>CM047882.1:23217760-23502216 GCA_026212405.1 Petrea volubilis | reverse complement strand
ATTTCTACTCAACATATGTATATGTTGACGTTGCTTTCTATTATGTTTTAGTCGGAATTGAGACACAGGAAGATAGAAACGAGGAAGACTTAGGAGGGCGCTTCGAGGCTTTTAGTTAGTTATGTATGCGTTGTGCTGGAAACTTGGTAGTTAAGTTATGTATATGTTGTGTATATGTAATAAACGACATTTATAAACGTCTCTTTTGGAATATTAGTAAGCATGTTTGGTTTCATTACGTTATAAAATAGCATGTTTTTATGAGATGGTTATAAATAGATGTTTTCATAATTAGCTAGAGGTTTCGGGGCGTTACAAATCATTATGCAAAATTCTAAATGATTGGATCATACTACAGGTACAAATATATCATAGAGAAATTTCTAATATTGCATTTTTTCTTCCTTAATATTTATGATTTTGTCCAGCACTAGCTAACTCTCTAAAATATATTAAAAAAAATACTTAATATATATATATTTTTTTAGATCATATCAAATTAGATTAAAAACATGATATTAGAATATTTATTTTATAAAATAAAATAAATTCCTAGTGTGGTGAATTTTAGCATATGTAAAAGAAAATTGTGTGGTGTTCCTATTTTGGTATATTGCTTATGTTGTATTGATGTGAATAAGTTGTTTTTATTCATTTTGACAACATAAGTTATTTTCATATTTAGTCTCATTTAAATTTCATGAGTTACAATTTCTTAATCATTACTTTCCATATTTAATTTTTTTTTCTTTCTCTCTCTATATAATATTACTTAACTCAATTTTATTTGTAGGGATGCTCTAAATATCTCATTTTATATATTTGGGACAATATAATTCTTAGCTTATATATTATACCAATACCTAAAAAATTCTACAAATAATTTTTATCTCTTTTTTTTTAATAAATTTAACATATATCGACCATGTGTACGCCCATATGCACGGTCTCAATATGCTCTATTTTTACACATACGAAGTTATAATAATTTGGATTTTAATTTGTTTGAGTATATGGTTAGTAATAGTTATCTAAAAGAATTCAATTTTTATTCAAATTCTAAAATAAGACAGGTTATATTTTCATTAAAATCAAAGGACAAAATTAATTTATATTTACAACATCTTATTTTTAATATATATCATTCTCTTTAGTATTAAAATACTATATTAACCTTTCATTTATTTTTACGTATTGTTTTCATACAAAAGAAATTGAAATGACAAATCATAGTGTTCTAATTACAATGGTTGTAGTAGTTTTGGATTCTAGTTTTTGTATGTATGTGGAACAATATTTATAATAGTGTTGATATATAATTATTTTTAGATAAAATTAAAAAATAAATGACCAAAATAGTATCCTATTCACAATATTTATAGTAGTTTTTAATTTGATTTTTGTGTTAGTTTATGGTTATTCATAATTATTTAAAATAATCTAGCAATTATAATCTAAAACAAGATAGTTTATATAGCAATTCAAATTTATTATGGCGTCCTATTCAGAAAATTTACCATTCACTTTAAATCATTATAATTATTCATCACTTATTTTTACATAATATTTTTTTAAATATATCCTCATACTTTAATTACATCGATATTGTAACATCCCAATTTTTATATAGATGAAATAGATATAATTATATTCATAATAACAAGTATTGGTAGTAATGCCCCGGTACTGCTAAATATTTTAAAGTTAACTAGATGCATGATTAATTTTTTAGTATTTTTTGTGATCATTATTTTTTTTATGTGACATACTAAATTTTATATGTAAATTGTGTGGCATTCTAATTTTTTGTACATGAAATAGGTATAATAACTATAATTATAATAACAAAATCAGTTTTCTATGATATATATACATAAAAGTCAAAAGAGCCAAAGCCACGACATCGAGCAGAAGAGTTGAGCACCAAGGGATAGTCCATCACTTCATACGAAGAGTTGGCCGACCGATTTCTCAATCAGTTCACGGCCAAAATATCTACCAAGCTACCCCACACTCACTTGTACAGAGTCATCCAACAAGAGGGAGAGAGTCTCCGGGCATTTATGGAGCATTTGAACAATGAGCTCCTCCAGGTTGAAGACACCAACATTGAATTTGTGAGGCACGCGCTTTACCAAGCATTGAGGAATGAGAGTTGTGCTGAGGCCATCATCATGTTGGGCCCCAGGACCATAGCCGGCATCCAACATCTTAACTCAAAATACACAGAGTGGAAGAGCTTAATCTAATCAAGCACCTACCCAATTCAAATAATGAGGGAGGGGGCAAGCAGCCTCGAGATGAGAAGTCAAAGGGCAAAGACAAAAAAGGGCCTCCTTCGAGGAACTACAAGGATTATGCCGCCGTCACGAAGTCAACGGCAAAGATCTTCTCTGTCTTCGGGAGCCATACGTTTCCAACGCCTAAGAGGATACCCGAGGCGAAGAGAGCCAAGAAGAGTGGGAAGTATTGTGCCTAGTAGTTGACGCCCCATTTGCTTACAGTATAATCCTAGGACACCTTTCCCTTAATGCGTTCTAAGCGGTGGTGTCAGCCTATCACCTCAAGATGAAGTTTCCACCGACGCTAGAGTCGGGTTGGCCCAATACTATGTTGTCGATGCATGGACTTGCTACAATATATCCCTAGGAATGAAGTCTAGGTTCGAAAAGAGAAAAACCCCCGAAGCAGGCTCTGATAGTGGCTCTGAAATACAGGAAGCTCGCAGACAATAGAGTTGAACCCACTAGGTAGTTTATAACTATTGGGCTAGAACCAGGGAACCCAGTGAAGACCACAAAAATTAGTTCGCAGATGGAGAAGGCAAAGGAAATGATGCTCATCCAATTTCTCTAAGAAAATCAAGATGTGTTTACTTGGCAATCCTCGAACTTCACAGGCATAGACCCCAAGGTAATTGTGCATAGGCTGAACGTGGATCCAACTTTGAAGCCAATCAAGTAAAAGAAGAGGGTGTTGGTGCTGAATGGAACAAGATAATAGAGGAAGAGGTGAACAAGTTGCTATAGACCGGTTACATTGTGCCCATTCAGTTCCCAGAATGGTTGCTAACATGGTAGTGGGTCTCCAAGGGGCACACTGAATGGAGAATGTGCAACGATTGACAGACCTCGACAAAGCTTGCCCGAAGGACCCATACCCATTGCCTCGAATTGATCAACTTGTTGATTTGATGGTAGGTTGTGAAATGATGAGCATGATGGACATCTATCAGGGATATTACCAGATATTTATGGCCCAGAAGACTAGGCCAAGACCTCGTTCATAGCAGAAATGGGAGTTTACTAGTTTCTCATAATGCCTTTCAGTCTCAAGGATGCCGGGGGGACATACCAGAGGTTAGTAAACCTCATTTTCAAAGAGTTACTTAGGGATATCGTTGAAGTCTATGTGGATGACAAGATTGTTAAGAGCGCTAAAGAGAAGGACTACCTAGAGCACTTGAGAAAAGTTTTCCAGGTGCTAAGGAAGTATGGTCTCAAGCTTAATCCTTCGAAATGCACATTTGGAGTTCGAGGGGTATGCTACATGGTTAGCGAGACGGGAGTCAAGGCTCTGCAGAAAATAAGGACACCCAAGTGGGTGAAGGATGTCCAAACGTTGTATGGTTAGATTGTCTCCCTCAACAGATTTATTTCGCGGTCAGAGGACAGAAATCTCCCTTTTTTCAAAAAGCTAAGGAAAGTCCTGGAGTTCAAATTGACTCCCGAGTGTGAATAGTCTCTGCAAGAGCTTAAGGAGTATCTGTTGAAGCCGCCATTGCTGGCCAAGCCTAACACTAGAGAAAAGTTATACATATTCTTGGCGGTATCTGCCAAGGTAATCAGTTCAATGATTGTGGCCATTAGGGAAAGAAAGCACCACCCCGTATACTATCTCAGTGAAATCTTGCAAGGGGTGCAGAAAAATTACCTCAAAACTGAGAAATTTGCCCTAGCCCTCATGAACTCTGTGAGAAGCTAAGGCAATATTTTCAATCACATTCAATGGTAGTGCTTACGAATCAACCTTTTTGACAAGTCCTCTCGAAACTATATATATCAAGCAGATTGATTAAATGGGCGATAGAGCTGGGGGAATTTGATGTTTCTTATCAACCAAGGACTGCCATCCAAGCACAAGTACTGGCAAATTTCTTGCTCAAAAGAGTGGGACTACCTAAAGAAGACCCACCTACCACGAACCCCTAGATATTACATGTGGATAGCTCATCCACCACCCAAGGGGAGGTGGAATTTCTTTGTGAAGTCCTGAAGGTGATGAGTGGAGTTTGAAACTAGGCTTAACTTCTCAATCATGAATAATAAAGCTGAGTATAAAGCTCTCATCGCGGGCCTAAAACGCGCCATCTGAGAAGGAGTTCACCATTTAAGAGCTTTCACCGATTCCTAGTTGGTGTCCAGTCAAATTGCAGGAATTTAAGAAGCAAGGGACACTACCAGGACGAAACACCTCAACTATGTCAATGCGTTGAAGAACTTCAAAAAATTCAATATTGAGTAGGTCCCAAGGGAAGAAAACGAGCGAGCTGATGCGCTCTCCAAGTTTACAAGCGCTCTCACGGGAACTAGAGACCATACCATCAGTTTGAAGATCTCTGATGGTCCCTCAATTCAGATTGGAGAATCCAGTACCCTCCCATCCAGTCCCTCGAACCAAGTTGGCAGGATGAAATCTGTGCCTTTATGAAGGGGGAGGAGGGGCCTCTAGACCCAGTGCACAGGCGGAGAATAACGAGGCAATGCTCAAAATATGCATTAGATAAAGAAGGAAGATTATTCTTTAAGTCTTTTGTGGGACCTCCGCTCAGGTGCCTTGTCCCCTCCGAGGCCAAAGAAGTCTCGCAATCAATCCACGAGGGGAGTTGCGGAAACCACGCAAGAGGGAGATCCCTCACCAACAAGATCGTGAGAAATGGTTTCTATTGGCCTACATGTTGAAGGATGCATGTGAGTATACATGGAGATGTCCTAGTTGCCAATTCCATGTCAATCTCCCTCATAAGCCAATTGCCGAAATGGTGAATGTCGAGATCTCGTGGCCTTTTGACCAATAGGGGATTGACATTGTGGGATCTTTTCCAATGGGTAAGGGTCAAAGGAAATTTGTTATAATAGCTGTCGAATATTTTACGAAGTGGGTCAAAGCTAAGGCAATCCCTAAGATAACCGATACCTCGATTTGAACCTTCATCTGGAAAGACATTATCTACAGATTCGGGGTCCCTCAAGTTTGGAACTTGGATATTGGCACTCAGTTCCAAAGTCAGAACACCATGGAATGTTACCAAAGCCACGACATTGAGCAACGGTTTACCTCAATTGGTAACCCTCAAGCCAATGGTCAAGCCAAGGTAACTAATAGAATCATTTTACAAAATCTGAAGACTACAATCGGCACCTCAAAGGTGAATGGGTAGACGAGCCACCTAGAATTATATGGGCTTATCGCACGACCCCTCAAACAACTACAGCGGAATCCCTATATGCCCTTGTGTATGGGCCGATATCTTGCACAACACTACTAGGGTTGCTCACTTCCTCAAGTTCAAAAGCAACGAGAACCAAGCCACGAAGTTGAATCTCCTTGAAGAAAGAAGGAAGGAAGCATGGTTAAGAATGCAGAAGTACGAAGCCTCCATGGCCTAAGCATACAACAAGAGTGTGCGCCCCAAGAACTTTCAACTTGGGGACTTAGTCCTGAAGAAGGTTGAAGTATCCCAACACGTGGGAAAGTTGGACCCAAACTGGGACGGGTCTTACAAAGTTCTAAAGGTCTCCAAAAACAACGCATACCGGCTCGAGGACATAAGGAAGGGAACTACCTAGACCATAGAATGCTTCCAACCTTGGAAACTTTTATGTGCAAAATGAGATAGGTCTTTTGTACCTTTTTGCAGTTTACAATTCGTTTGGATGTTACACGTCTAGTACACTATCTTTTTCGAGGGCGGTGGATCATAACTTGTAAATCTTGTAAGTTTGAAGCTACGAATCTGAAGACTTTTTCAAACATCTTGATTATGAGATTCTGTTTCAAATTATTTAGTCAAGGAGTGACCCAGTGCCCTTAATATGCTTCAATATCTTAAAGTGGTTAAAAATCTTTTCTAAATTAATGTACTTTAAGTTATCAAAAGCATTCCCTTGAAATGTAGTTGAGATTATTTTAAAGCAAGCACCAATTCAAGGATGTCTAATCGTAACACTTGTAAAAAGAACTCAGGAAAAATGATCACAAGATGCATCCATTGATAAACCCCGAAGGCAAAAGTACGAAGGGCTCGAGGGCCAAGGAGTACAAAAGGGGTTACAAGAATTAAGACCTATCTAATCACTGATATCAATAGGATCTTCTCTGCCCTGATTCCCTCCGTCGCTGTCTTCATCCCCAAAATTGCTTGGGGTACTCAACTGGGTAATTTGGTCTGCCCACCTCTCGTTATCAGGCACGGTTGGCGAAGGTCTTCTTCCACAAAAGATTCCCCTTGTATACTATCAGGGGCTGGAATGCCGAGGTGGCAGAAGGTGAAGTTGAACTCGTGGCTGAGAAAGTCAAACTCTTTGTACCCTTCCCCCTTCTGGGACTTCTCCTCAACTGGCCTTCCCTCACGACCGAAGGAGAGCCCCACCGAGTCTTGATCAAAATCCTTGTCGAGGTCCCCTCGGGACTAAAGCTGGTCGAGGACGAGGATGACAGCCTCGACAGAATCTTTGAAGCTCAAGTACTTTTGGATGTGCTTGAATGTCCGGCTCACGAAGAATCTAGAGAAGGCACGTTTGATACTCTTCCTGCACTTCCCGAGGAAGGTCCATTCAGCCCTTTTAAGGCTAGCCTTAAGGCCCTCGCTGTAGTTATGGAAAGCCTTGGCTTCAACCTCAACTCTATTCTCGTTCATGAACTCAAGGCAAGCCTTAGCGAAGTCGCGCTCCTATTCAATCTCCCGCACTGCTCCATCATTTGCTCCCAGGCCTTCACATTCTTCTTAACCTGGTTGTCCAAGTCCTTGCACTTCTTCTCAAACACTTGAGCTTGGGCAAATTTGAGGAGTACCTTGTTCTTTGCCACTTGGGCCTAAAGGGAGTCATTTGACAAGGCCAGCTCCCCGGCGAGTACCTCTGTTTCTTCGAGGCGTTTGGCCAAGTTTTCAAGGACCTGTTGCCTTTTCTTCTTCTCTTCCTTATACAGCCTCTTGTATTTAGTTTTCTCTCTACAAAAAATGCTGGCCCGCCAGAGAAAATTGTGTGAAAGTGGCACGACGACCTACAAGAGAGAATCTAGGGAAGAAGTTAGTAGATGTAATTTGAGAAAGAGAGTCGGGGAGATAATTCAAGGACAGTGTAAAAGAACACTTACCCTAATCAATGCATTCGCGAGATTAGTTTCAAGCTCGACCACGGAGCACTTGAGCAGTACTTGTTGAAGCTGGAGTCCACAGAGGAGCTGGACATTCATCCGTCTTAGTGCTCCCTACTCCCAAGAAGCGAAGGTTGAAGGTGTTCCCCTGGAAGTTCACTGGGTTACTTGGCTCCGCATCACAACATCTGAGGATCTCCTCCTCCTCATCTAACTCCAAGGGCTCGAGGCTGGCCGCCCTCTTCCATTGCCCCTTGGGATCCGCCTTTTTTTTTTTGCCTCCTCACGAGGCTGCTTCCTCAGTGGCCCTCTTTCGAGAGCTGTCCATCCCACCCTCACAGATGGAGACCCCAGGCATCGCTTTTCGAGGGGCGACAGGTGATGGAGCAGGACTTAGCTACGTGGTGACGGGGGTGCTTGGAGAAATAGCTGGATAGGGGTCCTCGTTTGGAGCCTTCCCTAGAGTGGGAGGTGTCGCTCCCCTCGATGATTCTCTGGGAGGGGTGACCCCTTGTGGAGAAGGCGCCGATGTTGTTTGTGGGGAGTCCATGCCCATTCCCCCGGGGCAATCAGCATGGATCTCCTCTATGGGGGAGACTCCGACGCCCTCAACATGAGGGGCTTGTTCTTGGCCTCGCTCTCGGGGTGAGGAATGCTTGTGGTTTGCTAGGTGGAGCTCTCGCTAGCAAGCTGGCTTTTCTTGCCAACACGTATTTTTTGGGTGACAGGTCTATGGTAAGAAGTCACCCTTGGAAAAGGAGGTTGCTCTTGGCATCTTTGTTTGTCCAACTTGGCCAACAAAGCTCAACGCATCTCCATCAAAATATTAGGGTTTGCATCAAAGACCCGGGTCAAAAAAAAAAAGAAGGATCATGGGGAAGAGAATCCTAATGTTTCTAAGGGTAGGGTTAGACTACTCCTTAAGTGTTAGTAAAGCACATTGTACCAGGGCACTCGCTGGAACTAGGGTCTCTAGAAGCCCTTGAAAACCCACAGGCCCTGTGGACGTCTTCCGAGGTCAAGTAGAGGGCGCTCTTCCTTCCCAACTTGACAAAGTCATCAACTCTCTCCTCGTCAAAACTGTGCTCCTTGTGGTGAAAGTTGTGATTGAGGACCGAGGGATGGCGCCAGTTCAAAGGAATCCCAAGTGCCCTCGATCTTCCACAAAAACGTTCTTCTTTTTCCACCCCCAATCCATGAGAAGACTTGAGCTTGTCCAGTACTTTGACGGCAGAAGATAGGGCAGAGAATTACAAAAACTCAGGCTCTTTCATTGCTGCCTCGCCAAGACCAGATCTCACGGAATCATTCGAGTGGAAGAACTCGAGGAAGTTGGCAGGACTGGGGTCTTATCCTAGACACTTCATGATCACTACGAAAGTGACGATGATCATGATAGAATTTGTCACCAGTTGGCTTGGGGACACCCCAGTGAACTCTGGCAGTCTCTGAATCTCTAGGAAACAACAATCCAAGACCAGCTTCGAAATGGTGTAGATTGAAAGCGGTGCACCCAAGTCGCGGCTCCACCATATTTTCACTAAGGCTAGGCATGAAATGCAGAAATTGCATCCAGAATTCGTCCTTGATCCTCTCCATCTCTGCCAAAGTGATGCTACTAGGAATGTCCCTGGGGAGGGATGAGGTCTGAAATTTGTCTATTCCCCCATCCCGAGACCTTGGATTTCTGGCAGGGGACTCACTTGGACTGGCGTACTCACCAGTGCCCGCCTTGCTCTTCTTTTTTGAGTTGGGCCGGGGATTTTCGTGTACATTCCCCGGCTCATCTTCCCGAAGGAGGTCTTCATTTTCTGGCGCCCTTGCTCCTAAGGTTTTGGTCGCCGCAGCGCTGGGCACTAGCCCTCGCTCCTAAAATTGACTGGGAAAGGAGCCACACCTACCTCTCCACCACTAAGTCCTCAAGCGTCGGGTCTGAGTCATCAAGGATCTTTCTCCTAGAAGGCATGGCGGCTAGGGTTGTTTCTTTTTAGCTGGCTCCAAAATTTATTCAGAGAGTTAGAAGAGAAGAAAGGAGTAGATAACGACTGTAACTGTAGCCTCTGGGGGACAAGAAATTGTTGGGATGAGGTTGGTGAGAGGAAATTGCTAGGCCCTGAATTGGTACAAGAAACTACGGAGGCTATAGAAACAATTCAAAAACGAATGGCCGCCGCTCAAAGTCGTCAGAAAAGCTACGCAGATAAGAGAAGAAAGGATTTGGAGTTTGACGTAGGAAATTCAGTATTCTTAAAAGTATCACCACGAAAAGGAATTTGTCGGTTTGGGAAGAAAGGAAAACTAAAACCTCGATACGTTGGACCTTTTGAAATTCTAGAAAAAGTAGGAAAAGTAGCATATAAACTGGCGTTACCCTCAAGTCTATATGATGTTCATGACGTATTTCATGTGTCGATGCTTAAGAAATATCATCCGGATCCCTCTCATGTTGTGAATCATGATTCCCTCAAAATCGATAAAGACTTGACATATGTAGAGGAACCCGTTCGCATCCTTGAAGTAAGAGAACGAACCTTGAGAAACCGTTCCATTCCCATAGTCAGAGTCTTGTGGAAGTATCATAACCTCGAGGAAACTACGTGGGAGAAACTAGAAGATATGATGAGCAACTACCCACATCTTTTTGACTAATCGGGCCGAATTTCGGGGACGAAATTCCTTTAACGAGGGGAGGATGTAAGGACCCGTATTACCACTCCCATTATGTATAGATATAATTACATGTGTTTATTTTATATTTATAGGTATATGTTTTCATAATGTTAATACTTTGTGTTTCATGTTCGTTTTTCGCAAATGTATAAGTTAGGATTAGTTCTTGTCCTAGTTAAGCATCATATAAACTATATAATTCATGAAAATATATGTATACACATATAGATATATATGTTTGGTTTTGTGTAATAAGATTTAGAAGATTTTTGAAAAAACCCTAAAGAAAGCCTAAAATTGCATTTTCTACCCCTAAATGATGTTTTCTTCCATAAAAATGTAAAATAAGAAAACAACTTATAAATTTTCAGATTTGAACTAAGGGTGGACGTTTTTTAAGGTGTAAGAAACATAAAAATGTTTTATACTTGGTAGAAAATCACCCTCAAGTCTTCATCCCTCAAGTATTGATGACAATGTACAAGTGTACATACACTTGTATAATCCCTTCTAGATGTAGTTATACATGTATGGCCCATATTAGTCTAGACTACCACTTAACCCAATTAGGCTTGTTAGTTGGGCACTTAGTTGGAAAGTAAGAAATGATGAAGATTAAGACACAATAGTATTTTAATGCTATTTGTTACACTACTAATTATAAGAAGTATTAGGCAAAAGAAAACACAAAAAAAAATCACCACACACACCCTAAAAAACGTGCACTCTCCCTCTTACACTCTCTTGCCTTCATCTCTTGTCAATTTCATCACAAATTTCAGCCACTTTCATCCTTTTACTTCCATACAACCCTTAAACTACAAGAAGAACCCCTACAACTAGAAGGTAGAAACCTTGCCTATGGCATAAGTTAGGGTTAGGTTTTTATGAAAGTATTAGCCTTATTTCTTCCCCATTAGACCCTAAGAGGTGATCACAAGTTGATTTCCATCTTGGGTCTTAGGGAACACAAGAGAATTTGGTCTTATGCTTATAGTGATTTTATGTGCATCTTACCCTTGAATTTCTTGAAACTATGCTGAAATTTTGCTTGCAATATGTTCAATTGATGCTTAAGTTATGTATTATGATGTTTGATACTTTGTTAATACTTCAATCATGTGTTAGAAGCTGAAACTTCATGTTTGTCAAGGTGAATTTTTAGTTCAAAGCTTGCTGGAAACACTATTCATAGTGCTGAAAAATTTGTTACAAGGCTGCAAATTCTTATTTTTTGTACAACTGAAAAATCCGATTTTTCCAAACTCAAAACCTGTTTTATATGTTGTAATTCCAGTGTATAATAAGCTGGAAAAACAGTTTTTCAAATCTGTAAAGTTCGGCTTCGGGGCCTGGAAATTCCAGCAGCCGCGCAATTAAGCGTTTTGCGTCGCAGTCTGAAAATTCCAAGTCTCGTAAGCTGAAAACTCGAAATGTTACTAACCAAAACTTTGTTTTATGACATTAGAAATATATTTGTGAAATCCCATCAGGTTTTAGGCTAGAAATTCCGTGCTTACAAACTGGAATTTTCTGCTCGATGTAAATATTTGTAGACTGCGAATTTTCAGTTCGTAAAGCTTGAAAAATATCTTCATTTATTTGAAATCAGTGTGAAAGCATACTGAAATTCTGTAAAACTATGTGTTATACATGAAGTTTATGTGTGCATGATGGGCCCCAATGTGAATAGGGGTGGATGTGGTCGAGTTCGGCCGGGCGGTGTCGGGCTTGCCGGTCTTAAATTAGTTCTCAACCCTCCATCGTTGCCTAATCCCTCCTTGCATAGACGGAGTGTCTATGTACTGAAGTGGGTCGTAGGAAAAATCGGCATATGCCCGGGATATGACCACCGGAGTGATTGGTCGGGAATTGGAGTGTTTGGTTGGAAAAAATCGGCACGAAGTGATAAGGTAGCCACCCGTCGAGGTGGAAGAAATCTAATGTGAAATTTTATGATTTATGTTTATAAACTTCTGTGATATTGTGCACAAACCTCACACGATCACCTTATGTTATATGCAAAGTTTCTACTCAACGTGTTGTTGACGTGTTTCATGTAATGTTTTAGCCGATCTTGAGACGAACGGTGCTGCTAGCGAAGAAGACATAGGAAGACGGTTCGAAGCATTTGGCTAGTTATGCATGTTATAGGATCGAGGTTATTTTGTAGTCATGATCATGTAATAATAAACTTATGTGTCCTTTTGGATTATCGAATAAAAGTATGGGTTGGTTTACTATTGTTTTAGAAAAGTGGCATGTTGTGCAAAAATTATAAATCGGATATTTTCATAATTAGCTAGAAGTTTCGGGTCGTCACATGACGTCATCGCCAACTCAAGAGTGGGGGACTAATGATGTACCGCGCTCCACCTCATTCAGACACATCAACATTTGTCAGATGGTCAAAAACTCACAAGTGTGAGACCCGATGCTCTCGAATAGACTTACTGTCCTCGAGAGTGCATCCACGTAAAAAAGGGGGAGCCTCAGAGTGCAAGTCACAAGTGGAGGGAATACCCCTAGATTTACCCCTCGAATAAGCCCGTGGCTCGAAAGCTACAAGGGGCCTTTCTGAGCCCTCGAAACCTTTTATGCAGGGTAAGTGAAGCGAGGGAACAAGTGTCTTAAGGCACAAAGGTGCCCTCGAACGCTGTTGTATAGAAGGCACGAATCCTCAACACGGCCTTTGACAAATTTGACTAGGCCAGAGGTAAGATCTTAGCTGGCCAGATTGACAGGCTTTGTACCTACCGTCACCAAACCGGCACCTACTGCATATGGGTTCATCTCATCAATCCTAAAAGCATTTAATGCTCTCTCATAAATACAATTCGTGGCCTTAAATGCTCAAGATATGCATTAAATACTATGTTAAAGCCCCACCAATGGGAGTCGGGTCAGCCGCCTTTTTGGGGTCCAAAAAGTGACATAAAGCATATTTACTTATACTCCATATGCCAGATTTGTTGACCAATCCCCATCAACCACATTATGTCAGGGGCCCTCTCTCATATAAATAACAAAAAGGCTCTCCCACATGAAGTATCTAGCATTTTTTACATAATACATGCGAGAATAGCAATTTTACCATTCATCTTCTTCTCAAAAATACTATATAGCTAACTTGAGCGTCAAAGAGCCTACGCCGGGGCAAAACCTGCTAGTCTCACGTGCATTCCTCTCTTTGACAGGTGGGCAACCAGCACATCAATCAGAGCATATCAAACTCCACCGCATGGTCGACCAAAAAGACCCCACATCAATATGTTTGCATAAAATTTTGACAGCCACACTAATTCAAAAACTGGACACGACCCCACTGGGCGTGCCAATTTTATACATTATACTCAAGATCTGAAGTCACTGAATTCGATATAAAAACAGTAACTTCGAAATGAGTTTTGTCTTTAGTGCAGTCGTGCCAATATGCAAAGAACACACAAGTCGAAGTCTTTTCGGTTTGATTTCGATGGGTTGCGCCTTAGACTTCTATCTAGAAAACAATTGCATTGGAGTAGGCAAATACTACCCCTAAGGTTCTACATGCCTACAATTCAATGTAAGACTTAACATTTAGTACTCAAAAGATCGAAAAGGGTCTGAAAAATACAAAACGAGAAAGTGCATTGAAAGACAATGGCTAGTTGCTATGGATAATACAAACTTTATCAACAACCAAGTACATTAATGATACGGCCCATATCTACGATCTAAATGTATTGAAAGACTGACAAGGACTTTGACTACAAGTAAGACAAGTTGATGACTTCATACGATGGCTATATTTGAATGCATTGAAAGAATTATACTATCATATGAGCATTAATGACTTTGGCTATACCTTCTCATGCATGCGCTTAACATGAATGCAAGGTACCACTTGATCGGATTGATATCTCATCCCAAATCGAGCCCAACCCAGATGAGTGACAACTACGACTTAGTGATGTTGCAGAGCGAACGCATTGATAACTTCATATCGAGCCAAATGGAAATGGATAACACCCACGTAATGGTTTTCTATCTATGAACTAAGCTAATCTTTGTTTATTTGAAGCCTATTAAAGAGTTGTTGTCGTTGATTGATTGTTCTTGAAGTGTTGGACTTGTTTTGTGTTGTAAATCCTGCTTCCTTTTATAGGCTTCAAGCTGCAACTATTTTTCTTTACTCTTGGCGTTTGATAACTTATTCAGCTTGAACATTTGAAATAAATGGTTATCCTTGTCCTACCATGGCAATTATGCCACTTAATCAAATTTTGAACTCTTCAAACCTATATAGCCAATATTTTAAACACTTTAGTTATGCCTATCTTTAGCCATTTGTTATTTAATCTCCTGACAACCCCTAAAAATAAATTTTAATTTTAACTTGATTTATTTCTATATTATATTTATTTTTCTACTTTTGGCCAATTGAACCATGAGCCTTTTTATTTCAGTTTTAGCCAACATAGGTCTATCTCATACTGCATCGAAGTGATTTGGACTCCTTTTCTTTCCTTTTCAGCATGGCTAAACATTAACCCATGTTAAAATTATAAAAAAATTCATTTTTAAGACCAAACAATAAATTGACAATTCAAGTCACTACATCAAATTCAAACCACATCAACAATAGCAAAGGGCATATATATACAAGCAAACCTGAACAAAACGAAAAGTAGCACAAAACTATTTCAACGAAATATTTGCAATTGCTATTGCTATTGCTATTCTATCGACAAGACTCTGATACTTGAACTAATCCTCAAGAATTTAGCAGAAGCAGATTGTTCCATTATATATTGTTATATTCACAACCCTCGTTCTACGCATTCCTTTCAACACAGCGCCCCATCCAGCAAATAGTACATCATCAGCCTTGAGGAGGAGACTCTGGCTCTGAACCACCAACCGAGGAAAATGACATGCTATCTTCTTTTGGTACCGCAACATAGTTTAAAGGTGCAGTAGAAAGCCTTCTCATTTCCTTGAAATACCCATTTTGGCGGCCAGAATAAGAACGAGGTGTGAGCAGCTCAGGAGTTGCACTGCCAACTGAGTTCCGACGGGGTGACGGAGTCACAGATCCATTTCCGTATGCTCGGTATCCATTTGTGTTCCTAAAGCTGCTGCTTCTCCGGGGACTAGGCTTAGTTCCGTATATAGATTCTTTCTCGGAAAGGAGCATATCTTGTAGTTTCTTATGGTCCTAAATTAGAAGAAAAAAAAAAGGGTAGAATTAGTACAGTAACACAAGTACCACAAACGCAATTATCTCTAAGGTTACACTTATGTGACACAACAAGTGTACATTTTTACTCCATAACTTAAACATGATCAAGTATCATGCATTTGCGAGGTCTTTGAGTGATGATGAAGTTACTCACGGGTACTTTCCTGTAATTTCACTATCATAGCATCCTTATTTTGGGGGGTAACCAACCAAAGCATAACATGACTAATGCATACAGAGTAATTAGTTTGGTAACTAAGAAAGAAAAATTATTATTTTGGCATCACGACTATCTTAGTGGGTAAAGACTAAGAGGAAATTGAGGAAGAGATTGATCAAGGGTTTAAGAGTAACTGATTCCACACACATTGATTTTGATAATAATCGATAATTGATATAGTTAATTACACTTAGGCCCATAATAGCATAACTACCAACACCTTCCCTTGAACTTCCATAGTTACCCACACCTCCCTGATAGCTTTGCTTTGTTAAGGAAACTAAACAAAAATACTTAAATGACCATTCTACCCCTGGACCATCTAGGCAATCAACACATTTGTAAATGGGTGTATTTGCAGTGTCACTGATTATGCAATGCAGTACTAGTAATGTTTATACTTCCTAGACAGACACTAATGTAAGGAATCAGAAGAAAGATGGGAAAACATTTCTTAAAACATAGGAGATAATTTTATATGGACCTATTGTAGAGTACATAATGGCTATATGTCTCCTAATTGTTATGATGCATGAAATGCCTTTCACACAAAGATGCACTTAAACTGCACTAATTCATTTGATATGATCAAACCAGAACTTTGTTCATTTTGATGTTGTCAAGTGGAAATGATTTCATATGCATCTACAAATCACCCGAAGTACAACAATTACTTGTTGGAGTGCATGAGTTTTTCTATGCACTCCAGGCACAAAACCAAACTTGCTCATTGTGTAGTATCATATTGCACTCAGTTAAATACTTTGAAACTTGTAGATCCTACGGCTTGTTTACAAGGAACTCATATATAACAAAGAATTTCACATAGATAAATTCAATTAGAATTACCCTAGCTCGCCTCTTCTCCTCTTCCTTATGTTGTCTTGCTTGCTTGTAATCCTCCAATATTGACACCAAACGCACCTGCAAATAACCATAAGAAATAATATTAGTGATTTCCAAAAAACATAACAAGGTTCAGGACTTGAAACTGCTTGAAATTTTGGAATCACTCACCCCATCATAGAGAAAAAGTTTCTGTTTCTGATCCTCCCACGCTAGTGTCTTGCCAATTAGATTGTCAACCATAACTGTAAGTCGCCAGCTTGTTACCTCAAGAAATATGATCAACTCAGGCAAGGAAAGACTGAAGACATCACCAAGGGTCCAAAAATGTACCTGGAATCTTATTTACAGTAATTCTAGCTCGCTGAGCACGCTTTAGGTTTATGTGTGAACCTCTTCCAGCAGTGTAACGATTCACATCCTTCAGTAAGAGAAGTTAGAAAATGCCTAGAGGTAACTCTTATATCTGGCAGTCAGATATTCTGAACATGATGTGGGATTCATAGAATAATATAAACAACATACAACATAATTCTTATGCAGGGTTAATTACAGTGGCATGCCCCCGAAATACCCACATTACCAACTTCCACTCACTCTTTTATAAATACAATGAACTCCTCTCTGAGTTTCACTGTTCAACAAGCTCTCCATTCGTTCAAGATTTTTAACGAAAATCTTGACGGGGAGAGTAATCAAGTCATTTTACACTTTCCGTTTGGGTTTTGTAATTACACAAACCTGGAGGGGAGGTCCCCATAATTATGAAAGATTGACGGGGAGTTGGTAACATAGATATTTCGGAGGGAGTGTGAGCGTAATCAACCTCATGTATATCTTGATCATCATCATTTTTAGCTTACTTGATTATAATCTTCGAGCCACTTCTCCTCATCACAAGCAGAAAGCCACCGGTCTATCTTATCCATTATCTCCTTCCGGCTCAAAGCTTCATCTTTGGCTTTATATATTTGTGCCTCAACATTAGCCAAGAGTTCACATGGATCCACCAAACCTGTAGAAGCATCACGTCCCACTGAGAATCAATCAAACTGGAAGAGAGGGGTGGGGTGGGTGGTTCGATTGGGGAGCATTTCTTGAAGACGAGATTTGTTACCAGAGTCTATCAATGCATTGGTTTTATCAGCAGCAGTGCTTGGATCAGGTTGAATATGAGTTTTACAGCATATATCCTCCAACTCCGACCTCTTCTTCATAACAAGCTCCTTCATCCTGCTTGCTTTCAATTTTGTGAGCCTCTCGACCTCTGCTGATACCTGTTCAATGACCTCGACTGAAAGAGTGCCTGGTTGGACAATTTCTGATTCTGTCAAACCAAGAATTGAAGTCATTCTCAAAAGGCGGACCTTCTCTTCATTTGGTGTGTCCATCAAGTTCCATAGTTCAAAGAGAGACCCAGCTACATCTTTCAGCTGCAGTAACCATAGTTTTCAACGAGCAAGAAAATAAAATAGATTAATTACCAAAAACCACCTTAATGCTGGTCATTTTCACAGAAGCCCCTGTGGTATGAAATATTACAAATACCCCACCTAATGTTTGGTTTTGTATAACAAATCTACCTGCAGTTGGGAGGCATTTGTAACGTGGAACCAAACATTAGGGGGGTATTTTAATTTTTCACACCACATGGGGTTTTATGAAAACAACCTACCCTCGGGGGTTCACTGTAATAAATCCAAATAAAATATAAAAACTGGAGATTATTAAAGAGGCACAATACCTTTTGAAATCGAAGTTTTCTCTCCGTTTTCAACCTCAGGATAGCCTGATCAAGGCCCTCTAGTGTGTTATCACTGATATTTCTGACATGTTCCATGCTTGCTCCACGCAAGCTTGGATGAACACCGCTCACAGATTTGCTAAAATCTAAATTTAGGACACTGCACAACGTGTGCACTTCGTTCACAAAATCCAAAACTTTTTGGAGGCGTTCGGACTGCAATCATAAAAATGCATGATAGTTTCACAACCTACTTTTAACGTCAGCCAAGGAACTGGCACCTGCATATTGACGCTTAAAGAGATCTAGAACTTCTAAAATATCCTTAAGCAATAACCATTCCTCAAATTCAATTAAGAGGACAAGCATTACTCCATTCATGTAACGGAAGACAAAATGTCACGGACAATAATTTGTAGTCGAACGTTCAACAGAGAAGCAAAGATGATCAAAAAAGTTTGACCATAATTTTGAAAATGAGAAGGCCATCTAATTGGGCAAAATGCTGTTTCGCATTGTCCATGAAGAATTGTTGTTCCATCCAGCAAAATGATAGATTCTGAAAATGAAGAGTTGGGAAGGGTAGCTTTGGTGATTGTTTAGGGAGATTCTTCAGCAAACCACTATGATTTTAAAAGTAACGAGCTTATTTTATATTTTACTTCTGCTTCAATATGAAGTTGAGTTGAAAGAAGCTGATTCCTCTTGTAAGTCTCAAGGCAATCACAGCAGATACCAGTCTGCAGTAAAGCTGCTAATTTCCAGGTTATAAACGACTACAAACACATTCAGTTATGTCTATGTTATTACCTGTTGAAGATGTCATCTTACGCTTCAAGATCAGTTTACATATTCTCCTTTTATGTGTGCTCCAAATTTGTTCAGTCTCGTGGTGTTATTTCAAGACCATATGTAGCAGGGTTAAATTTGTCTCATACTGGTCACAAACTATAATAAGAGTTCCTTTATTATGGCATTTTCCCACAACAACATGGTTTGGTTCCTAAAAACACACAGCAGTTTAGAAGACTGCAAATCCAGAGTAACTTCACTAGTTCAAATTTCTTGTGATTTAAGAACACAGTAACTGGACTTTCTACAAATTCTTAACATATAAACTATTTGCAACTAAAGTGTTGCAATACTTATATTAGATGCATCATGCACATACCCAAAATAAAACAGAAAAAGAAAAAACTACAGTATGAGGTGCTCTGCTGTGGCATCTTCTGTGCTCTGACTGCAGAAAGCGGAAGCTCAACTAACACAATAGCTTAGCATAAATCTGCAAGCCCAAAATCACTTAGCTGGTGCAATTCAAGAACATGATGACTGCATGTGCAAGTTTTAGAAAACGATTCGAAAATAAAATTGCTATATGAAGTACATTACAGTAATGTTGAAATTCATCAGACATTGCATACCTTTTCCTTCTGCAAAGAACGGAGATCCAACTGATAATCCATGAGCTTTCTAAGTGATAACTCTTGTTCTTCCAGATTCAAGGCACTCAAAGAACCAACAATGTGGCCGTATCCAGAAATCTCGCTGGTTATCTTCTCAATTTGGGACTTAATGTCTGCAAATTGCTTCATTCTTTCCTCCTTTTTAAGTTTCAAGTCCTCTAACAATGGTGTGACTGAGTCCAGTTGTCCTTTCAATGATTTTGACTTCTTGTCAG
Source organism: Petrea volubilis (assembly GCA_026212405.1). Lineage (NCBI taxonomy): Eukaryota > Viridiplantae > Streptophyta > Magnoliopsida > Lamiales > Verbenaceae > Petrea > Petrea volubilis. The sequence goes on along the minus strand of CM047882.1, from coordinate 23,482,454 downwards.
ACTGGACCTGTTAAGTCCGAAATGAGTTCTGTTAAACAAGATATCCATTTTACCTGAAAACTTTTTGCTTGTCCACACTAAACAACAGATTCTGAGTCCCACAACAACCTCGTGAAGCATCTTTCAGGAAGGCAACAAGGAGTAAAAAAGAAACAAATGCAGAGATAACATGACATATAAAGTTCAACCAAACATATTCTGACTGATTCATAGTTGTTCCCAGTTGTAGATACCTAGGTGATTTTAGGATAGGGCCAAAATAACTGGATGATAAATGTAATATTTCTAATTTTATTTCCTGATTTTTTAATGATCATTTATTGTTTAGGCACTTCAATTTGCTATCAACTTGATTCAATCATTACTCATCCAAAAAAAAGAAAAAACGGTTGATTCAGTGATTGTGTCACATGGGAAATTACAAGGCTAGCATTTACAATATTCCTTGACACCAAATGTACTAAATATAAGAAAGAGAAGGAGAAAAAAATAAACTAATTTACAAAATATACTCACCAATTGCTACAGTAGAAGGAAACAATGAAAAGAAGAGATGCTGGATGTTTGAATTGTTAAATATGGTTCATACCGGAGAAGTAACATTGATTTCTCCAAGAGTTGCCATAAGCATTGCAATCTCAGCTTCCTTGGCAGCAATACATTGGTGAAGACGAGCTTTCACATTCACAGCCTCATCAACCTTTCTTCTGTAGATTTCCAGGCACTCTTGCTCAAGCTCTAATAACATGCGCTCTTTATCAGCATCAGTTTCCCCAATTTCAGTCCATATGTGCTGCTCATTGGAAAGGTATAGTAAGCAAAATACCACTACTTAGCATGCCATACAACAATACTATCTTAAGAAACTAATAATTATAATAATTCAAACAAAAACAACAACTAACTTGATCTTTCTAAATTTTACCAGAAACGGAGTTAACATACAACTGCCAATATGACATTTTTGGTTAAACAAAACATTCAAATTGAGAGAGAGAGAGAGAGAGAGAGAATTTATGTATAACACCACAAATATAGAGACTCTTAGATCGGGAATCTATGAGACCTCAACATGGATCGCAATACAGCCATAGTATCAATAAATGAACACGGAGAAGAGAAGAAGAAGAAGAAGAAGAAGGTCTTACCAAATAAACACTAAATTAAACAAAAGCATAGAGTAAAAATAAAGAAAGATGAACTCATAGTATATATTTATATTTGCATGTATAGACATGTACATTGATGAACATTTACTGAACAACCCTTATCCTATTCAGTTAAATAACGAATAGAAAGAATCAAAATTAGATATTAGAAAGGTAAAAGAAGAAACTTAAATATATTAAAGAAAAAAAGAAAAGAAAAGTGGACAATTTCTTCTCCAAAAATCATAGAATTAACGCAAGACCCTCAAGAAACCAAAAAGGAAAAATGCACTCAAGGCGAAAAATTGCTATACAGTTAAGAATTTTAGCAATTATGGTGACACAGAAGGCGTAGAGAGAGAGAGAGAGAGAGAGAGAAGGACCTCAAGTTCTTTTAGCAAAGCATTACAAGTGTTGCTTGTACGGACACTGCTGCAGGTACTCCCAAAGGCTATCATCATTTCCGCTGATTATATGTTCCCGTTCTTTGACTTCTTCTTTCCTCTCTCTCTCTCCGCTCTAAAAAGTCCACAACCGAAGAGAGAAAAAGGCAAATCTCTTGAAAATGCAGAGCCCTTAACTTTACACTTCTCAACAGAAGAGGGTCTCTAAACTTTCACAGCTAAAAAAGAAAAAAGCGGGATTCTTTTTATCTGTTGTTTCCTTTACTTGGGATGTCAAAAGAGAACCCAAAAAGACTCTGCATCACTACCAGCATTCCTATATCCCCGCCCCCCCTCCTCTCTCTCTCTGCGCTAAGCGCTAACAGATCTGAAGCTTTCCCATTCATAAACAACTAAATTCAACGCAAATAGACACACAACGAACAACCCACAAATGACAAAAGACTTGTTTTTCTCCTTTGTTGTTTCTTGGTGTTCCTTTATTTATTTTCCTTTTTTTCTAATTTAAAGAAGAAATGGGCCAGGAAGAATTAGGTAATATAGAGAGAACCAAGATCATGTAAAAAACATCGGGTGTGTGTGTGTAAACAAAAAGAAAGAGAAGGTAGGCACCAACCAAATAATTATGTGGCTGAAACAGAAAGAGTAACAACTATTTCTTTTAACCAGAAGGTAATTAGGTAAAGAAGAAGAAGGAGAAGAAGAAGAAGAAGGGGAACCCAAAGCTTTGCTGATTCAATTTCAGGGTTTTCATTCAGTGGGGTGGATCTAACTTGGGTCAATGCAGATGGATCGGGGCTTATTAGCGCAGATTTCTAGGCTATGCTCTGTAAATTACTGTGAAATGGTGGGCACATCAGCATTTATTGCGCTATTTTGAACTTTTCTCTCTTTTTTCTCATAGTCGCACTACTTTGAGCTTTACGGAAAGAGTGACGTCACAAATTAATGCAAGATTAATTACCAACGGGCATAAAGTGAAAAAAAGTACCCACTCCACTAAAAGAATTCTCCTTTCATTTTCATTGCCAACTTTTTAGAAGTTCTTATGCCAATTACGTGTTAAAATATTATGAAAGAGATCTCCACACGTTGTTATTCTACTTTTTCATGTGTTATCATAGTGGATCATACAAGAAGAATTTCATCAAGTAATTTTCATGAATTTATCGCCACGGTATGCGTTATTTATATATGTACAACAAATAGAAGAATTTATCGCCACATAGCCATTGGCACGCTGACAAGGATCCCTAACGATCCTGTCAGACGTGGAAAATCATTTCTATCAAACACGTACTAGCAGGGTATAAACAATCTCCCTCAGTTTCTAATGTCATAAATACTCTCTCATAAAGGCAATCCTAAATATTAAATCCTTAAAATATGCATTAATTATCAAAGTCAGGCCTCATTAATGAAAGAGTGGGTCTAACGGCCATAGGGGGTCCCAAAAAGGACAAAAAACATATCAATCAAAGAATTAACTCCCATCAATCACGTCACATCAAGACTTTATACATATAAAAAGGCCTCCAAACCTCAAACAAGAGTAATTAACTATTCACAACATAAAGAGAATTTATTATTCATCTTCTTCTTCCCATATACCCCTCTCTTTACTACCCACATTGCTAATTTAAGCATCAGAGAGCTTACGTCGGAGCAAAATTGGCTAGTCTAATGTTTTTCCTTCTGATAGGTGTGTCACAACCCGAAAAAATAGCCTTCTTTTTATTAACAATAAAATACCCTTTCAAAAAATAAGAGAACATAATTTTCATAAAATAGTACCTTTCAAAACAACAAGCATTAATCCAATAAAGCACGAAATACACTTTTACACAACAATAACATTTTGAGTAAATGACAGCTTTACAAAAAGTTTAGTACAACACAAAAAAATCATAAGTAACTCTAGCTAATTTAAAAGCTACGTTATGCCCTCTCGATGCCTTTCTCTTGATGGACTAGAATGTCTTTGCCTAAAAAAATGTGTTCATAACACATGTCAATATAACTATTGAGTAGAAATTTTATTTAATCACATAAGGTGTGTGTGCGTAATATATGCACATAACCATATAATATTTCACATAATACTTTACCTTTGGATCACAATATCGTGATCATCATTTTCTTATATCTCCCATATCATAATATTCCAACAGTTCACATCGTCAATCCCAATATTCCATCCATTCACACAAATTCCATCCATTCACATCGGTGGTCATATCTCGAGACTATGCCAATTTTCTAAGACCTACAACCAATACATGAAACACTCTGTCCATGCAAGATGGGATTAGGACATCGGATGGCGAGAACTGTTTTAAGACTGGCAAGCCCATTGCCGCCCAGCCAAACTCTAGCCCCATCCACACTGAAAACAAATTTGGGCCCGGCATGCAAAATTAAAGATTTCACATATTTTCACAAAAATAACATGCTTTCAAATTTTATACAATAATATAACTTTGCATATTAATCATACAGGCAGGTACATATCCTAGGAAAATATGTTACTTCCTAACAAAAAGCATATGAGCATGGTGGCATATAATTCAAATTAGAGTAACACCAAACTTATTCTTAACATAATTGTAGTTAGATATGTAAAAACATAAATAAAACTAAACTTATGAATGCAAAAGCATAGAAAACTAAGGCTTATTCAATTAAGCAAAACTCCTACCTTGCATGCATCAATATGGAGGTATAATATTTATGAATTAAATAAGAACCTTTACTTATGAAATTAAGTAAGATCCCTACCCTAATTAAATATATTAATTCCTTTCAAGAATGTTTTATGGAATTAAGGGGATGTATAGAGGGTTAATATATATATATATATATGTAAAAGGAAGGGTTTATGTATATATATATGAGTAGGAGATATTCTATAAATATAGAGTGTTTTGTGTGTTTAGAGTAAGATGAGTGTGGGCGTGTGTGTTTAGGCAGGATTTGTGTTTGTGTGTGTTATGTATGTGCTGAAAAATGGAGGATGAGGACCTCTATTTATAGTGTTGAGCATGTAAAATAGGGTTATTTATTATTAAGGTTGGGTAATTAATGAAATGGTCCAATTCATGCACTTAAGTGTCACCCTAAATATGCTTAGATGTGCCCTAAATTGTATGAATCATCCGCTAAGTAAATATGAGTCTTGCAAGTGCACATTTTCTAGAAATATTGCTGCAAGATTTAACAAGACCCATGCAAGCGTAAAAGTTGAAGAATAATCTTAGAAAAATATCTTTGTGTGAAATCATACATTATATTTATGAAACCATCAATATATATGTATAAATTTTTGTGCATATATATATATATATAGGTACATAAATATCCATGTAAGGTGTAATTTTAAATATACATGTTCTCCTATGTATCTAGCTATATATATATATATATAAATGTATAAATTATAGTGGTTCATGTAGAAAATATATATATAGATATTCTCATCTATATATATATATATATATATTGAAAATGAAAACAAATATGATAATTGTTTATGCACATATATATAATTCGTATATGTATATAGGTATATGATGCGGGTCAATTTCCGAGCTGGTCGACACCGGTCGATTCCTCTGGTCGAGTGTGTATGTGTTGATATTTGAACGGGAAGTTGATCCTGCAACAAGGAATGACAGTTGATCGGTTGATCGGTTTTGGGGTGATTTGAGCAGAGTAAGAGTACTATGTGTAATTAATGCGTGTATCTTACCATAAATGCGGGGATATTTATACCATGTCCATGTAGACCACGCTCCTATGGGCCCACCAGGCCAATTAGGTCGTTGAGGACCGACGTGGGCGACCCGTAGACCCAGGGGTAGGGTCCATAGGCAATAGTTGGCGCCCCATGAATGAGGTATGGGGTTAAGTGGCTCTCCCATACCTCGTCTGATGGAGCATTTAATGCTAGTAGGGATTTGTTGGACCCAGCATGGTCCGGGTCAATAGGTATGTCGACCAGGTAGCCGAGGAGCGAGTTTCGAGCAGGGGGATTACGACCTGAGGGTCGACAGGGCAAGGAGTTAGTGGAGCCGTTCGGGGTCAGACAGTTCGATTGGGAGGATTTGAGGGGAATCGACCGGGGAGCAAACGGCTTCTTGCTTTGAGAAAGGAGATCAGATTCCCGTTCGGAAATATGCCACATCAGTATAAAATAATTATAAGTTAATATAGATACATCTTGAATATAATTTTGTGGGAAAAGATATTTGTTTAAATATTATAGTAAAAAGGAATTATCTACAAGAAATTATAATTAAAAAGAGAATAATATTTATATGTATATAATTATAGAAGAGATAGTCAATTATTAAATATATCTTGGTGGAAGAGGTTAATGCACATCTCTCTAATGATAATACTAGGGATTAAAGGTTCCAAGTATCAATTTTTATCACCACTAATTTCATGAAAGGGACATGAAAAGGACATAAAATGGTTAGGTTAATATAATGGAAGGAATAATTAAATACATAACTATATATACATTTTTGGATATTATAAATTAATATGTAGAATAATCTTATAATGTTAAAAATAAGTATGTATCTATTTTTAAAAATAATGATAAAATAGAGTTAAATTTCGAGAATAGTATTTATGATATCATTCTTGAAAATAAATGATATTATTATAAATATACTCAATTTTAAATAATAATAATAATAATAATAATAATAATAATAATAATAATAATAATAATAATAATAGCGATATACTAGTAATTATGGAATAAAGAAATAATCACATTGCAAAAATGCATATAGAGCAAATACACATTTAATCATGAAATCACACATAATTCACACATATAAAATAAGAGACATAATAATTGCATAAAACATTAAACTATATATAATAGTTTTCAAAATATTGCATGAAACATAATATATAATAAATTCTAAAATAGTAGGAAGTACCGAAGGCACTACAAGGTGTGTCGCCAACATTATCACCGGAGTCGTGGAGCTTTGCCATGTGGTGAGCCCAAAAACACACGGCATCAATATAAAATCACAAAAAAATTAAAATAGAGGAACATGAGTTCTAAATGCAACAAAAATAATATTGCTTGAATGTCATGCTATAAAATGCGTTTTGAATATGCAACAGTAAGCTGAGCTTATTGTCTCAAACCTTATGACTACCACCCAAAACAGATCAAATATAACTGTAATCCTTATGCCTCCATTGTCAAGGAGCTACCTCGACTACGGTTAAATGGTAGGTGTACCCCATACTCGGGTCAATACATTGATCTAACCGCACTACAAGAACCTCCAACTATGCATAGAATTGAATCCAGCAGTATGGTATTGTGCAGAAAGGATCCTACCATCGCTCCATTCCACCCGATAGTTCCTTCCTGCATGTATAAGGGTGTCCCCAAGGATGTCAAACAGTCATATAATTGTACAATGCTGGCCACGAATAAAAATATATTGATATCTTTTAGTACATACTATCTTTAATCCAGAGGAAAAGTATTTTATTAAAATCATAACCTCTAAATGTAAAGATAAAGTATAACTTTAAAACAATATCCTAGGATGCAGATATATCTAAAGGGCATTAATAAATAAATAAATGAATATCATAAACTGAATAGGTTTGTCATACAATAATATTTACTATATATAGTTCAATGCCCCAACAAGAAAAGATGAAAGGTACTGACCTTGTAAGGAGTACTATAGTGAGACATCTTATTCTCGAATCCTTCAATAATAGTGTGATCATCATAATCCTATATATCTAGTCAAATTAAATTTAGATAACTCATTCACTAAAATAATCAGGCTTCTAGGTGTAACTAAAAACAACTCTTATTTCCCCTGTTGCTCGAATCTAGTTCTCATCATCCAACTAATCAAAGTTTCACAAACAGAGTAATTGATGCTTCCAGTAATTCTGAGCACCAAGAATTTATAACGCGGGAAAAGAGTCTTGGTCCTTTATGAGTAATAATCAACTTAAGGAGGGAAAACTTGCAAAAAAATGGTTAGCACTCCACTAAATTAAGTCAATATTCGTTTGAGAATGGAGAAAAAGTATGAAAAAGTAATGGAATAAGTGTAAATGATGTTGAAAATCGCCAAGATGATAAGTGCAAATGATTAAGAGTGACTTATAATGTTTTTAAGAGCTCTAGAGAATCAAAAAAATGATTTTTATGCTAGAAAAATTCATAAGGGCTAGGGGCGTAACCTACCTGTCCTGAAAATCAGGATGTGGTCAATCAGGGTGGTTGCGGTGGATAAATTTGAGCTTCTTTATCCCTACGTGCCTTTTAACTCAGGTCTGAGTTTACTCACCCCTATCCCCAGGCGATAGGTGGGCTCCCCTCCTGGATTTGGGCTTAGGGACATATCCTTCATGGGCTTAGGTCCAGGGATGCGTTGGGCTTTAGGGAGGACCTCTCCTCCTGGGCTTGACTTCTAGGACCGCTCTTGGGCCGCTCCTGAGCTTAGGTCCAGGGTTGTGTTGGGTTTAGGAAGAACCCCTCCCTTCCTGGACTTAGCTTCTAGGGCCGTCTCCTGGGTTTTATTAATGTTACTTCATAAAAGCCCAGAAAAATAAATGATGCAATATCATCACTCCCCCCCACTCTCGTAGTTGAGACGACTCGACTGTGAGAGTATGAGAGAGAATCTTTGTCTCGATTTCACCCACTCCTTCTTGATGCTCCTTCGGCTACTTTTTAGGACTATTGCAAATTCAAGCCTTTCTGACACACGAAATAGGGGCTCTCCTTCTCTTGATTCATGTGGAATGTATTTGTTGAATGTAGTGCTTCATGAGTTGTGTTGTGTCGGATTTTTTGGATCATTAGTGTGTTTATAACTCCTTGGGCTTCCATGCTTTTGATTTTTGGTGTGCTTCCTTCCTAGTGCGGGTTTAGGCCCCGTTGTTGAGGAATTACTCGTACTAGCCCCTTAGGATGGTATGTTCCTTGCTTAAACCTTGAGTTTTGTTGCTTGCACCTTGATGTCTTGTAGAAAATATACTCCCCTTAAGGTGAATACACGGTTTAGTGCACTTGCTCTTCCTTCCCTTGGCTTTCTCTTAGAGGAGATATTTCTTTTCTTGACATAGTTGCTGCTCTTGATGATGCCACCTTGGATGGTGCATCCACTGAGGGGGATAACCCCCTGCACATGTTGAGAAGGATGTGCCTGCTCTAGGCTCAATAGTCAACGCCCCTCCTGAATGAAGGAATGCAAACCATCGTGGGAAGGCCAAAAGGGACTTTCCTATTTCAGCTACTAAGGGTGGTGGCCCTTCTTTGGGCCCAACAATCAGCGCACCTCTTGAAAGAAGGAATGCGAACCACTATGGTAAGGCTAAATGGGACCTTCCTATTTCAGCTACTGAGGGTGGTGACCCTCCTGTGATCCTCATTGAGGAAGGTATCATAGATACTCCCACGACAACCTCTACCACTCCCTCCAAAGTCGGTATTTCTCGCTCTTCCTCTCCCCTCCTTGCTTTATTTGATACTCCATATTTCCTTTGCCTGATTGTGATTGTAGTTTGCCTTTTGGGTGATGGGCTATCCAATACCCCGAAGGAGCTCTAGGCTGACAAAGGTATTCAGGGCGTTGCTGTCCCTAGGGTGGAGACCCCTCCAGATAGCTCCACCCCTCCTGATGGTTCCACCCCTCCTGAATAAGGATCAAGAACTGAGTGATGTAATAGCATTGGATCACCCCTCCCCTTTTATCTAGTCTTGCTTTTATTTTTGATATTGTGCTTTTATGCACGTACCTCCCTCCAACCTACCCTAGTAGGTTGTTATCTACGCATTTTTTTTGGGTCTCAATGAAGCCTTTTCCTTTTCTCTTTGAACGAGAATGAAAGATTATATGCATGCTATTATCTTCTTTTTACCATTGTCCGCTTTCCTTTTTGAGGCTTCATTCTTTAATCGCCATCCTGCATGATCACAAACTAAACTCAACAAGATAAGAGAGTTGACAACTATTCTTGTTAACATTGCCCCTTTGTAACTGCATGCATCATCACTTGAGGGTACAAGTTTGAATATGACTTTCGATGTTAGGAGAGTGTGTTCCTACTTTGGGAAGATCTCCAATTTCATTTTAGGACTGTCGTCCTTACATTTTTTTCTTTTGTTTTTCTTTTTAAACTGAAGCCACGCAATTTTAGGCTAAAGTCTTGTATTTCCGACTAGTAGTATAAACCCTTCCTCTGGGGGGATTTCAGGACGGTTTCGAGCTTTTGTTTAGGCCTAGGGGCCGTTATATATTACACAGGAGGATATATTCCTACTCTGGTAAGACCTCGTGGTTGACCTAGGACAACTCCGGTCCACATATTTTTCTTTTCAAGGCTTGTGCCTTAATCCATTGTTCAGGAGGGCGCATTCCTAATCTAGGAAACCCTATTAGTTCATTCAGGATAACTCCCCCCTTTCGGACTCATATTTCAGGGCGGAGTCTTCTTTTCTTTCTTTCTTTCTTTTTTTGGGATAATATCTTCATTGTAAAGGACGGGTGTAGTCCTACTTCGGGAAGACCTCCTGGTTTATGCGAAATGATTCCCATCCTTCCTGATTCTTCTCTCATGATGGAATCTCCAAACTTTAGATCTTTACTAGAAGGGTGTCTTCATGCTCTGATAAGCCCTCCTGGGTTATTTATTTATGCTCTTCTCCTAACATCTATACGTGTCTTTCTTATTGATGGTGCCTTTGGGTTATTCTAATTCATCTTGGGAAAATTTTTCTTGGAAAGACCCTTCTCTAGGAGGGTCCATTGTGTATAGTGCTTGCTCTTCTTTTGCTTGATATATAAAATCCTCTAGGTGTCCCTCACGAACAAGTCTTTCAATCTCGTCCCTAAGGTGGCTACATTCATCCATGTTTTGTCCATACTTATTATGGAAACAACAAAAGCTTCTTGAGCATAGCCTAGTAGGTCCATCATTCGATTTTCATGGCCAATTCAATAAGTTTCTTCCTTGCAACTACATGAGAATTTGGGATGGTATAGTCTTCAGGGTGGTGTAATCGTCGTATCTTGACCTTGAATAAAAGACTTGATATTGAAACATACTACTAATACTTTTATTATTGAAAGCTGAAAATTTTTCCTTAAAAAACTTTTATTACATAGAAAACCCAAAATACATAATAAGAATCCTAAACATATGATAAAACAACAAGGACTGGACTTCTACTTCCTCTAGCCAAATGCTTCAAATCGTCCCTTTCCTTCCTCTTTGTCGATAACTTCGCTCTCATGTCCAGCTAAAACTTTAAATATTAACAACGTCAACAATCACATTGAGTAGCAATTTCACTTAACACATAAGGTGCGCGTGTGTGACTTGAGCGTGCATATGTTCACATACTTGCATCAATATAAACCATATAAAATTTCAGATTCACTAGAATCATAAATTGCACACTTTTCTACCATTTTCCACTTCGACGGGCGGCTACCTTATCTCGCCGTGCCATAATTCAATTCCAACCAATACTCCCACCCAACCAAACACTCCAGTGGTCATATCCCGGGCATATGCTGAATTTCCTATGACCCACTTCAGTACATGGAACACTCCATCCATGCAAGGTGTGATTAGGAAACGATGGATGGCGAGAACGTTTAAGACCGGCCAGCCAATTGCCGCTCGGCCGAACTCAGCCCCATCCACCCGTATCACTTATTGGGCCCATATACAGACAATTTCCAGTATAATCAGTACAATTTCCAGCACAGTACACACTGACTTTCAGCACGTTGCGCAAAATTTCAGCGTGGAACACAATTTCCAGCTTACACGTTTCAAGTTGCGAATAGAATTTTCAGTTTGCGAAATACTCGAATTTCCGCTTAAAACTTACTGAAATTACACACTGGAATTTCCAACTTTTCAAAATAGATTTTCAGCATATAAAACTCGAATTTCCAGCCTTGAAAAACACAGGAATTTTCAGTTGTGGGAATAGTAATTCTAGTTTTGAAAATAGAATTTCCAGCTTGGAAACCAACTATAAATTTCATCTTTAAACACTGAATTTTCAACTTTTAATACATAATAAAACCCTAAATACATAGATAAACCCTAAACAAGCATAAACCCTAATTTTCCAGCACATAAATCGAGCAAAATGCTCAAATTTCCAACACAATCATTCATGAACACATATCATGCATTTGGCCAAACTATCATGAAATCCCTTAGGACCAAGATACTAACCAACTTGTGGTTACATTCCATGCCCTTCTAGGGAAATAATATGCTCATGCTATAAGAAAACTAGCTTATGTCTTAAGAGAAATCACTACCTTGTATTAAACATAAAGCATTCACTTCTACAAGGCATAATATCTTTGAATTAAAGTAGAACCTTTACTTGTGAAATTAAGTAAGGTCCCTACTTTAATTAAAATATTCTTCTACCTTTTTCAAGACTGTTTTATGGGGTTATAAGTATGTAAAATGAAGGATTTATGTATATATATATATATATGTGGCTAGAAGATTTATTATAAATATGAAGTGTTTTGTGTGTTTAGGGTAAGGGGAGTGTGAGTGGGGTGGTTTAGGCGGGATTTAGTGTGTGTGTGGATGTGTTTGTGTGTGTTATGTGATGAAAATGAAGTGAAAAATCCCCAATTTATCCCCTATTTATAGTAGTTGTGCTTAAGAAATAAAATTATTAAATAATTAAGTCATTTTTTAATTATTGTTATCTTTCCACTTAAGGTTACAACTAAGAGTTATAATAAATGAAATCTTCCAACTCATAAGCTTAAGTGTCACCCTAATTAGGCTTAAGTGTGAGTCTAAATGCACACTTCATAATCTACTTTAATCTAAACCTTACATGTATAAATATATCTAGAAGAAATCTTACATGTGTGAGTATTCATTTAATGCAAGGAGAATTGGGGAGCAAGTAATAATATACACCATATATTTGTCATATATATGTAAGAAATTTCGTGCCCCCTCCCCTCTTTCTATATTTTTAGGATATTTTTACACCTAGTATAATTATTCCAATGTTTATGATGAAACATACCTAAAGAAATAAAAATATAATCCTATATATTTATGTGTATAAATTTTCTTTAAAATATATACATATATAGTTTAAGATATTTATATATATATGAATCATAGTCTTATGACCTAGCATTTAAAAATAATTTTCAAAATAATTATTATAATGTGAAATGACACATTTTAGTGAAAATGACAATATCAAGAAAAATAATATAACCCTTATATATATATATATAAATTTGTGTATATGCATATATACATATATATGTATATGCGTGTGTGTGTGTTTGAATTTTATGCATTTTATGATTACCAAATGAAGTAGAAAATAATTCCAATAATTATGCGTTTTATAAATAAAAATAGGCATATATTGCAAAGTATTTATTGCAATAGAAATTAATCATATAACATTTAAATAATACATATTTAAGCAACAATTAGTATATATATATTATATATATTTCTACATCATCTAAAATACAAAAATGACCTAGGATATATATATAATTTCGAAAATATACATATATATATATTTATATATACTTCAACATATAAAAATACTATATATATGACTTTATTACAAATAATTCCCATCATTATAACTTTGAAAATATTATGTATAGAATTATATATGCATATATTGATTTTTATGCATGTATGTAGAATCCAATGGTTGGTATAAAAATATAGTAGTTATTATACATTTCACATATAAGATAATAAAACACTAAACAATCCAATCACATAGTTTCATATAAACTAATAATCACATAAAACTAAATAATTTAATCATATAATTAACTTTTAAAATACCTAGAAATACCGGGTCATTACACTTGATCTCCATCTTCCATCGTGCGGGGCTTTTTAGTCGAACCCATGGAATTCTCTTTCTCGGTCTTTCGCTTCTTCCTTCTCTCCCTAGGTTCATTGCTAGGTTGAGTCATTACTTCGTCGGCATTGATATGCATCTCTACTCGTGCTAAGAGTTCATCAAAATTAGAGGGGGGTCTCTTAGCTAAAGAGCGATAGATGCTTCCCCTCCATAATCCTTGTGCAAAGGTTGTAGACTTTCATTTCATCACTGATTCCTGGTACTTGTACGACAGTTGCATTGAACATATCTAATTAGTGTCGCAAAGACTCCCTTTCTCCTTATTTTATGTTGAAGAGGGTCAGCGGGGTTTGCAGTCGTTTCTTACTGGAGAACTGATGAAGGAACAATTGTCGAAACACTCTAAAAGATCGGATGGAGTTTGGAGGTAGTTGGTTAAACCATTGTTGTGTGCCTCTCCTGAAAGTGGTACGAAAGACTTTGCATTTTACTCCATCGGTGTACCAGTGGAGCTCCGCCAGTCCGTCAAATCTAACTATGTGTTCCTATGGTTCGTGGGTACCGTCGTACTCCGGGAGGTTGGCAGTGTTGGTAAATGGAGGGAGAACGTCCTCTTGTACATTCCTGCTAAATGGGGTCCCTATAGGGATCGATTCTCGTTCTCTTATAAGCGTTCTCTTCATCTATTGCATTCTCTGTTACAACTCCACTGCCCACGTAGGGGGAGTACTCTCTCAAGGATTACCCAGGAAAGAATTCCCATTGCTCCTGTGTGTATCATTTCTGCATTGCGCATGCCTACGCAGACATCCTGGAGATTAACGTTGGATTGGATATTGACATACGTCGGGAGAGGGGCGGATCCTCTTGTGAGGTACCGTCCTTCTATATGTTCATGAGGCATGCATGTTACGATTGCGGGGTGTCCTCTCCCCTACGTGGGGCGGCTGGCTCCATTGTGGCCTCTATTCTATCCTGATGAACTACTGAGGGGTGCCTCGTTCCATGCTGCGGTATGCCCCGTGGGTGGTGTTTGTGGTGCAACTCCTGCAAGGGTGGTCACTATAGCCCCCGTTATCATCTTCATGAGATTTTCCCATGTTGCCTGTGCCGCTCCTATTGTGGTCGGGCTCCTTAATGCTGGATTCGTCTGACTACCCTCCATCATTCCTTGGTTTGTACCATTTTAGGTTTGCCTCCACGGGTCGGCCTTGTACATGTTGTACTCCTAGATTCTGCATGCCCCTAGTGTGCACCCCTGGAGCTTGCCCTTCGGTGCTATGCACCCCTGGAGATATCATTCCCATGGCCTGTGCTCCTAAAGGTGTCGCTCCAGTGGCATATGCCCCTAGAGCATGTGGTCCTGCGGTGTGCGCTCTTGGAACATGCGCTCCTAAAGGTATCGCCCTTGTTGCATGCACCCCTGGTGCATGTGGTCCTGCGAAGTGCACTCCTAAAGGTGTGGCCCCTGTGCCGTGCACCCTTGGAGTATGAGGTCCTGGAGCATGCGCCCCTATTGCATACACCCCTGGAGAATGAGGTCCTATGAAGTGTGCCCCTATAGGTGTCGCCCCAGCAGCATGCATCCCTGAAGTATGAGGTCTTGGAGCGTGTGCCTCTATTGCATGCGCCCCTGGAGCATGAAATCCTACGAAGTGTACTCCTGGAGTGTGCGCCCCTAGAGGTTGCATTCCCCAATGCCAACGCCCTTGAGAATTGCTCTCCCGTGATTGTTCCTTCCTTAGAAAGTACTCCCAATGATTGCGTCCCTATAGGGGGTACTCCTTGGGTGATGAATGAAGCTTGTACATCCCCGCCCTCTGAAGCTTCCCTCCTGGTAGCCGAAATAGGCGGGATGTTACCACCCTATGAAGTGATGATAGGGGTGCCGCCCCCTTGAACAGAAAGGGTATACTCTCCCAAGGTCTTCGATGTGCCTTCACTGGCCATAGTAACATGTACTTCATTGAAATTGTAGAGAACTTGCTCACGCCTTAACTCAAACTCCTCACAGATGGCGCCAATGATGCTTCTGATAATTCCAAGCACCAAGAATTTACAACGCGGGAAAAGAGTCTTAGTCCTTTATGAATAATAATCAACTTGACGAGGGAAAACCTGCAAAAAAAAAAAAAAAAGGTTAACACTCCACTGAATTAAGTCAATATTCGTTTAAGAATGGAGAAAAAGTATGAAAAAGTAATGGAATAAGTGTAAATGATGTTGAAAATCGCTAAGATGATAAGTGCAAACGATTAAGAGTGACTTATAATGCTTTTAAGAGCTCTAGAGAATCAAAAGATTGATTTTTATGCTGGAAAAATTTGTCCCCCGCCTTTGTACGCCCCTAGTCCTTATATAGGGCCAGGGGCATAACCTACCTGTCTTGAAAATCAGGATGTGGTCTGCAAAATCAGGGCGGTTGGAGGCACGTTGGTTGAGATTCCCCTAGATACAATGGATAAATTTGAGCTTCCTTATCCTCACGTGCCTTTTAACTCAGGTCTGAGTTTACTCACCCCTATCCCCGAGCGATAGGTGGGCTAGGGCTTAAGACCTCCCCTCCTAGAGTTGGGCTTAGGGACGTATCCTTCCTGGGCTCAGGTCCAGGGCCGCGTTGGGCTTTAGGGAGGACCCCTCCTCCTAGGCTTGACTTCTAGGACCGCTCTTAGGCCAATCTTGAGCTTAGGTTCAGGGCTATGTTGGGCTTTAGGAAGGACCCCTCCCTTCTTGGACTTAGCTCTAGGGTCGTCTCCTAGGCTTTTATTAATGTTACTTCATAAAAGCCCAGAAAAATAAATGATGCAATACCAGTAATGAATAAAAGTCCATATATTTCTAAATTAACAACTCGGATTTGAGCTCATTTTGCTCCTAATATCTCATTTAACTTTAACAGAGCATTTTATTAACAACATATGATAATTACCAGCACATAATCGAATGATAATTTCATAACTTTTTATATATGTGTGTGTGTGTGTGTGTGTGTGTGTGTGTGTGCATTAGAGAGTCACAAACCATATCAATTACTAAAACTATTAACTATAATCACGTTATCAACAATAAAAAGGATATAAATTAACCAGTTATACCAATCAATTGGTTAGATTGCTCCAAAGATTATATATATATATATATTTATATATATATATATACATTTTTATATAAATAACGAAAAGCATATGTGTATATAACATATATGTATGTGTGTAAATAGTTAATAGTTTACCATACATATTCTCATACACACACACACTACAAATATATTCAAAATGAGTGATAAATCAACAAGAAAGGAAAAAGGGGAAGAGAAGGGATGCACCTCATTTTTTGTTTGCATAGATCAAGTCCTAACACTCATGTGTGTGTGTGTGTGTGTGTGTGTGTGTGTGTGTCTGTGTGTCTGTGTATAAACTCACGTGCACATGCTAATTGTTATGGTGGGCTTTAGCATAGGTGTTTTGATTCAATAAAAAGAGTGTAAGTGTACTTAGTGAAAGGTGTTTTGGTCCAATAAAAATAGTGGAGCTGTACTAGTGATAGGCTTTTTGGTCCAATAAAATTAGTGGAAGTGTACTTAGTTATAGATGTTTTGGCCCAATAAAAATAGTAGAGGTGTACTAGTGATCTATGCATGGAGCTATACAAACCAGATCATGGCACATGTAGTTGGGGTAACAATAAATTATCCTTCTTATCACAGTACTTGATTTTATTATTATTATTGTTGTTGTTGTTGTTGTTGTTATTTTTATAAAAGCAAGAAAGATATATTGAGTTTAAAAGTCTAAATTTCCTCAATTGTATTGTTTCATAGCTCTAGCCCAAGAGTGATGCTTAGAATTCGTCAAGGGAGGAGAAACAAGCACTAGGGTAGGATTTTCATTTGGATGGAGATAGTAGGGATTAGAAGGGTTTTGTAGATTATCATTAAGATCAGCAGCCATGGTGATTTGTAGGGAGAGGAAGAAGGAACCAAGAGAGAGAGAGAGAGAGAGAGAGGAGAAGGAGAAGAAGAAGAAGAGGGAAAGACAGAAAATCAAAATTGCTCTGATACCATGATAGAAAAGATTGAATGAGGAAAAATGAAGCCCAATTTCATTCATTCTTTGTGTATGTATATATCCAATTGAGATTCAAGATATATGTAATTGATTTGCTAGATATACAAGATCCTAAATAAAATAGAAAAATGTATATAAAAGATAATTAAAGAAATAACATAATTATCCGGGTAAGAGTACATGATAGATTTCTAAACAAAAGAACTTGATGAAATAAAAATGTGGTGAAAAACTCCAAAAGGTTCAATTTTTTGCAAGCGAACAATTGCAATTTTGTTGCATTTAAATAATTATCAATTCAAATTCTCTATCCACAATCAATGCGGAAAGCATGTGTTTATAGCCTTCATATAGCTAATTTGGATGGTGTTAGAAGGTTTCCTTTTATGAAGAATCAACAAATACCTTTATTAGGTTAACGCTACCCCCGAAAGTTTCGATACTATATTTGGTCTCCCAAAAAGTTTTCAATATTAGCTCTTTCCTTGAGAAAGTTAAATATTATACTTACATCCTTGGACAGTCAATTTTCGGTTAATTTTTTTTGAACTTTCAATTTTATCCTTAATTTTTCAACTTTAAAAAAAGGCAAATTGAAAATATGAACCCTAGTAAAGACATATCTACCCTCTCACTATTTTTTCCAATGTATAAACTATTTATATATAGTATAAAAGATATAATATACATGAAAGTTATGTAAACTAGTACAAAAGATAAATTTAAAATATCTAATTTATGAAAAGTAATAATATGTAATGAAAAAAAACAAAGAAAAATAAGAATATATATATTAATATGTATAATATATAAGAAATAATGTGAAAAATAATAGAATAGAAGTTACATATCAAAACTTTATAATATGTAAATTAAACAAAAGAAAAAAAAATAAAATTTGGAGAAAGCAAATGTCTTCTTCACCAGCAAGATATGCCCCGCCCCTCTTTAGGAGCCAGTGGTCAATCTAGGCCCAATTTCGACAAAAATTACACTAGCGTAATTGTCATAACCTTATCTTTTCGATGGCACCCTAGTTAACTCCATGATTTCTCCATCGAACTCCGTTTGACCAACGATCACAAGGAGTCAAGTTTCACATCTTTGGTGAAGCTTATTGGAATCCGATTGACTTCACATGCCGAAAATCACCTTGTCTTAAGTTCTCCAAATCTTTCAAAGTTGACTTGTTCCATTGTCTTCAAGCCGCCAGTTAAAGCAATTTTCGTGGTTGTTATCTATAATACACTTGTCCCAAAATGGTAGCACAAAGAAATGTTGAATGCTTATAAGTTTGACCTAAGAACTCAAGTGCATCCATTGGATATTCTTTTTGGACAAGTTGTTCATGGCCCAATTTAAGGGTGCACTCGATGGGTTTGGAGGCAACTTTCGTGTCCAACTGGCTCGTGGGCCTAGGGCATGACAAATGGTAATGGAGCCGCTTGCCAGTCGAAATACCAAGAGCTAAGTGCTATGGGCGGCAGAGTGCTACATGCATGGGAGCTCCCACTTGAACCTGTGGGATAAAGTGCTCCATGTGTGGAGCCACCTCTAGAGGAGTCCCAACGCTTGGAGATCAATCCAGAAAGATGTCATGCCCCGATGAGGACATCGCGTTCTGAAGGAGGGGTGATTGTAATACCCCATCCCACATTTGTAACACAAAGAAATGTTGAATGCTTTATAAGTTTGACCTAGGAACTCTAGTGCATCCATTCGATATCCCTTTTGTACAAGTTGTTCATAGCCCAATTTAAAGGTGCACTTGGTGGGTTTGGAGGCAGTTTTCACATCCAATAGGTTTGTGGGCCTGGGGCGTGACATTAACCCTATCGATATGCCTATCGCCAAAAACCCTCGACTAGGCCGGCTCTTTTACTAATGGATTCGACTCACAACCCTCCTCTCAATCCACACATCTTGGTCAATGTCAGAGCAAAACCAAAAAACCACCCATTTCTCCTCCACTTGAATTGCAATTTAAATCGCCAACCCTTCCTCGTACCAAGGTGAGTTAAACCACCATTTTCTTCTTTTCTCTTATGGTATTCTCTCCCTTGCTGCCAAACTTCCATCGCCGACAAACCCCTCCATGCACTAACAATTTGTTGTAGTAACTTGTTGCTCTTGATTTGAGAAGAAAATGGTATTTACAGTTTGTGTCATTTGTATTTGATTGAGATGAAGAAGATTTGATATGATTTTTGTTTATTTTTGCCTTTTTTTCTTTTTTCTTTTATATATATGTCCGTAAGTACACTACAAGAATATGAGTAAATTAGTGATAATATAATATGTGATAATGAAAAAGTTGTCACTAAATTATATTGTACAAAATATAGTTTGTGCAATGTTAATGGTGACCACATAGCATTGATAATTAGCGACATGAATCTTGTCACAAAATTCTAATGATAGTTTTTTTGTTACCAAGTTGTGATTATGGATATGTGTAACATAAATTTTCATGTCTATTGAATTATAAGACAAGAAAAAATAATATATGTTGAATTTCAAAAATTAAACAAAAGAATGTGGGCACAATCTCTAACTTTGATCCTCTGTTTCTTCCTTTCAAACTTAAGAGTTTATAAATCCAAATACTTTCAGAGCGGGTTTGGTGGTTTCATCTACTTGGGATCGAACTTGATCTTGAATAACATGAACCATAGGCTTTGTAACTTGATTATGAATCAAACACCGGGAATTTCGATGAATGTTGTGAAGAATGCTGTGAAAACCGTGGACTTGATTCAATGTAAATTTGGAAAGAATGCTGATTTGCTGACTTAGAACCTTGAATGCAAATCGAACACCTTGATTAGGATGATCTTCATGAAGAATGCCAAGAATTTCGCCTCGATCATCTTGAATATTTTTAAGAGAAATTTGGGACTTGCTTGAATGAAGACTCCTTCTTGTGCCTCTCTTGTTGTATGTCTTTGACTTGTAGAGATGACCCGTATTTATAGGTGTAGGAGAGAGTTACTTAACATATTCACCTAATGAGGTGGCGCGATTTGATTGGCCTATTTGCCCGCAATTTACTATCTTGATCATAAGTTGTGATTTGAATTGCCAAAATATCAATATCTAACTTCGTTATTTGCAAGATATGACTTTTATTGCCAAATTTTTGTGCATGGAAATATTTGATTTAATATCCAATAAAATGTTTTATTTAATTTTGGGATTTAATCTGAAAGATTCCCAAATATAAATAAAAATATAACTGATTATTTTTTAAGAAAAAATGTTACATATGTCAATTTGTATTTCACATAAAATTATTTCAATTCCTACAAATTCCGCCCATCCCCCCCTCCCCCCCGAGACTTGTTCACATTAATTTGCTTTGATGGATGAGGACAAATGAATGAGTCTTGAAATCATTTTTTGAAAAATTTTATCCAAAGCATCCACTTGACATTAGTTTAAACTCATATTAAGGGACTTTCATTTGAATTTGTAGATAGTTTATACTCATATCAAAGAATTCTTTAACATCAATTTGTAGATAGTTTAAACTCATATCAAGGAGTTCATTTGAATTTGAGTTTGGAGTTAGTTTATACTTGTATCATGGAGACTTTATTTGAATTTGTTATATAGTTTATACTCATATCAAGAAGTCATCAATTGAATTTGAATTTGTTAGTTAGTTTATACTCGTATCAAGGATTCTTCATTTGAATTTTATTTTTTTATTTTTTTAAATTTCAGACAGTTTAGGCTCGTATCTAGGGGCAATTAAATTATCTTAGTTTTTTAAAATTTTAGATAGTTTATGCTTCTATTTGGGAGCTTTGTTGGTAGTTTATGCTCTTATCAAGTTGCATTTTTTTTTTTTTTGAAATTATACTCGTCATGTTGATATTTCATGACATTGCTTAAGCATCACTGTTGCAGATTTAGTAGTAGGCATGTTTCTTGTAGTAGTGTCTTCTTCAAACAAGACTTTCCTTGCCGCAGCAATTGAATCACTTTATCTTTGAATACGAAGCAATCATGAATCGGGTGCTCTTCCAAGTGGTGGCATGTGACGACCCCGAAAACCCTTTATTATTATTATATTATTGTTATTAGTATTATTGTTATTATTATGATTATTATTATCATTAGTGGTTACATACATGCATGCATTGTTAATTACAAAACGTACTAGGCTACATTACATAACATAAAGGTACATCCAACAAAGGAGACTATCGAATTGCTAGTTCTACTATATGTACATAGCAAAAGCAAAAACCACCAACTACAGGTACGCAGCGGAAATCCTACATCTTCCTTCCTAGTAAAATGCTTCAAAAGGTTCCTCCTCCTCATCATCATAAA
Organism: Petrea volubilis; assembly: GCA_026212405.1. Taxonomy (NCBI): domain Eukaryota; kingdom Viridiplantae; phylum Streptophyta; class Magnoliopsida; order Lamiales; family Verbenaceae; genus Petrea; species Petrea volubilis. The sequence continues at coordinate 23,460,577 of CM047882.1, read as the reverse complement.
GGCTAGCTTCGGAAACATCTAAAGTATTATATAACACGAAATCAACATACGTTGAATAGAAACATTTCTTTATACACATAAGGTGCTCGGGTGTCAAGTGCACATTAGTTACACATAGCACACACATAGTTTCACACTTTCTACCTTTTGTTAGCTGACAGTGACCCTTATAACTACCCGGGCTGAAATAACAACCAGCACATTTCTCCCGCCAGTCTTATCCTCCAATGGTCGTATCCCGAGCATACGCCTAGTATTGTCCTACGACTCTCTCTCTTTAGTAGATCTCTACGTATACCCAAGGGGGGATTAGGAGATGGAAGGGTTGTGAACTCTTCCGGCTACTCAATAGTATGTCCCGGTGGAACACCCCCAGACCATTCCAGCACATAGGGCCCATTCACACAATTGCAAATTATTCACATAAGCACATAATCTTGGGAAGTTTATATTATAGTTTAGTAAAGTAAGCTCCACACTTATAAATGAAAGCTTTATGTTTGCTTATTAAGCATACTTACTTAGAAATGTTAAATATGTAAATAGCTAGTAGCAAAAATATGTAAATAGACAAAATATAAATATAAATATATAAATATAACTAGTATGAGTATATAAATATAAAGATTAAAATATAACTAGTATAAATATATAAATATATAGATTAAAATATAACTAGTATAAATATATATAAATATATAGATTAAAATATAACTAGAATAAATATATAAATAGACAAAATATAACTAATACAAATCTATGAATAATACATATATACCTATACGTACATACAAGTATATATATATATATATATTTAGATATATAGATGTGTTGAGTAACATCTAATAACATAACTTAACCATTACATATATATATATATATATATATATATTTATGTTATACGTACATACAATTTAAAAATATATATGTAATTAGACTATCATTAACATATAATAAAACTAGTTAGACCAATATATACGACACTTTAAATATTTATATATAGATATAGACGTACATAGATATATATACAAAACCATCTAATTACTTGATGAAACCATAAAACCTTGAATATGTTTATATATATGTATATATATACGTAACATATAGATATATATAAACTTACACGAATAAGTTTTATGAAACTTTCTAAATATTTAAAGTACTAAAATAGGCATAAATCTATAGTATAAAGTATAAAAAAGTTCTATTTATCAAATAATAGATATGTGGAGCTTTCTTTACTAAGACTTTCAAGAACAACATAGGATATTCCCTTAATAACTCAAATAAAGTATCACGGTCTCATACTACTTCATATAAAGCATAAAACTCACATAATAGCTCAAATAAAGCATAAAAATTCCATATTATTGCAAAAAGGGCACAATAATCACATAGTATTTCCAATAAAACATCGTAAGCACATAGTACTCCAAATAAAATATATTAACCACATAATGTCTTCAAGATCATGCTCACAAGTCTACCCATCCTTCAACTTCCTCCCAACAAGAGTTAAAACATGAAAAATTAACTACAAAGCTTTAAAGTAACATGAAGATGGCAAAATAACTAAAACCCTCAACTTGGAGGCATGTTTGGCAAAAGCTCTCACTCTAGGCCATTCAAGCATGTTCTTTTACATTGCTTAGGCACAAGAGTATGGAAGCTTGCCTATTCTTCACAAGAAAGAAGAAGAAAACCTCTACTTAAGGCATAAAAAAGTGTTCCTACCTTATGTTCTTCCAAGTAGTGTAGTGTTTTGAGAGAAAATGATAGTGTTTTGAGAGAAAATGAGAGAGTGTATGTGTGTTAGCAAGGGGGCATGGTTTTTGGGGCTTAATGGTGCTGAAAAATGAGGATTGTGGGTGTATATGGTCTTGTGTATTGATCCTACAAAGTATTAGAGACAATATCTAAATATTAAAATCATCAAATTACATCCTCCATACATTTATACATGGTTGTATATACATACACCTCGCTTTACTAACCACCATGTATATGTATGTGGGTATGTGTGTGTGTATATGTAGCTATGTATATCACCACTAATATATATTTATATATGTATGTATAAGGGTTCAAGAGTGTATTAGTAGAGATATACTTTGATAAAATATAGAATAAAATCAACTAAAATCAAACAAAAACCTATAAAATCTGAAAACTCTTATTTATTAAGTATTTTTATTGTTCATTTCTCAGCAAAACCGAAATTTGGGGTTGGAGGAGTGATTAGACCAAAATACCCCTTGTTTTGCCCATTTTTTGAAAATTGCCCAAAAATAGGAATAAAATTCTAAAAATTCGAAAATTAATTTTTTTAAGTCAAATAAAATCTAAAAAATTTATTTATATTATTATTTTCATTTTTTTGATAATAATTAGGCATTTTAAAAATTATATTTCAAATTAAGAACTTAAAGATAATGTTTTTCGAAAACTATTAAAATTTCTCAGAAAATAGGTAAAAGTTGAAAATAATTTATTAAATAAATTCTGGGAGTTTATAAAAATTAAATGCTTAAAATTTTAAGAATATTTGGATTTTATAATATTTGCTAAAAATTTATGCAGTAAATGCGCATTTGTTCGAAAAAAAAAATAGTTTTGAAGAATAATTTCTATAAAACAATACTTCACAAAATAGTTCTAAAAGAAAATTATTCATCAAAATAATGGACACCCAATGTATAATATAAAATATTTAATTAAAGGATTTTACCGGGTCGTTAAATGACATTTGCAGTACTTTGGATCACTAGCCCTCCCAGCTGCATCGAGCCTCTTTATTTCAATAATTCAATGAGTTTTGCCTCGAGTAAATCATCAAAAATGTCAGAGGCATCTGAATTGAGGAACGGGTACTCTTTGACTCGCATCTCATTAAAGTTAATTTTCTCCCTCCACTTTCTTGATTGGCATCCCTCTTTTAACCTACCTTCACTACAACAAAATATAAAATTTGCAACGATTTTTTTTGTGAAAATATTATTTTCATTTTAATTAGTTAAGCTTTGGCAACAAAAATGATATTTGTTGTTTAATAATGATTCTTTTAGAACAAAAAATATGTGTAGTTGCAAAAAATATGATTGCACTTGACCATCATTTTCTAAATTTATTTGGCAACAATGTTTTCAATTCAAAACAAAATATGTTGTTGCAAAAGAAAATTTGTATTAGGAATGGCAAAAAATTTGGAAGACATATCGAATATTTGTGTTTTAACAACAAAAAATAATTATAGCCGATAGATATATTTAGGCAATGAAACTTATTGTAGATAATACTTTCAAGTAGGGGTGGGCATTGGGACGGGTATTCGGGATTCGGGATTTTCGGGACGGGTACCCAAAATTTCGGGGAGTAAAATTCCATCCCCGATCCCGTCCCGATGTTTTCGGGTACCCGATATTTCGGGATCGGGTACCCGAAATTATATAAAAAAAAAAAAATCTGGCGTGCTCACTGCCTCACTGCTGCAGCAGGTGAACTGGAATTTTTTTTGAAAAAATCTCAATTCACAAATGCTAACTAATACATTAAATTGAACATAATTTAGAATTCACAAGTCGCAATAGTCGCAATAATCTAAATTAAAAGTTTACAATCAAGTTTATCCAACACAAATTCAAAACTCACAAATTACAACTACATTTATCCATCAAATTCGCAATTTACAAAACATATATATACAAACACCAAGCAATCACTTCCAACCATCTTCAAATATCCACAATTGTCGCATCAATCCCCATCTTCATTAGCTCTACAAAAAAGAAATAAAAAACATGTCATCTTCATTAATCAATATCATAATTCATGATCAAATAAACAAATACACAAAAAGTATAACAATAGTAAAACTATATAAAAATTCATTTACCTTTTTCCATTTCTTCAACTTCAGTCAAGTCCACTTCCATATTTATTGGTGTTGAATTCAAACGAAGCCAATCTTGTGCACAAATAAGGGCTTGAACAATTCTCGGAGATAAAGAACTCCTAAAGGCATCAAGAACGCGTGCACCGGTGCTAAAAGCAGACTCTGAAGCAACTGTAGAGACGAGAACGGCCAATATGTCACGAGCAAGCCGAGATAAAATAGGGAATCTTGGAGCATTAACCTTCCACCACTTCAAAATATCAAAGTCCTCATCATCATCCTCGGTCTCCTCACTCAAATATTTGTCCAATTCCGACTTCACATGATCACTTTTTTCCCCTTTCTTTTTCTTCTTGAATTGTTCTTCAAATAAGCTTTAGAATTAAATGAAGAGGGTACACATGCCATTGAAGTCGATGAGGCGATTGGACTCGGCGGACCTCCATATTTGATTTTATACTCATTAAAGAGTTCTTGCATGCCATACTTGATAGTTTCTTGCATGATTATACTATTTTCTTTCCCCTCATCGGTGCCGTAAATTTCATCAAATGAAAATTGAAGGAACTCCATTTTATGTCGTGGGTCAAGAATAACGGCATAATATAATATCCCATTCATTTTTTCAATTGCCCCCCAATATTTATCAAATTTATTTTTCATCCTCTCCGACATCTTCTTCAATTCCGTTATATTACTTTTGGACCATTCCCTCAAAAGCACATCAACGGCACTTATCTCATGAAAAACTAAGTTTGTTGTGACATATAATGAACCAAAAATTGACAAAGTTAGGGTAAAGAAATGTGCCAAAAATTTGCACAACAGTTCAGCCCTATCCCAATCATCCTTACTAGGAACGCCATCAAAAGGTGCCTTTGATAGGTCCTGTGCATAGGCAAGATCAACATCCCCATAAGCAACAAATGCCCTTTGAAGGCATATCGCACTCTCCAACATCAAATAGGTGGAATTCCACCTAGTAGGCACATCAAGACATAACAACTTCTTTGTTTCTAACTTTTCGAGCTCAACACATTCTTGAAACCTTTTGTACCTAGCCGGGGAGTTTCTAATATACCTAATAGCACCTCTAATACGAGAAATAGCCTCATGCTCCTCTTTGTTCTTTAACCCATCTTGAACAATAAGATTTATAATATGTGCAATACACCTCATATGAACATACTTCCCACCCAAAAGATTAGTACCCCAATTATCAAATTTCTTCTTTAAATATGCAATTGCACCGTCATTTGATGAAGCATTATCAACTGTTACAATAAACACATTATCAATCCCCCAATCAAGCAAACACTTCTCTACTCCTTCACCGACCTCCTCACTTTTATGTCCAAAAATTGGACAAAAATTCAAAATTCTTTTTTGAAGTGTCCAATCATCATCAATAAAATGCACCGTTAAGCACATATAATTGACCCTTTGAATTGATGTCCATGTGTCCGTTGTGATGCAAACCTTTTGTGAGTGATTTTTAATAAATGATTTCAATTTCATTCTTTCACTCACATACATATTAAAAATGTCCTTTGTCACAGTTCTTCGATACGGAATCACAAACATAGGACATGCAACGGACATAAAAAGCTTAAATGCCGCATTTTCAATCGTTTTGAAAGCAAGTTCATCAATTATCAACCATTTACACAAAGCTTCGCGTATCTTTTCTTGATCAAACTTCTAACAAGATATATTTCCTTCCTTATCTCCCCCCCTTTCGTTGGTTGAAGAGAAATTCGGGCTTGATTAGTTGCAATCTCATGGGGCTTTTTTTTACATGACCCAAAGTGATTTTTAATACCCTTTGTCCCATGTTGCTTTGGATCGGCTTTAATGATTGCACCACAATATATGCATTTTCCCTTTTGGAATTTGTCTTTCGGACACATAAACTTTTCAAAATGCTTCCAAAATGGCGATCTAGATGCAGTTTCTTTTCTACTTCTTTTTTTTGATTTATCAACTTCAATATCTTCATTGTCATCATTTTCATAATCCATATTGACCATATCTACCTCACAATTGTCGTCAATATCATTATCATCCCGTAAATTAGACACTGTGAAAAATGCAAAAAAAAAAAAAAAAAAACCACATCAATTTCAACATCAAGCTCTAGCCTTCAATTCATAATTCACAACATCAATTCACAATTCACAACATCAATTCACAATTTTAAATCAAATCTTATACTTCACAACACATCACAATTAACAATTCAATTTACAACACATCACAATTAACAACACAACATATCAACTTATCAAACCCTAAATTTCACAACACATCACAATTAACAATTCAATTCACAAGTCACAACATATCAACTTATCAAGCCCTAAATTTAACAACATCAACTTAATTTCACAATATCAAGCCCTAAATTTCACAATTTCACAATTTTAAACTTCAATATCAAGCCCTAAATATCAAGCCTTAAACTTACTTGCTACTATGTTGATGCCTGCCCTGCCCCTGCTCGTCGATTGCTGCTGCTGCTGATGCTGTGCTGCTGCCTGTTGCCCGCTGCCCTGCTCCTCCGTTGCTGCTGCTGCTGCTGCTGCCTACTTCCCAATCCCGTTGCTGCTGCTGCTGCCTGCTTCCCAATCCCGTTCCTGCTGCTGCTGCTGTTGCCCACTGGTAGGAGATGGGAGAGGTGGAAAAGAGGCGTGAGAGAGAGCTGAGATGGTGAGAGACTGAGAGAGAGAGAGAGAGGCGTGAGAGAGAGCTGAGACGGCGAGAGACAGAGAGAGAGAGGCGTGAGAGAGAGGCAGAGAGCTGTCTGTTACGGACCGTGAGTGAGAGACTGAAATTGAGTGTTAACTTTTAACCTTTAAGTTAATTTTTTATTATTAATTAATTAAGTCGGGTACCCGATCGGGATTTCGGGTATCAAACCCGAACCCGAATCCCATCCCAAAAAAATATTTCGGGCTCGGGTACCTGTCCCGACTTTAAAAATCCCGAACGGGATGAGCCCGATCGGGAAATTCCTGATCGGGTCGGGTCGGGTACCCGATACCCGACCCGAAACGCCCACCCCTACTTTCAAGTAATTAGGCCATAAAATGTTATTGTGCCAATGTATTAAAATTTTTATAACAAAAATTTCATGGCAGTTATACCTTATTGGGCAATGAAATACAATGCTGTAAATATATTGGTAAATTAAGAACTAAATTTATCGTTGGGAAATAATCGTGTGCTTTTGGGGGACAAAATATTATATGCTAAAATGCTTAGTACATTTGTGCCTGAAATATATTATTGCAAATTGGTGAGTGTTTTTAACATGAAAAGTTCATTGCAAATAATTAGGCACTTCTAGCACAAAATTTTTCATTGTGCATAATTAAATGCTTTTAAACACAAAGCATTTCGGTATAAATTGTTAAAAAATATTTAGGAAGAAAGCTTAAAACCTTATAATTTTTTATATATAAAAATTCAATGAAACAAATTTTTAATTAATTTTTAACATTATAATTTATTTAAATTAATTTATTAGTGTGAAAAATATCTATCAATTCCTCTTGTTTATTTTTATGAGAGGACAAGTAATTTTTTGCATGTTTTAACTTCAAAAAATAATGATGGACTTTTAATAAATTGATAATTTAACCTAAAATCAATAAGAATAAACCAATAAAATTAAAATTAATAATTTGACCTAAATTTAATAAGTAAAACGCATAACATATATATAAATTATCAACATGGTCTAGCGTCAAGCAAAACTTCTGCCATACACAATACTCGGGTTCAATTCCTGTCAGCTGCATATGCTCCATGCATATGCGCGTGTGCCTTTGTCATGGCTCAAACTTTGGTTCGATAGACAGCTAGTGCAAATGACCTAATTACTTGGGTTCTGGCACAAATAACGTGGTTAGCAAGAGCGTGTGAATTGATGATTTGAACTGGCAATTGGTTGGTTTTAAAGTATATAAATGTACACTTTTTGGAACAAAAATATTTGTAGCAAAAGTATATTTTCAGGCACGAACTGATTTTTAAAGATCATGTCTTTTGCAACGAAATGTACCATTGAAAATTCCATGAAATGCCATCTTAGAAAATGATGCTTAGAAATGAAATATTATCTTCACCTACGAAAAACCTATAGTTTTTGAGACAATATTATTTTTTGCCAACTATACAAAAATTGGCAACGAAATCAATAACGTTGCATACATACAATGTATAGACAATGGATTTCACTTTTCGTTGCAATGAAGTTTTAGCAACAAGTATTTGCCTACAAAGTTGGCAATAAAAATCTTTCATTGTTAATAGATTCAACAACAAAAAATTGTACTTTCTACAACAAAAGTTTTTTAAACTAAAATTTCTTGTAATGCTTATCATTCATCTTTCCTCTGAATTTGATAAGCGTTATGTATGCCACTGTGACTTCTTTAGTTTGAATTTCAAGAAAAGACTTAGCCTTTTTGTTGACTTCTTATTAGTATAATTTGAACTTTCGAGACTCTTGGATGGATAGCCTTTTAGCTCCACTTGTCATCATGCTCAACTCCGTGTCATGAGCTCTGGTAGTTAGCTCTTCAAATATCCTAGATTGGATCCCCTCAAGGATATCCTAGTAGCCCTAATGTATTCTCAATAGCTGAAGTCTTGGATAGTCGATCTTTGCAGTTAAGGGCTTGACAAGCTGGCTCGACACATGTCCGAGCTTGAATTTGATTGAGCTTGAGCCCATAAGTTATTGTTCGTAGGCTCGCGAGCCTCAAATATTTTAATATTTATTTAATTTTATATTATGTATTGACGTGGCTAAATCCGCCCCTGGCCGCGTCTTCGCCAGCTCAGCTCGAACGTCGACTCCAGCTCAGCGAAAATCTCCAGCTTGGAGTCGCCACGTGTCAGATCAAGTCCGATCAGAATTCAGGGTCAGTCTCCTCGACCCGATTAGCCTCCTTGGGGCTATGACACCCACAACCAGCACTGCAGTCCCCTCGGGCGGTCTAGCTTTGAATCCGACCAGACTCCATTTTCTTGGAATGATCTTATTCCTTCCTCGAAGGTGTGACCTGAATAACTATCTCTAACAACGTGCACCCGGCGCGCCCCCGGCGCGTGCCATGGAATGTTCCAATAGCGTGCAACAAGGCCGGGCCGGTTGAACCCTAGTCCACCCCATCCAATTCCTATTATTATAAATAGTGTAACAACACTGTTCATTGGATAAGCTCATCTTAATCCACTCTTACTCCCTTAATTGCCTTCCGATTACCTACTCGAATACTGACTTGAGCGTCGGAGGGTCTTCGCCGGAGACACTTCCGGCTAGGCTCACGTGTGTTCCATCCTTGCAGAACAGGACCCGACCAGCATTCATACTACCTTACTCGGACTTTGGACAGGACTTGAACATTCTCGCTCGAATAATACCTTTGCTCAGAGTGACGTGTTTGGCAAACCAAATCCGACCACATCATTTTTGGCGCTAGAAGGAGGGCAGCTGTTCAAGCTAGTGAGAAAATGGTAAACACATGACAGACTGGGACGGAGATGCAAACTACTCATCCTGTCCCGGAGCCTTCCAATGCTCAGCCCCAAACTGACCCGCAAGTCACTGGAGCAACGCCCACACCTCCCGTCGGGTAGAACCTTGTCGTTCTAACGACGGATCAGTTCAACGCGCTCTTGCGCGAAATCAGGAGGGGGAACCCAAACCCCTCCCCATCCGCCGTAGCAGAAGACCCTCATTCGGTGAGGGAGGAACTTCGCCCCCCGCGAGGTGCCCGGGCAACCAACGCCGAGCGGGATAACGCGCACGTACGCTAGCAGGCTCCCATCCCAAGGAAGCCCCGGAGAGAAAGACGACCCCCTCCTCGTCTTGCTGAGGAAGTTGACGAGTCCTCCGTGGGGGCCTCATCGGGTAACCCTACTTGGAGTCAGAGGGAACACCTGGAGGAAATCTCCCATCCTTGGAACGCCACGAATCTTAAGAGGTTCTATTTATGATTACACCGCGACCGAGCAGAGAGTATTTGTTTATTCGACTTTTCATCGATGTTTCGATTTTGTCATTCCATGCGTCTTTCATTTTCCAAAGCTTGAATTTCGACAATGAACAGTACAACTTCTTATGATTTTATGTCATTTCATGCGTCTTTCATTTTCCAAGTTTGAATTTCGACGATGAACAGTGAAACTGAAACATTTTTTGCAAGTCTGAAATTGATCTTTAATCTCGATGTTAACAAATCATACTTCGATGATGAACATGGAAATAAAACATTGCAGTTCATTGATTGATAAGGAAGTTACATCTCGTTTAAATAAAAAAAAAAAAGAAAAAAAAGAAAAAAAAAAAGGAATTACATAAAACCGCCTCCTCGGGCTTACAAGGTGCCTATGCACCATCTATCTCCTCGGCTAGTTCTTCGGCCGCCGCCTCCATCGCCGACCATGCCGTTGTTCGCCGGGGCACTTGCCGCCCCCATCTCGGACACTCCTTGGTCCATGATGATTGCGTCGTCGGGCTCCACATCCGGAGACAGAGGCTGCCCCAAACGTTTGTGCTCCTCATTGCGGACTTGCCTCTGCACGATGGAGATGACCTGAGCGAATTCTGCGTCTTCGTACGCCGGCAACGCCTCATCATCCTCAGCGTCCTCCACCTCGGCATCGTTCAGATGAATGCCGTAGCCCTCCATGGGAAAATCACGAGGGATAATGCCACGTGCCTTTAGCTGGTTGAAAGCTCTCTCGAATCCGAGGGTGGGGTCGTTCGCCCCGCGGAGGATGGTGGCATACTCGAATACCGGTCCACGGACAAACAGTTTCACGGCTTCTTTCTCCAAGCCGGGGACTGAGGCCATCAACTCAGTCCTCATCGAACGGCGGCCCCTCTCCTCACCCTGTGCAAAGGCATCCTTAGCCTTCTTCTTCAAGAGGGTATTTTCCTGCTCCAGTTGGGACTCCCTCTTCTTGTACTCGAGCTCGAGCTTTTCGATTTGCTCCTCCAGTTGGCGGGTCTTCTTCCGCTCCTCCTCGATCTCTCGTTGAGCGACTTGGTTCTTTTGCCACTCTTCGTCAAGGTCCACCTGGAGGCGACTCCCTCGAGCCTCTCTTTCAGCCTTGTCGCAGCGCTCTCGGCTGACCTCCAGCCTACGCAGGCCATGAAACACCCTTTGCTGGAGGGTGTTCATATCCTCAGCAATACTGAGGGCCAGCTCGGCATCATTGAGCTCAGAGAGGATGATCTGGTCGGCCTTAAAAACACTGTTCCGGAAGATCCTCATGGCCAGCTTTTTGTTCCCTCCTCTGAGGATGCTCTGGCCGGAAAGGTCTCCGAACTTGGGGCCGAAGCGGGGCTCCAGGGCATCAGGGTAATTCAGCACCTCCAGCTCTTCCAAGGAGTATCCGGAGCCGTCAGCCGACCACTTTCCTTTGGCCGATTTCGGGGCGGCCTTCTTCGGAGCGGGCCCGGCCGCCTTCGTCGGAGGTGTGGAGTCGGGGGACTTTTTCTTCTGGACGAGAGGCGTTTCCTCCACGTCGATGATCGCCTCCAGGCCAGGGGCTTGCCCCGACCTTCTCGGAGCGCTGGCTGCTGCCGCGGGGGCAGCCGCTGTTTGAGCTCGGGCCTCCTCCCCGGGGGGGCGGGGGGGGAGATGGTCTCCTTCTTCCGCCAGACATCTTGGATATCAGGTTCATGCGCCCCATCTCAAGTATGTGAAGGTCTGCAAGGCGCATAAAATCGATCAGACAATGAGGAACAACCCGTACAAAAACAAAAAACAATATACATCACCACAATTTGAAAATACATATACAATAAATTTTGGATACCAAAGGAAACATGCTCGGTGTCAAGCTTGACCGGCGAGAGCCCGGCCTTCACCAAAAACCTCTCTTGGGTCAGGTAGATGGGGCTCAATAAGCCTATTGCCTTGTGGCCGAGCACCCATTCCCTTGTCCAGCTGCTCGACCCTAGCCCGGCCAGGGAGAGTTTTCTCGCTTCTGGGTTATGCACCCTCCTCACCGGCCATGCCTCCTCGGAGTGCACATAGCACCATTTTTGCTTCCAGTCCGCCCCGTATGACGATGAGGCCGTTTCGATAAGTTTCCTTCCGTTTTTGGCACTCACAAAAAAGCAGTTGAATTCATCGTCCGGGGAAGACCTGCTCGAATGATTTATTTGGTAGAGATCGGAGAAGTTGGCTATGGTTGGACTATGTCCGGTGCAACGACAAAAAACAACGAAGGCGCAGATCGAGGCGTACGAGTTTGGGGTCAGTTGAATCGGGCTCATGTTCAGACGGTTCAATATTGTTGAGATGAAGGCCGAAGTGGGAAACCTAAGCCCGTTCTCGACGTGCGAATAATGGATGGGGATGCACCCCTCGGGGGGATTCGTGATGGAATCCTCGCTGTTCGGCCAGATCAAACCAAAGGGACCGTGGATGTAGTGGTTTAGCATTTTTTGGACATCCCGGTCAGTATTATGGGCGACGATGTTTCCTCAACGTACCGTCGTTTGGTTACCAGATATGACCCTCCGTTTCCGTTGAGAGGATGGTCCGGGCTGATTCCACTGCTCCTCAAGGGATTTCCACGAAGGAACCGGCACATCATCCATTGGGGGAAGTTCTTGCCCGCCTTCAGCGACCATTCGCCTCCTCATCTCTTCCACTTTGCTCGGGCTTTTTTCGCCCCTCCTCGGTTGGCTCGTGGTGGTCTCGCCCAGGCCTCGGGAAGAGGCCTCAGCCTCCCAGGAAGAGGACAAATCTATGTCACTCAAGCCGCCCCCTAGGGGGGACTCGACCATATGGTTTTAGCTATCTGAACTACCCATGGACTGACTCATATCTAAGGATCGTTCAAGATTAACGAAAAGGAAGAACAGGAAAGAAACAGATCGGGGAAAAAGGAGTGCCTAAGTTGGGCGGGATGAAAAGAGGATTTGGCTGCTCGAAGTGTTTCCCGGGTGCTCGATGCTCTCAGGCTATGCTCGGTGTGAAATCTCAGCTCGATGATAAAATGATGCGCATGTAGCTGTAACGACCCGATAAAATCCTTTATTTAAATATTTTATATTATACATTGGGCGTCCATTATTTTTATGAATCATTTTTTTAATATAGAACTATTTTGTGAATTATTGTTTTATAGAAATTATTCTTCAAAAATATGATTTTTATTTGTGAACAAATGAGCATTTACTACACAAATTTTTAGAAAATATTATAAATTCCAAATATTCTTAAAATTTAATGCATTTAATCCTTCTAAACTCCCAGAAATTATTTAATAGATTATTTTCAACTTTTACCTAGTTTTCCAAGAATTTTTAGTAGTTTTCGAAAAACATTGTCTTTAAGTTCTTAATTTGAAACCTAATTTTTAAAATGCTTAATTATTATCAAAAAATGAAAATAATAATATAAATAAATATTTTAGATTTTATTTGCCTTATAAAAATTAATTTTCGAATTTTTAGAATTTTATTTCTATTTTTGGGCGATTTTCGAAAAAAAGGGCAAAACAAGGGGTATTTTGGTCTTTTCACTTCTCCAACCCCCAAATTTCGGTTTTTTTGAGAAATAAACAATAATAATACTTAATAAATAAGAGTTTTCAGATTTTATAAGTTTTTTTTGATTTTAGTTGATTTTATTCTATATTTTATCAAAATATCTCTACTACTACACTCTTGAAACCTAGCCTCATATACATATATAAATATATATTAGTGGTGATATACATAGCTACATATACACACACACACATACCCACATACATATACATGGTGGTTAGTGAAGTGAGGTATATGTATATACAACCATGTATAAATGTATGGAAGAGGTATTTAGATGAATAAAATATGTAGATCTTTGCCTCTAATACTTGGAAGATCAATACACAAAACCTTACACACCCACAATCTTCATTTTTCAGCCCCTTTCAGCCCCAAAACCGTGCCCCCTTGCTCACACACATACACTCTCTCATTTTCTCTCCAAACACTATCATTTTCTCTCAAAACAATACACTACTTGGAAGAACACAAGGTAGGAACATTCTTTATGCCTTAAGTAGAGGTTTTCTTCTTATTTCTTGTAAAGAATAAGCAAGCTTCCATACTCTTGTGCCCAAGCAATTTAAAAGATCAAGCTTGAATGGCCTAGAGTGAGAGCTTTTGCCAAACATGCCTCCAAGTTGAGGATTTTAGTTATTTTGCCATCTTCATGTTACTTTAAAGCTTTATGGTTAATTTTTCATATTATAACTCTTGTTGGGAGGAATTTGAAGGATGGATAGACTTGTGAGCATGATCTTGAAGATATTATGTGATTAATATGATTATTTGGAGTACTATGTGCTTACTATGCTTTCTTGAAAAAACTATGTGATTATTGTGCCCTTTTTGCAATAATATGGAATTGTTATGCTTTATTTGAGCTATTATGTGAGTTTTATGCTTTATATGAAGTAGTATGAAATCATGATACTTTATTTGAGCTATTAAGGGAATATCCTATGTTGTTCTTGAAAGTCTTGGTAAAGAAAGCTCCACATATCTATTATTTGATAAATAGAACTTTTATTATACCTTTATACTATAGATTTATGCCTATTTTAGCACTTTAAATACTATGGATTTATGCTTATTTGGTTATAAAGATATGCTTATTTTATATACATAAAGGATTTTAAACTTATGATTATTTTTATATCTAAGTTATATGTTTAAGTTGTACGTAGATATACATAAATATATAATATATTTAGGGATTCATTATAGGTTAACCAATCTACTTAATCCTAATTATAATAGATCTATATATATATATCTATGCTATACGGATATGTATATATGTAGTTATATATATATTTTTATGTATATATGTAGTTATATATATATTTTTATGCTATATGTACGTATAGGTATATATGTAGTATTCATATATTTATATATCTTATATTTTGTCTATCTATATATTTATACTAGTTATATTTTAATCTATATATTTTATATTTGTACTAGTTATATTTTAATCTATATATTTATATATTTATACTAGTTATATTTTAATCTTTATATTTATATATTCATACTAGTTATATTTATATATTTATATTTATATTTTGTCTATTTACATATTTTTGCTACTAGCTATTTACATATTTAATATTTCTAAGTAAATATGCTTAATAAGCAAATATGAAGCTTTCATTTATAAGTGTGGAGCTTACTTTACTAAACTATAATATAAACTTCCAAAGATTATGTGCATGTGTGAACAAATTGCAATTCTGTGAATGGGCCCATATTTGCTGGAATGGTCTGGGGGGTGTTCCACTGGGACATACTATTGAGTAGACGGGAGAGTTCACACCCCTTCCATCTCCTAATTCCCCCTTGGGTAGACGGAGGGATCTGCTCAAGAGAGACGGTCGTAGGACAATACTAGGCGTATGCCCGGGATACGACCATTGGAGGATAAGGCTGGCGGGAGAAATGTGCTGGTTGTTATTTCGGCCCGGGTAGTTATAAGGGTCACTGTCAGGTGACAAAAGGTAGAAAGTGTGAAACTATATGTGTGCTATGTGTAACTAATGTGCACTTGACACCCGAGCACCTTATGTTCATAAAGAAATGTTTCTACTCAACGTATGTTGATTTCGTGTTATATAATGCTTTAGATGCTTCCGAAGCTAGCTTTTATGACGATGAAGAGGAGGAAACTTTTGAAGCATTTTACTAGGAAGAAAGATGTAGGATTTTCGCTGCGTACCTGTATTTTTTGTGGTTTTTTGTTGCTTTTTGCTTTGTAGAGATAGTAGAACTAGCAAGTCGATACTCTCTTTTTTTTGGATGTACCCTTATGTCTGTAAAGAACCTTATACATTTTGTAATGAATAATGTATGCATGTATGCAACCACTAATGCTAATAACAATAATACTAATAATAATAATATAATAATAAATAAGGGTTTTTGGGGTTGTCATAGTAGCCGCGCCCGGAGCCCCTATTTATAGGACGGTAAAAATATTCCTCGGGAAGTCTAACAGACGCTTATAATTATTACCAGCCATCACACCCCAACGGTCAATTTTTGAAATTATCGCCAATGCCTGATCGGGAATTCCTGAGGGAAGCCACGTGCGACATCTCCTCGAATAGTTCATAGCCTGCTCGTATAGGTCGAATCGGTCAGACCATGAACTGGGGGGACTAATGACGTGGCTAAATCCGCCCCTGGCTGCGTCTTCGCCAGCTCAGCTGGAACGTCGACTCCAGCTCAGCGGAAATCTCCAGCTTGGAGTCGCCACGTGTTAGATCAAGTCCGATCAGAATTCAGGGTCAGTCTCCTCGACCCGATTAGCCTCCTCAGGGCTATGACACCCACAACCAGCACTCCAGTCCCCTCGGGCGGTCTAGCTTTGAATCCGACCAGACTCCATTTTCTCGGAATGATCTTATTCCTTCCTTGAAGGTGTGACCTGAATAACTATCTCTGACAACGTGCACCCGACGCGCCCCTGGCGCGTGCCATGGAATGTTCCAATAGCGTGCAACAAGGCTGGGCCGGTTGAACCCTAGTCCAGCCCATCCAATTCCTATTATTATAAATAGTGTAACAACACTGTTCATTGGGTAAGCTCATCTTAATCCACTCTTACTCCCTTAATTGCCTTCCGATTACCTGCTCGAATACTGACTTGAGCGTCGGAGGGTCTTCGCCGGAGACACTTCCGGCTAGGCTTACGTGTGTTCCATCCTTGCAGAACAGGACACGATCAGTATTCATACTCCCTTACTCGGACTTTGGACAGGACTTGAACATTCTCGCTCGGATAATACCTTTGCTCGGAGTGACGTGTTCGGCAAACCAAATCCGACCACATCATGTATATATATATAATTATTAAAAATAGAAATTTCAAGTCAAAACTAAGATTAAGTCAAAAACCCTACCCTTCTCCTTATCTTCTCTGTCTACAATACCGTCATCTTTACTGCTCTCTCTTTCTTTGGTTTCTCTTCTCACATTTATCTCTCTCGACTCTCTCTATCTCATCTCTCTTCTCCCTATCGTCTCTCTCAGCCTCCCTGTCTACTCCCTCCTCTATTCTGTTATAGAAAAGAGAGCGTCCTACCGCTGTGTCTCCGCCACTTCTGTGGGTTTGAGAATACATTGAGCCCGAGCTAAATGAGCCAACCGAATCGAGCCAAGCCAAGCCAAGCCAAGCCTAAACATAGGTTTGGTTGAACTCAAGCCTCAAATTTTCTTACTCATCGAGCTCAAGCTTGAGTTTTAGAAAAATCCCAAGGCTCGACTCAGCTCGACTCGTTTGCATCTCTTGGTAAGCCTCCCCTTCCCCTTTTCCTTCAAACTTCAACAGGTAACAAAAATGGAGGTAACAAGTAACAAGTGGATAAGCCTCCCCCTCCATCTCCCCTTATCTCTCTCTCTCTCTCTCTCTCTCTCTATTATTTATGTATGTATATGCCTATGTATATATATGTCTCTATGTGTGTGTATATATATATATGTACTTATCTATTTATTTATATGTGTGTGTATAAATATATATGATAGTGATACGGTCGCTTTTTGGCTCGACTATGTGGCGGAGTTTGATATGCTCCGATTGATATGCTGGTGGCCCTCCTGTCTAAGAGGGAGGAACGCATGTGAGATTAGCTGATTTTGCCCTGGTGTAGGCTCTCCGATGCTCAAGTCAGTGATAAGGTGTTTGGAGGAGATGATGAACAATAAAGGGCTATTCTTGCATGTAATATTAAGGATAGATGTATAAATACCTCTTGGGGGAGAGCCTTTTGCTATTTATATGAGAGGGGTCCCTTGACGTGACACGGTTGATGGGGGTTGGTCAGCCCTTCTGACACATGGGGTACAAGTGGACATGCTTTTTGTCACTTTTTGAACTCTGAAGTGGCGGCCGACCTTACCTCTCATTAATGGGGGGGGGGGTCAAATTTGCATTTAATGTATATATTGAGCATTTATGAGCAAGGATTTTATTTATTAGTTGGCATTTAATGTGTTGCACACTGATGGGATGGACCCATGTGCAGTAGAGACGTGTTAGGTGGCGATAGGTACATGGCTTGTCAGCTGTGCCAGCTGGGTTTTGCCCATTGGCTGTGGAATTTGGCGAAGGCTGGGTGCAAGACTCGTGCCCTCGAGGGCAGTCAACGCCTTTAAGCCACCTATTCCCTCACTCCGTCTACCCTGCATAGGAGGTTTCGAGGGCCCATTGGGGGCCCTCGTGGCTTTACGCCCACGGACTTAGTACAGAGGATAAGCTTGGGGGTATTTTCCGTCTCGTGCCATACACTCCGAGGCTCTCCATTTTCCATGCGGACACACTTTCGAGGAGAATAAGTTTGATCCTTACACTTGGTGAGTTTCTAGCTTACACCTTCACGATCTAGAACAGCCGGATTAAAACCTTTTCCAGATGCTCCAAGTGGTCTTTCTCCTCGACGCTCTTGACGATCATGTCATCCACATAAACTTTGACAATGTGCCCGATTAGCTCTCTGAAGATGAGGTTCACTAACCTTTGGTAAGTCGCCCCAATATTCTTGAGCCCGAAAAGCATGACCGGGAAACACTAAACCCCCATCATCACCACGAATGAGGTTTTGGGTTGGTCGTTCGGGGCCATCGAGATCTGGTAGTACCCTTGATAGGCATCCATCATGCTCATCATGTTACAGCCCACGGTAAAGTCGACAAGCTGATCAATTCGAGGGAGCAGGTAGGGGTTCTTGTGGCATGCCTTGTTGAGGTCTGTGAAGTCGTTACACATCCTCCATTTGTTCTGCCACTTGGGGACCACCACCACATTACATAACTATTCTGGGAACTAGATGGGTACGATGTAGCCGGCCTCCAGTAATTTATTCACCTTGCCTTCTATTATCTTGTTTCTCTCGACCCCAAAAACCCTCTTTTTTGTTGTACAGGCTTGAAAGTCGAATCTACGTTTAGTTAGTGCACGATCACCTTGGGGCTTATACCCAAGAAATCCAAGGGTTGCCATGAAAACACATCCCGATTTTTCTAGGGGAATTGGATGAGCATCATTTCCTTTGCCTTCTCCAATTGTGACCTTATCTTGGTTGTCTTCTCGGGGTTCCCCGGTTCTAACTCAATAGTTTTGAACTTGCTAGTGGGTTCAATCCTGTTGTCTTCGAGTCTCCTACATTTTGAGGATGCTCTCACTGGCTCTTCTGAGTCGCTATCCAAGTCTACTTCGAGGGACTTCCTCTTCCCGGATCTAGGCTTCATTCCCAATGACACCGAATAACAAGTCCATGCGTCAACAACATCGCATTGAACCTGTCCAACTCTGGCGTCGGTGGGGAATTTCATTTTGAGATGGTAGGTTAACACCACCGCCTGAAACATGTTAAGTGCAGGGCACCCCAAGATCATGTTGTAAGCAAACGGGGCATCCACCACCAAGTAATTTACCATTAAGGTCCTTCTCGCTGATTCCTGGCCAAGGGACCTTGACAGCTTGATTTGCCCCAGGGACGGTGATTTGGGATCCCCCGAAGCCTATCAGAGGCATCCGCACCGGCTCCAAGTCTATCTTGCCCATGTCTATTTTCTTCAATATCGAATAGAATAGGATGTTGGCTGAGCTGCCATTATCTATCAGTATCTTGGTAATCGCAAAGTTGGCCACGTCTGCTGTCACCACCATCGGATAATTGGGCTGCTCAACCAACCCTTCCAAGTTCTGCACGGGGACCTTGTCGCTCTCACTGAATTCTATAGCGCATCCCTCGATCACATTAATCAACTGGGGGTGTTCGGGGTTCTCAAGGGCAAACCGGTCGTACTGAAGCTTCTTGCCCACCCTTTTTCTTGAGGACTTGGCGTCCCCACCTACTGGTCCTCCAGTGATTATATCGATCGTGCCTTTAGTAGGTTGGTTGCTATGTATCGGCCTCTTGCCTGCTTTGTTGAAGGGCTTGGGGTTCTTTAGTGAGCCCTGCCTTCTGGGGCACCTCGACCTTTTGCGATGCACGGGGGATGCTTGCGCATCATAATACTCCAATTTTTTAACGAACTGCTTGAGCTTTCCCCCATGAATCAGGGTCTTGATCTCTTCCTGTAGGTTGTAGCAATCTTCGGTATTGTGCCCGTATTGTATATTGTAGGCACAATACCTTTTGCTCTTCTTAGCTCTCCTCCCCTCGGGTATCCTCTTAGGCGTTGAGAATGCATGGCTCCCAAGGAGAGAGAAGATTTCCAGTCGGCATCTTCATGAGGGCGACATAGTCTTTGTACTTCCTCAAGGATTCCTTCTTCTCCTTGCCCCTCGCTTTTTCTTCCCGTGACTTGCCGCCTCCTTCATTTTTGGCCTTAGGCGGGTTTTTGATCAAGTTGAGCTCCTCCACCTCCATATACTTTGAGGCAAGCTGTTGGATCCAGGCCATAGTTCGAGGGGCCTGCATGATGATAGCTTCCGTACAACCCTTATTCTTCAAGGCTTGGTAAAGAGCATGCCTCACAATTTCGATGCCAGCATCCTCCACCTTGAGGAGCTTGTTGTTGAAACGCTCCATGAACACCCTAAGGGTTTCTCCCTCTTGTTGCACTATCGCATACAAATGTGTGTGGGATAACTTTGTAGATATCTTGGCCGCAAAATGGTTAAGGAAACGATCTGCCAACTCTTCATATAACGAAATGGATTGTGGTTCCACCTTCTTGAACCAAGTTAAGGCAATCCCTTGAAGGGTAGTGGAGAACAAATGGGCCCACACATACTGGTTTCTAGTAGCCACCCGAACCACATCTTCATAATGGGTTAGATACTCAACGGGGTCAGCGGGCCGTCGTACCTAGGTAGGCTGGTGGGCATGCGTTTGTCAAGAGCCCAGCTCGACTCGGCGATCTCTCCAATCAGTGGTTATAGGGTAGTAGGTAGCGTGTGCTGTCCACCCGTGCTCGCTTCCCCCTTTTTGGTGTCAGGAGAGGCACTCTAACTCGGTGCGGAGCTCACTGACTTGACAGCACATGCGGGCCAGCTACTCTACCCCCCTCCCGTTGCGGGTATTGATGATGACCGCCAGTCCCAAACCTGGCAGGGGCATCCACGGTATTGTGTCGGGGTTGGCCATGACGGGGGGCGTGGTTGCTGGATTCTGCCACCTCCTCCCTATGAGTTTGCGGGTTGCTCCCCTCCCCCGAAGAATGGCTTCGTGAGGGAGTGGGGTGCTCACTCCGGCGAGAAGCAGTTGGGGGGCCCTTATCTCATTTGGAGATGGAGATAGTCCCCTGAATAGTAATCTTACTAGGGTCTGGTTATCGTAGGCCCCTAGCAGCTGCCTCACACGGTTGATGGGGAGGGTGACAGTTTGCTCCACCTGCTGTGTTTCCACTACATGGACCGGTGGTGGGATATGAGAAGCTCCCACCCCTGGCCCTACCGGTGGCAAAGAGGCCGTATGTCCCTTGCCTTTGTTAATGATGTTAATATTTCCCCCTCTGACCCGTTGAGTGACTTCGGGAGGGTCACGATTGGCCCTCTTCGATTGGGTCCCGAATACATTAGTTCGTCGTGTATTTACCATTCTTCTTCTCTTTCAAGTTACCTCTTAGACTAGATTAGGCCCTTTCTCTAGCGTCAAAATGATACGGTTGCTTTTTGGCTAGACCATGTGGCGGAGTTTGATACGCTCCAGTTGATATGCTGGTGGTCAACCTGTCTAAGAGGGAGGAACGCACGTGAGACTAGCCGATTTTGCCCCGGCGTAGGCTCTCCGACCCTCAAGTCAGTAATAGGGTGTTTCGAGAAGATGATGAACGGTAAAGTGCTATTCTTGCATGTAATATTAAGGATAGATGTATGAATACCTCTTGGGGGAGAGCCTTTTGCTATTTATATGAGAGGGATCCCTTGACATGACGCGGTTGATGGGGGTTGGTCACCCCTTCTGACATATGGGGTATAAGTGGACATGCTTTTTATCACTTTTTGAACTCTCAAGTGATGGCTGACCTTGTCTCTCATTAATGGGGGGTCAAATTTGCATTTAATGTATATATTGAGCATTTATGATCAAGGATTGTATTTATTAGTTGGCATTTAATACGCTAGAGACTAATGGGACAGACCCATGTTCAGTAGAGGCGTGTTAGGTAGCGGTAGATACATGGCCTGTCAGTCGTGTCAGCTGGGTTTTGCCCGTTGGCTATGGAAATTGGCAAAGGTTGGGCGCAAGACTCGTGCCCTCGAGGGCACTCAACGCCTCTCAGCCACCTGTTCCTTCACTCCGCCTGCCCTGCATAGGAAGTTTTGAGGTCCCATAGGGGCCCCTCGTGGCTTTGGGCCCACGGACTTGGTACTGAGGATAAGCTTGGGGGTATTTCCCCTCTCGTGCCTTGCACTCCGAGGCTCCCCATTTTCCATGCGGATGCACTCTCGAGGACAATAAGTCTCTTTAAGAGAATCAGTCCTCACACTTGGTGAGTTTTCTGGCTTTCACCCTCACGGTCGAGGACAGCCCGGCTTAAAACCTCTATCGAGGACAACCCACTTGGTCAAGGGCTCTGTTGCTCTATACTTAGGATTTAGATAGGTTCGCCTCTGCTGACGTGTCTCGCTGAGGTGGTGCTTGGCACATCAGATACATATATATGTGTTCGTGTTTGTCTATATATATATATCTATATGTGTGTGTGTGTGTATGTGTATATATCTCTGTCTATATATATGTATGTATGTATGTATGTATGTATCTATTTGTAAATGTATGTGTATACTAATATATATGATATATATACACATAAAATTTGAATTTTTTTTCCTTTCGTTCTTTTCTGTCTCACTTTTCATGAGGGTATTTTAGTAGTTTTACAAAAATCGTAAAGGTTTCAACCACTTTTCAAAGTTAAGGGGGTGTAATGATAATTATTGAAAAAAGTAAGGGGGAATCGGCAATTAGAGTTTAGTTCAAGGAGTGTAATGTATAGTAATCTTTTCTATTTTTTAAGAAAAAATATTACATATGTTAATTTGTATTTGATATAAAATTTCAATGCCTAGAATGTATCATCGATTATCAATGATGACAATTAAAACATTAATTTTTATCACCATAAAGTGTATTACGACAATATAAAAACTGTTGTCCCCAAAAAACTTAATCAACTTACCACCAAAAAACTAAAATTTTATAATCGATGATTGGGCACCGATATGGAAATACTTAATACGATCTTATCTCGAAATATTATATCATTGCTTGTTGAGTACATGTAATATAGCCGATTCGGTTGGCACTGTCCAATCATTGCCTAAGACCAAGCATAAGCTAATGTCAATTATACACTCTAGCATGCTAATGATGAAAAGATTATTATAGACTAAGTGCTATCCTCTTCTGCTCATATTGAATACTTCATTTTTAAAGACACATAACACTGTTAAAAGCTGGAAAAAATAAAATTGTGGGATCCTATAATTTACTATATAACTATAGGTTTTTTTTTTTTTTGAAAAAAAAAAAATAATCCTAACTCCGCAAAATTTACAATCTCAAAAGAGGGAGGGGATTTTCTATATGCCCTTCAAACTATATGTATTTGTACTTTACAATTTAAATAATTTTTATTTCACTTAAGTATATGCAATTGCATGGTGAGCCCTAGTTCGGAATTCAGACGAAACTTCTAGGTGAGTCTTTTCCGTATGCCTCGGAGGGGTTGAGTAAAAGTATAATTGTCATTTCTTAATTATGAAAAATATTTGAAGGTTTGTATTCATATTGTTTTTGTACATACAAATTGCATTTTATTCACCAAAATTAATTTTTTATTTATAAAAGTTTGCAAAATGATATTTTTTACCTTTTGCTCGAGGCCTCGAGCATTTAACAATTGGATGAGATATACTCGGGAATTTGGAATATTTAGTTTTCCTGCATTTCTATAAATAGTTAAATGCAACATAAAGTTATTCAACTGATAAAGTACAAAATGACGAATATCCTGAATATTACATAGAGAATTTATTGAAATATTCCATTGAAATGATACGACGCTATTATTGATGGTGTCAATTGCTGGACTCGAGCAAAGAAGCCGTAATTTTGAAGCCGGAGATCAATTTGCTAGATCAAACCCTAGGCTACGAGGATGGAACATGTGTGAGCCTATTAGGAAATGTCTCCGACGAAAACCTCCAATGCTCAAGTTAGTAAGAATTCGAGCAGGAAATCGAAAGGTGAGATAAGACGCGATAGAAAATGTATTTTGTACCCTTATGAATAATGGAGACCTTTTATTTATAGTATCCGGCTTGAAGTGGATTGGATTAGGGCTGAGGTGGCCCTTTTTCTGGCGTTCTATATAAGGCATATTCCACTTGTGACGACCCGGTAAAATCACTTATTTAAATATTTTATACATTGGGTGTACATTACTTTGATGAATAAGTGCTGTAATGACCCGGCCCTTTAACTCATTTATTAAAATATAGCCAACTAAAACATGAAACTATACTTATTTTATTGAAAATAGATCAAAGTAGTGCGCATAATACATAGTAATACAAGAATTTATAACATCACGGTCTCTCCAAAATATCAAGCTTTATCCCGACTAGTTAAAGGCGCCGAACCGCTCCTCGCTAACGTCCTTAGTAATTCCCACCTCATTTTCGGCTAAAATTATCACAGGGAGAAATGATCAACATACACGTTGAGTAGGAATTTTCACTTAATAACATAAGGTGCTCGTGTGTATAATATATGCACATAGTCATAATATCTCACATAATATTTCACATAATATTACCTTTTGAGTCACTTATTGGTGACTCCCTTATGTCTCCCACAATACAAGATTCCAACCGTTCACATCATGAATCCCCATATTCCATCCATCCACATCAATTCCATCCGTTCACATCGGTGGGCATATCTCGAGATTATGCCAATTCCCTACAACCAATACCAATACATGGAGCACTCCGTCCATGCAAGATGGGATGGATGGAGAGAACTGTTTTAAGACCGGCAAGCCCATTGCCGCCCTGCCGAACTCAGCCCCATCCACACCGATAACACATTTGGGCCCGGCATGCACAAATAAAGATTGTCACACAAATATATTCCACATAATTTCACATAAGGAGCATACTTCCATACTTATAACTTTATATATAAAAGCATACAAATAGCATATTTTGGAATAATAAACATACATGAACATAAGATATGAATATAACTAGAAACATAATTTATAATAACTTGAAGTAGCATAATGAAGCATAATATCATGATAGTAAAATAATAAACTAGCACTAGAAAGTAACTTATGTAATTAAGGAAATCCCTACCTTGAAATGTTATTAGGGAAAAAGAGAGGATATAGAAGGCTTTTTAGGTATATATGGATGAAAATAGAAGGGTTTGTATATATATATAGGTGGGTGGAAGATAGGCTATAAATAGAAAGTGTTTGGGTGTTAAAAGTAGAAGTAAAGTGGGGGTGTGTTTTTAGGCGGGATTTTGGGATGAAAATGGGGTTGGAGTTGGGATCTATTTATAGAGGAGGAAAGGAGAAATAGCTAATATTATAACAAAATAAATAGATAACCATATATTCTATATGGACATTTACATATACACATCACAATATGAACTACCTACTATATATATATATATTTATGTATGTGGACATGTAGGTGTCTATGTAGATATATATATCACCACTAGTCTATATATGCGGATATGTGTGTGGATATGTAGATGTAGAAATCACCACTAGGTGATATATGGATGTGTGTGTGTATAAGTAGATATATAAATTACCACTAGTTGATATATGGACATATGTGTGTACATGTAGATATATAAATTACCCCTAATATATACATGGATGTGTGTGTGTACATGTAGATAGGTAAATCACCAAGTGTATATATGTATTTGATGTGGCCGAATCTGCCTTGGCCACGTGTGCGCCTCCTCAACTCACACGTTGGATCCAGCTCAGCGCATACCGCCATCCTCCTGTTGCCGCGTGTCAGACCTAATTCGATCAGGCTCCATGATCTTTCTTATCGGCCTATTTCGGTCAGAGTTCATCACATCTCCTCGACTCGTATGGTCTCCTCGATGTCAGGAAGTTATCGATATCGATCTCACTCCATCCTCGGAGTTAGTACCCTGACACCTGCTTCCAGCAAGGAAGGCACCCGACGCGCCCACGGCGCGTGTCAGGGGGTACTCCTATAACCAGCGACGGGACTGGGCCAGCCGAACCCTAGTCCACCCACCTATTTTTTAATATTATAAATAGTATGACGATACTATTCATGGGGTAAGACACTTTTAATCTATCAATACACCTGTTACTACTTACCATCTACCGGCCCGAATACTGACTTAAGCGTCAGAGGGTCTTCGCCGGAGACACTTCCGGCTAGTCTCACGTGTGCTCCATCCTTGCAGAATAAAACCTGACCAGCTTTCATACGCTCTTACTCGAATTACTCTGACCGGATTTGGACTCTCACATTCAGATCGAAGTGACGTGTACAACAGACCAAATCCGACCACATCATTTTGGCCCTAGAAGAAGGGCATCTGTTCGAGCAAGTGAGAAAATGGTGAACACACGAAGGACTGGAACAGAGTCGGGGCCCCCGCAAACCACCACCAATCCTGTTCACGAGACTCACAACGTCCCACTTCACCCTGTTCCGCAGGTCACCGGGCTAGCACCTACACCCCCCGCCGAGCAGAACCTCGTCGTTCTGATGGCGGATCAGTTTAATACGCTCTTACGCAAGATCAGGCGGGGGAACCCAGACCCCGCCCCGGCTGCCGCTGCTGAAGACCCTAACCTGATGAGGGAGGAATTTCGCCCCCCGCGAGGTGTTCGGGCAACCGACGCCGAGCGGGATGACGCGCTGGTGCGTGAACGTATCCCCGCCACAAGGGAGGCCCGAAGGGAAAGGCGGCCTCCACCTCCTCGACTTGCTAAGGAAGTCAACAAATCCTCTGTGGGGGCATCCTCAGGTCATCCTGCACGGAGTCACAGGGAACGGATGAAGGAAATCTCCCACCAGGCCACAGAGATCCAACGAAGGATAGATGAGGTCCGCTGCGGCGAGAGATCCCGTGATGATGTTGGGGAGCTTTCACACCAGATGGAAGACCTCAACCGAAAACTCGAGGAGGTATCTCACCGCTCTGGACATGGATCGGCACAGCGATATTTTGTGCCTGACGAAACGGACCCTCTCTGCGCCGATCTTCAACGAGACCGAGCACCCAGAGGGGTCCGAATCCTGACCGACCTGCCCCGATACAATGGAGAAGCTGATCCCAAAGAGCACCTAATACAATTCAAACACGCCATGCGTGTGCACATGATCAACGATGACTTCGCGGCGAAGTTGCTGGTTACGACTTTTCAGGGAGTAGCCTCGCAATGGTACGTCCGCCAAGCCCCAGGTTCAGTCAGAAGCTTCACCGATTTGGCGATGAAGTTCGTCCATCATTTCCAGACGAAAAGTCTAGCAAAGTTGCCCCCATCCCATTTGCATAAGATTCGGCAAAGGGATGGCGAATCTCTGAGGGACTTCTTCAACTGGTTCAACACCGAGCTGCTCAAGGTCGAGAGCATCCAGATGGACTTCCTCCTTGACATGATCATGGGAGCCATACGAAATCAAGCATGTTTGGACCATTTGGCCAGGAAGCGCCCGGCCACCATGGAGAAAGTAATGTCCATTGCCCAACAGTACATGAACATCGAGGATATGAGGTTCAAAAGGAGGTCGGACGTCGGGGAGAGAAAGGATCGCCGACGTGATAGCGACATCACCCCATTGGTCATGTCGAGGAAAGAGATCTTCGCCACAATCAACGCCAGCGACCCGACGGTCTTTCGTAGGCCAAGGAAGATCCAGGACAAAGATGGAGCCCCCCCGAGAGGAAACAAGTATTGTGCGTTTCACAAGCAAGTGGGTAATCATGACACCGAGGGCTGCTATGCCCTCAAGAAGGAAATACAGTGCCTCATTGACCTGGGTCGTCCAGAGATCAAAAAGTACGTGAAAAAGCAAGGACAGAGTCACAAAGGTGAGGGAAGCTGCCGACGCAACTCCCCGTCCTCCATGGACGATGAACACGGGTCGCCGAAGAGAGCTAGATCTCGCTCTCCTCGAAGGGGTTACACGCGCTCTGGTCGGGACGACAAGCAGCCCGCCACACAAGATAATCTCCTGACCAGGGGAATGATCCACACCATTGCAGGAGGGCCGAGTAGAGGAGACTCCAAGAGCAGGAGAAAGCATGTGGAAAGGCGCCTCGACCAAGCCCGATACCGTATTGAGGAGCGCTATTACCACGAGAGGCTGCATGTCAACACTATATCAGGGACAGGGTCGTCGACATCGGAGTCGCTCGAATTCTCCGATCGAGACCTCTTGCACATCCCTAAGACAGAGGGCCTCGAAGATACGCCGGATTATCCAATGGTCATTAATTTGGACGTGGCCAACTATTTCGTGGCCAAGACCCTGATCGACAATGGAAGTTATGCCAATATCATCTTCGTCACCACATTCGCCAAAATGGATCTGGGAGGATACAGGCTCTCTCCCGTGCAGACCCCTTTCGTCGGGTTCGGGGGGTCCGAGGTGGTCCCTCTCAGGATGATCCAACTCCCCACCTCGCTGGGGGAGGCCCCGAGGAGGAAGACGATGATAATTCAGTATTTAATAGTTGATGCCCCGTTCGCCTATAACATCATCCTCGGGCGACCCGCACTAAATGCGTTTCGGGCGGTGGTGTCCACGTACCATTTGAAGATGAAATTTCCAACCCCCGCTGGGGTCGGGCAAATGACCTGCCGGTTTCTGGATGCTTGGAAATGCTATACGGCATTCGTCGAAGGGAGGAAAATTCCGGCACCCCGACCCGGAAATGCAAACGGCCCCGCACATCAGCATCCCCGAATCAGCCGAGATCGATCTGGCTAAGAGGAGGAAGCTCGAGAAAGAAAAGATAACGCCAGCTGAAGACTTCAAGACCATCAAGCTCATTGAAGGAGATCCGACTAAGACTACCAGAGTCGGGATGAGTCTTGGTGCGCACCAGGAAGTAATGCTTATCAATTTTCTCCGTTCTAACGTCGATGTCTTCGCTTGGAAGGCTTCAGACTTTCCGAGGATCGACCCTGAAGTAATCGTCTATCGCCTCAATATGGACCCCACGGTCAGGCCCGTGAGACAAAAGAAGAGGATATTTTGCGAAGAACGTAACCGGATCATAGGCGAGGAAGTCAATAAGCTGCTCGACGCCGGGTACATCATTGAAGTCCAATACACCGAGTGGCTGTGCAACGTGGTCGTGGTTCCTAAAGGGGATGGTCGATGGCGGATGTGCAATGATTTCACCGACCTCAACAAGCCCTGCCCGAAAGACCACTACCCCCTTCCACGAATCGACCAGCTCGTTGATTCAACAGCGGGATGTGAGTTGAGGAGCATGATGGACGCCTTCCAGGGTTATTCTCAAATCTACATGGCTGAGGAAGACCGTGGAAGGACATTATTTGTTGTCTTGACTGGGACAAACTGCTTCTTCGTAATGCCCTTTGGGCTAAAGAACGCGGGCGCTACGTACCAGAGACTTGGTGAACCTTATGTTTAGGGAGGAGATCAGCAAGACCGTCGAGGTCTATATCGATGACATGATAGTACGCAGCGAGAGGGAATTCGATCATTTGGAGCACCTTGCTCGGGCATTCGGCGTTCTGCGTAAGTATGGTCTAAAACTCAATCCCAACAAGTGCACGTTCGGGGTCCGTGGAGGTAAGTTCCTCGGGTACATTGTCAGCCATCGAGGGATCGAGGCCAATCCCTCCAAAATTCGTGCCATCCTCAACATCGGGCCGCATAGTCGCCCTCAACAGGTTCATATCCCGCTCAGCTGACCGAAATCTACCCTTCTTCAAAGCACTCCGGGTGGTCCCTGATTGGAAATGGACCGAGGAATGCCAGCGCGCGCTCCTCGAGCTAAAAGGCTACCTGACTGAGCCTCCCCTATTATCGAAGCCAGTCTCGGGGAGGCCCCTCCACATCTACTTAGCGGTGTCATCGGATGCTATCAGTTCGGTCTTGGTTAACGTGGACGGCCACGTCCATCGCCCAGTGTATTACTTAAGCAAGTTGCTCCAGGGACCTGAACGGAATTACCTGGAGATCGAGAAGCTGGCCCTCGCACTGGTCCACTCAGCCCGGAAGTTAGTACCCTGACACCTGCTTCCAGCAAGGAAGACACCCGACGCGCCCACGGCGCGTGTCAGGGGGTACTCCTATAACCAGCGACGGGACTGGGCCAGCCGAACCCTAGTCCGGCCCACCTATTTTTTAATATTATAAATAGTACGACGACACTATTCATGGGGTAAGACACTTTTAATCTATTAATACGCCTGTTACTACTTACCATCTACCGGCCCGAATACTGACTTGAGCGTCGGAGGGTCTTCGCCGGAGACACTTCTGGCTAGTCTCACGTGTGCTCCATCCTTGCAGAATAGAACCCGACCAGCTTTCATACACTCTTACTCGGATTACTCTGACCGGATTTGGACTCTCACATTCAGATCGAAGTGACGTGTACAGCAGACCAAATCCGACCACATCAGTATTAGAGGGGATATTCTTGCAAAACAATTGTAAAATATACTAAAAATCTAGACTTTATATTTATCATTTAATTAAAATCCAAAAATTAGGTTTATAAATAATTAAAATTCAAAAATTATGTTTATAAATAGTTAAAATTTGAAAATTATACATATAAAGTCAGAAAATATATTGTTGTATTTATAAACTTTGAAAATTACATATTTTCATATAAAATCCAAAATTTAACATTGAAGTTACAAACATTGAATAATTTATTTAGAAATTTCAAAATAAAATAAATACATGTCTAAAATATTTATTATATTATTTTTGGAAAAGAATAATTATTAAACAAATTTTCCAAAATAAAAATCACAATTCAAAATTAATACTTTAAGATCTAAGTTATAAAGTAATATTAAAGAATAAAATTTGAAAATCATAAAAATTTTAGGAATTACAAGATTTTATATCAAATATTTTGCATGTTTCAAATGCTAAGAAAATAAATGAAGGAAGACTCACATTTTATAAAATGCATGTAGAGTAATGCACATTTATTCACAAATCACTTATATTCACACAATAAAATAAGAGTCTCATAATAATAATTGCAGAAAGCATTAAACTATATGTAATAGTTTTTTTTTAAAATATTGCATGAAACATAATATATAATAAATTCTAAAATAATAGGAAGTACCGGAGCATTACATCAAAATACCTAGAAATACGGGGTCATTACAAGTGCCTTATTGACTTATTTTGTGAATTATTGTTTTATAGATATTATTTGTCAAAATATGATTTTTATTTGTGAACAAGTGAGATTTTACTACATAAATTTTTATAAAATATTATAAATTCCAAATATTCTTAAAATTTTATGCATTTAATCCTTCTAAACTCCCAGAAATTATTTAATAGATTATTTTCAACTTTTACCTATATTTCCAAGAATTTTTAGTAACTTTCGAAAAACATTGTCTTTTTGTTATTAATTTGAAATCTAATTTTTAAGATGCTTAATTATTATCAAAAAAATGAAAATAATAATATAAATAAATATTTTAGATTTTATTTGACTTATCAAAATTAATTTTTGAATTTTTAGAATTTTATTTCTATTTTTGGGCGATTTTCAAAAAATGGGCAAAACAAGGGGTATTTTGGTCTTTTCACTTCTCCAACCCCAAATTTCGGTTTTGCTAAGAAATAAAAAATAAAAATACTTAATAAATAAGAGTTTTCAGATTTTATAGGTTTTTGTTTGATTTTAGTTGATTTTATTCTATATTTTATCAAAATATCTCTACTAATACACTCTTGAAACCTAGCCTCATATACATATATAAATATATATTAGTGGTGATATACATAGCTACATACACACACACACATACCCACATACATATACATGGCGGTTACTAAAGTGAGGTGTATGTATAGACAACCATGTATATATGTATGGAAGAGGTATTTAAATGAATATAATATTTAGATATTTGCCTCTAATACTTTGTAGGATCAATACACAAGACCATACACACCCACAATCCTCATTTTCAGCCCTTTTCCAGCCCCAAAACCGTCCACTCTCTCTTCTCTTACACTCTCTCTCATTTTTCCTCCAAACACTACATTCTCTCCAAACCACTACACTATTTGGAAGAAACTAAGGCAGGAACACTTATTTATGCCTTAAGTAGAGGGTTTTTTCTTCTTCTTCTTGAGAAGATTGGGCAAGCTTCCATACTCTTGTGCCCAAGAAATGTAAAAGAACAAGCTTGAATGGCCTAGAGTGAGAGCTTTTGCCAAACATGCCTCCAAGTTGAGGATTTTAGTTATTTTGCCATCTTCATGTTACTTTAAAGCTTTATAGTTAATTTTTCATATTATAACTCTTGTTGGGAGGAAGTTGAAGGATGCATAAACTTGTGAGCATGATCTTGAAGACATTATGTGATTAATATATTTTATTTGGAGTATTATGTGCTTACTATGCTTTTTTGGAAATACTATGTGATTATTATGCCCTTTTGCAATAATATGAAATTCTTATGCTTTATTTGAGCTATTATGTGAGTTTTATGCTTTGTTTGAAGTAGTATGAGACCATGATACTTTATTTGAGCTATTAGGGGAATATACTATGTTATTTTTGAAAGTCTTAGTAAAGAAAGCTCCACATATCTGTTATTTGATAAATTGAACTTTTATTATACTTTATACTATAGATTTATGCCTACTTTAGTCTTTACATATATATATATACCTATTCAAGATTTTAGTAAGTGATTAGATGATTATGGAGATATATATCTATGTACGTATATATATATATATATAAATATTTAAAGTGTTATTATATATTCATTTAACTAATTTCATTATATGTTAATTATATATATATATATTTATGTACGTATAGGTATATGTTATTATAGACTACTTTATATATATATATGTTACGTATATGTATATATATACTTATATTCATTTTATTAGTTTTATATGTATATGTAGATAATTCTTATCATATCTATATATATATATACTTATCTATATTTTATATAGGTATATATGTATCATATCTATGTATTTATATATTTATACTAGTTATCTTTTAATCTATATATTTATGTATATTTATACTAATTATATTTTAATCTATATCTTTATATTCATTATATTTTATCCATATATTTATAATGAGCATCATCTTCTAAGTATACTTTTGCTATTATATTTATACATATTTTTAACATTTTTAAGTAAGTATGCTTCATAAGCAAACATAAAAGCTTTCATTTATAAGGGTGGAGCTTACTTAATTTACTAAACTATAATATAAACTTCCAAAGATTATATGCTTATGTAACGCCCCGAAACCTCTAGTTAATTATGAAAACATCTATTTATAACCATCTCACAAAAACATGCCATTTTATAGCGTAATGAAACCAAACACACGTACTTATATTCCAAAAGATGAGTTTACAAACGTCGTTTATTACATATACACAAACTAAACCACAAAGTTTCTAGCACAACGCATACATAACTAACTAAAAGCCTCGAAGCGCCCTCCTAAGTCTTCCTCGTTCCTATCTTCCTGTGTCTCAAATCCGGCTAAAATCATAATAGAAAGCAACGTCAACATATACACATGTTGAGTAGAAATTTACATAGACATGAGGTGATCGTGTGAAATTGCATATTGTCATAAAAACACATAAAACCACACATAAAACCATAGAAATTTCAGTTCTGATCAAATCACATAAATTTCAGCTCACAAGAGCATCACAATCCAACACATTGTTACCATTTTCCACCTCGATGGGCGGCTACCTTATCTCGCCATGCCGTAATGCAATCACAATATGTGCACCAATTCCAACCAATCTTGGTGCCCAACCAAACACACCGGTGGTCATATCTTGAGCATATGCCGAATTCCTACGACCCACAACCAATACATGGAACACTCCATCCATGCAAGATGGGAATAGGCATGGATGGCGAGAACTGTTTTAAGACCGGCAAGCCCATTGCCGCCCTGGCCGAACTCTAGCCCCATCCACACCGAAATCATATAAGGCCCTTATACACATAATTTCAACACATTTGAATCACAAATTCATCACAATACAAACTGTTCAGCTCAAATTTAACACAAAGCACCAAAATCACAGTTTTGCGACATCGGCATTAACACTTCGAACTGAAATTTCTAGCTTTCAAACTACTAATTTTCCAATTTAAAACCGGCTGGAAATTCACATATACATTCCCAAGGTTGTAAAATAGACTTTTAGTTGTTAAAAGTTTGAATTTCCAGCTTACAAGATTTGGAATTTTCAGACTGCGACGCGAAACGTTTTAACGCGCAACCACTGAAATTTTCAGCTTTTGTAACCCAAACCTCCATCTTTTAAAAACCTGTTTCTACAGCTTATTCTTCACTGAATTTACAGTTTATAAACCAGGTTTTCACTTGGGAATTTTCGGATTTTTCAGCTTTGCAAAAACTAAACTTTTCAGCTTCAAAACAATATCTTCTGCATGAATAGTAATTCAAGCATATGCACAACTTGAATTTTCAGCTTGGGACTCTTAAAATTCTAGCTTCTAACACATATATAAGACTCTAACAAGGTATAAAACATGATAACAAAGAATTCAAGCATATTTGCAACAACTTTCAACATGCTTATTCAAGAATTTAATCAAACATGATCATAAAAACATCATAAGCATCATATTCACATATATAACCAATATATCTTGAA
Organism: Petrea volubilis; assembly: GCA_026212405.1. Taxonomy (NCBI): domain Eukaryota; kingdom Viridiplantae; phylum Streptophyta; class Magnoliopsida; order Lamiales; family Verbenaceae; genus Petrea; species Petrea volubilis. The sequence continues at coordinate 23,425,685 of CM047882.1, read as the reverse complement.
ATCCCTTAGACCCAAGATGGAAACCAACTTGTGGTGACCTCCTAGGTCTTATAGGGGAGATAACATGCCAATATATTGATAAAAACCTAACCCTAGCCCATGCCATAGGCAAATTTCTACCTTGATAGTCTTTCTTGTCTTGTAGGATTTGAAGAAGGGAAAGTGTGTGGGGTTGGGAGATGGTTTGAAGAGGTGAAAGAGTGTAGGGAAAAGTGAAAGAAACAAGAAGAAATGGAGGGGGTAGTGGCCGGATTTTTAGGGGTGTGTGTGTGGTGATTTTTGTGTTTTTTCCTAAGTAGAAGACATAGAAGATTAGTATGAAGTCATTTTCCAATTAATGCACTAATTGGCCAAGTATAGAGTCTAACAAGCTTAAGTGGAACTCTACCTTAACATGAGCCAAGCATGTGTTCTTGCATCTAGAAGGTATTGGCCAAGTGTGTAAATACATTGTATCTAGCAACTCTAGCAAACTTGGAGGGAAAGACTTAACATACACCAAGTATTTAACATTTAACAATTTTGTCTCCCAAAATCCCCCAAAATTCGTCCACCCCTCTTTTAAATCTGAAAATGTAGGTTATTTTCTTGTATTATATATATAATTATGGAAAGAAATGGAAAGAAATAATATCTAGGGGTAGAAAATACAATTTACTCATTTCTTAGGGGTTTTAGGGCATAGAATCCGAAAATTCATAATTAATTTAGAAAAATTCCAAAATTATGAAATTTAATCTTTATAAGTCTGAAATTATATGTATATTTACCAGAATTTAATGTTTTAGTTATATTTTCGAAAATTGCAATTTAGGACATAGAAAGTTCGAAAATTGTGTTCGAATGTCAAACTCGTCTAAAATTTGGAAAATCATGTAATTTATTAAAAATTGCATCTTCTCCATACATAAATGTCTAGAATACTTATTTATATTATTTTTGAAAACTAATGAGTATTTAATAGATGAATTTTCCAAGAATGGAAATCAAAATTCGAAAATTAGTACTTACCGTTCAAATTGTACATTAATCTCAAAATCAAACTAAAATGTGAAAATAACAAGTAATAAAAACATCTCCAAGAAGAGTAAGATTTCATATCAATTATTTAAATATTAAGGAATACCGGGTCATTACAGCTTATGTGAATAATTTGCAATTGTGTGAATGGGCCCACATGTGCTGGAATGGTCTGGGGGGTGTTCCGTCGGGATATACTATTGAGTAGCCGGAAGAGTTCACACCCCTTCCATCTCCTAATCCCCCCTTGGGTAGACGGAGGGATCTAATCAAGAGAGAGCTCGTAGGACAATACTAGGCGTATGCCCGGGATACGACCATTGGAGGATAAGGCTGGCGGGAGAAATGTGCCGGTTGTTATTTCGGCCCAGGTAGTTATAAGGGTCACTGTCAGGTGACAAAAGGTAGAAAGTGTGAAACTATGTGTGTGCTATGTGTAACTAATGTGCACTTGACACCCGAACACCTTATGTGTATAAAGAAATGTTTCTACTCAACGTATGTTGATTTCATGTTATATAATGCTTTAGATGCTTCCGAAGCTAGCCTTTATGATGATGAGGAGGATGAACCTTTTGAAGCATTTTACTAGGAAGGAAGATGTACGATTTTCGTTGTGTACCCGTATTTGGTGGTTTTTGCTTTTGTTATGTAGATACAGTAGAACTAGCAAGTCGATACTCTTTTTTATTGGATGTACCCTTATGTTATGTAATTTACCTTGTACGTTTCGTAATTAACAATGTACGCATGTATGTAACCACTAATGATAATAATAATCATAATAATAACAATAAGACTAAGGACTCGTTTGAAAAATTACAATGGCTGCTAATGTCAGTATAATGTTCATGTAATTGCCATTTGAAAAGCAACGATGAGGGATGATAGCAGCTAGTGTGAGGCCCGAGACAACATGCACGGCCCGGTTTTGTGTGAATGATTTCGGCCACAGCGAAACTCACCTAAGAGGTGACTTTGGATAATGGCCACAAAATTCTGCAGTGAAAAGTCGAAAATGTCCTTGTGTATTTGCTATTATTCCAAGTTTGTCCTTGGGGAGAAAAACACATTGGGACTTAGGGTTTTTTTCTTCTCCTTCCAGCCGATTTTTGACATTCCTCTTGTTCCTCGCAGGCCAGAAATAGACGGTCATCTTGTGTCCCCAAATTTTTTTTTTTTCATTCTTTGAGATAACGTTGGCAATTATTTTCCCCCTAACGGAAATCGACTTCTTGTTTGTGCAGTAGCGTTGGATCATTGGGGCTACTGTGGTTGTGGAGCAATACTTCTCCGACAAATCCATTGCACGGTGAGCATATCAAATATTTCCTCTTTTTTTTTTGTTTTTTTCATTTTGTTCGTTGTTGTTCTACGGGTACTCGATTTGGTCCCATCATTGCTTTTGCAATACATCCTTCATTGATTTGCATAGATACGTGATAGGAATGTCGTCAAACTCATGTGTCGTATAGCCGGAGTTCCATCAAACCTCTTGACATAAATTATTAATTTTGCCCTTACAGGTTGATTTCTGAAATGTTGCTGATACTTTATTCAAGACTTGTGAGAGTTGTGTGGTCACTGCTTGAACAATCTGTAATTGGATGTTGCTGTTGCAAGTAGCGTGTTATATTGCTTGTATTTAATCTGTTTGGGGTGTAAGTGTGTATGCTAATTCAATTTTGGAACCATTGTATTGGTCTTAAACGTGTGTATGTAACGAATAGGCAAATATGTTTCAATGTATGCATGTGAAATCAATTCCAATACATATCTGGCATGTTGTTGTCGACGACTTGCATCACTGTATTCATTTTTCATATTTGAAACACACTTCAATCACATTTATGTGTACATAAATTCGATGCGTATTAGAATGTCACTCCATCGCTGTGCTCCGCCCTTGTTCCATTTATTTATGATTTGTCTTAACACACCGACATTTGTTTGACGCCTTTAGCCCAACGAACGTACACAGAATGAATCATAATCTGGATTTTTTAATGTAAGAAAATGGGAGAAATCGAAAATACGAGTTGGGGAAAGAGACGAAATTGGAGGGATGTCGAGAAATAGACGAACACAATCTATGCGCGCTAGCAGATTCACCCCTATTGTACTAATTTTTGATTAAGATTGCTCCAATCTCACGCGAAACCCTACCCACCCACGCCCCTCTCTACGTGTGTTCTTCAACAGAACTCAAACCAGACCAAAAAAATGCAATAGCAAAGAGTATGAGATTTATTGGTTCACAAAGGTTGGATTCTTCTACCTTACTTACCCGACGTTGGCCCCCTCGACAAAGAATTCTTGACTTCCAACGACAGAAGATCTGCTTCGAGTGAAAGATCCAGGGAAATTTCCCCCAAACCAAAACTCTCGAAAAATAGACAACAAAGAAAGAACATGATGGGGACATTTTAGTATGAAAGGGGCAAATTAGACAATTAACGATCAACAGTAGAACATCAGCTGTTTTCAAACAAATGGCATCTCACAACACCCATTTCATACTTTGGGCAGATTGTATCATTTCAAACAGTGTCAACCGACCCATAACACCATCACACTATACACCGGGCCAATTACTATCCAATAGCATTCAATGTTTTCAAACGAGTCCTAATAATAATAATAAAAGGATTTCGGGGTCGTCATACCACTGATACAGAGTAGTGGAGCCTTCAGGCACAACGATTTGTCAGAGCCCGTTGTTATGGGGGGACCACTTCGAGAAGGTGTAGGGGACCACACCTAGGAGGGGTGACATCTTGCCTCGAGGAGAGTAGTTGCCCATCAAGGAGATTCTACTAGATGAGCGGTTGGAGCTTGATGGCGACGTCAGAGGAAGGATGCTCTTCCTCGAGATCGAGCCTAGCTGGATGCCTGCGTATGGCTTGATGCGGGTGGGGCCACATTTCGGGACTAAGTGGTTTGGGTGGATTGGACCACGTCGAGGGGTAGATGGTTACGTGGCTAGCGGAACACCCCTACATCAACTATTAACCACTACCTTGGATTACAAAAAATGAAATATATACAAATTTTATATTTTTCAATTTTATTCTATAATTTTAGGTAGAAACAAAATGAATACACACAATTATGGGACAATAGAGAGTTATTTACATATGCCTGAAAGAAATAAGGGCCATTCGATTTTTATCAGATATTATTAAATCTTTAATGCTATTAAGCTTTGTCCGGATACAAATCGCAGTCATATAAGAAAATGACAATGAAACTATATCTTAGAAAGTATAGAATGATGGGCCCACATATTCTGTTCAACTTTCATTATCTATGAAATAATAATAATAATAATAATAATAATCATATAAAGGCTAAAGCCCTATTATAAAATACAGTGAAGTTTCTCATATGCGGGTCCACTTTGTCCCATCTCTCGATACATAGATGGAGTGCAACGGGAAAAAAGTGAAAAATAAAACAGAATAAAGACAATGATTTATCTGAAAGGAAGTAGCCGCAGAAAAGAAAATTAACTCTCTTCCATATTAAAATAACAATAAAAAAAGTTAGATGTTAATTATTTTTTTCCTCGAAATAAATAAATTATTAACTTCTTATGATATTATTATATCGTAACTAGCATACAAGCACGTAAAACTATCATTTATAAAAAGTATGTTATTATATCGTAACTAGCATACAAGCACGTAAAACTATCATTTATAAAAAGTATGAATATAATATGATATAACATTTCGAATTGTATTAATTCATGGTGCCATCGTATTTGAAATTTTAATTTCAACCATTTTCTAACAAAACTCTATAGAGTCTAAATAAACTAATGTTATTCTACCATGAAAATAAAAAGAACAACATGATTAATAGAATCATAAAAGCTTTTATAAGTTATTGCATGACATATTGTTTGGGCCCAAAATTAATTTTTGAAATTAGATTCGGAGTTGGCTGATATTGAGGCCTTTTCGCCACGCCGAAGTAAATTAATAAGGCCCATACCACTTCGATGCGTCCACAAAACCCATTTTGGAAGCCCAGCCCGGAATGAAATAAAGGGCCCATGGCCCAGTCGGCCAAAAATACAAAATAGGAAAATAAAATAAATACAATAATAAAGTCAAAATCAAATCCATTACTTCTAGGGGTTGTTAGGTGGAGAGTAACAGAATGATTAAAAATAGGCATTGTTATACCTGCACATGCCTAAACTAAAGGCCATGTGATGCTGAAATTTGAAATTTAAATAAAATGACACAACTGCCATAAACTAAAAGTAAGGACGACCATTCATTTCTAATGGCTAGGCGTGAATAAGCTTTCCAACTCCAAGAATAAAGGAAGGTGGTTGCAGCTTGAAGCCTATAAAAATGAGCTGGATTCATCATTGAGGAGATCAGCAATCAAGCAATCAATCAACAATCAACACAACACAACTCTCTCAATCAAGAAGTCCACACTTATCTGATTTCTTAGCTTAAATGAATAAAGAATAGCTTTAGTTCAAGCAAGTAGAAAACCGCTACGGGTGTTTGTACCCATACCTCATTGGCTCGAATTGAGGATATCAATGCACTCATTCCGTAACGTCACGAGGTCGTAACCATCACTCACTCGGATTGGGCCCGATTCGAGGTGAGATATCAATACGATGGAGTGGTATCCAACATTCATATCAAGCGCATGCATGAAGAGGAGTACAGACGGAGTCAATCAATGCTCGTCGGAGTGAACATCCTCTGAATATACCCACAGGTAGATATGGCCGGAGTCATCAATGTGTCCGATTTATAGCTAGAGTTCTTAGGGACTGCTCAATGCATCTCTGTCATAGATATGACCCGAGTCATCAATGCGTGTGTCTGTAGTTGAGTTATGTAAAGTCCGTTTGGCTAGTAGCCATAGTCTTCGAATATATTTTCTCTTCAATTTAAGATTTTCGACCCTTTTTCGATTTTGAGAATGCTAAATTGTTAAGTCCTACATTAAGTTGTAGGCAAGTAGAACCTCAGGGGCAGTGTTTGCCTACTCCGATTCAGTCGTTTTTCAGATAGAAATCTTGGGCGCATTACATTTTTCACTTCGAATTGTATTGCTTTTTTTACTTCGAAATACAAGACTTCCACTTGTGTGCTCCTGCGCACTGGCACACCCGCACCCGAACACGAGAAAGCTCACTTTGAATTGGCTGTTTTCCAATTGAATTCAGCCGGTTCGAACCCTGAGCGGCCACTTCGGCGCGGCCGGAGAAAATTTATGCAAACATATCTTTCTGGTACACCCAGTGGGACAACACTTCAATTTTCAAAAAGGTTTTGTCAGCATTTAGGTCTTAGGAAGCACGTTTTATTTTGGTCAATTGCATACTTGCATTCTATTTTGAAAAATCACAAAAAAAAAAAATTAAAAGTTAAAATTCATAAACAGCAAGCTATGGCACCACCACGCTTAAGAAGCCAAACTCGAGCTGACCTCGGTTCAGACAGTGGAAGTGAGGCAGCCAGTGACCAGAATGAAGAGATGAGTGGACATAATCCACCTCCCAACGTTCAGGCCATCATTGACAAGCTCGAGCGAAGTCAAAATGTGCCTGAAGAGGCGCAGATTTAGGAAGCACCCGCCTTGCTGGCCAGAGTGGCCAATTGTGGCGAAGACGCATTATATGTGATGGAAAAGTGGATCTTGGAGTCCAACCGTAGATTCCAGGAGTTGATAGAAAGACAACGAAGAGAAGAATCGGAGAGGGCTGAACAGATGGCCTCCATGCTAGAATCACTCCGAGTGACAGATCCACATTATGGAACGAACTTTGCGCCGCGTGGCGTCAAGAATGGACAGCATTCCACCGGTGAGAGAACCTCCACGACGAAATGAGGCCGAACAAAGACACAGGCTTGACCTTGCCGATGCACGGCAAGAACGATTAAACATTAGAGGTAATGATCGCTGCGGAAGATACCCCAATATGGATACTGGCAAAAGAGTGGCGTTCGAATCTAGGGGAGTACTCTTGGAAGGGGAAGGATCTAGCTCCCGGAATCATTTTGATGGGCCTGAAATTCCCTATGCAATGCCACACGTGGTGGAAAGATCCCAGCCTGCCACCAATCGAAATGACAATACAGTCGTGTCTCGACAAGAGATACAGGAAATGTTGCGACAGGAGTTGGCAAGGCATAAGCGATCAGCCTCGCCACCCAGGTATTCTCACCCATATCCCCCTCATATTGACGCAATTCCTTTTCCCCCAGGGTTTAGGATCCCAGTTTTTACTTTGTTTAACGGGGATGGGTCACAAACCACCATTGAACATATTGCTAAATTCACCACACAATGTGGTGAGATTGGAATGGACGGAAATCTAAAATTACGTTTGTTTCCAAATTCATTAACTGAAGAAGCTTTTTTGTGGTACATTAGACTTAGACCTGGGTCTGTCCCCGACTGGCCAACAATGGAGAATCTTTTTCATAGTCATTTCTATCGACTACCCCCTGAGGTATCCATATCGGAGTTAACCAATATGAGACAAATGCCTGGGGAGTCAGCCGAGGAATACATGGGAAGATTCGTCCGGGCCAGACACTTTTGCCCAGTGATTATGGCTGAAGAAAGCTACATAAGTTTGGCCATAGAAGGCATGTACCTCGAATTAAAAAAGAAAATGTTTGGCCAACAATTTGCATCGATTTTTGACTTAATCAGGCATGTCACTGAGTATGAAAAACTTTTAAGAGAAGAAAATTGAAGAAGTCATCACGGCAAAGCCACTCATTATCAAGTAGGCCTAGCTGAAGTCCAAGATGACTTGGTCAGGGTCGAAAAAGAACAATGGGAGAACGAAGTGGGCCTAGCCCAAGTCGTTTGCCAAAAGAACACGGTTTGCCCAGCTTTGATAAAACCAAGGGCATTACAACCTCACATCAAGATGCCTCCTGGCATGCTAAATAAACCAGAGTTTCGTTCTGAAACAGAGAGGCGCTATGGCTTCGATGTGTCGAAAACCAAAGCTATTTTTGATCACTTATTGGCTGATGGCAAAATCAAAGTACCTAATGATCATAGAATGCCAACGGCCAAAGAGCTGGAAGACAAAGTGTACTGTAAATTTCATGACGCATGGACTCATAACACCAATGATTGTTTGGTTTTCAGGTGGATGATACAGAGCTGCCTAGATAACGGCACGTTACGCTTTCTGCCGGAATGGATGAATAAGAAAATGGGAATTGACAAAGAACCATTCCAGGCGGAGGGAGTAAACATGGTCAACATTCAAGATGACCCAGCCGAAAAGGAAAACCAACAAACTGAGCAGGAAATAACACAGTCAGGATGGCAATTGGGCTTTGGTGCCAGATGTCATTCTAAAATGGCAACAATACCATGGGTCTGTCCAGTGGGAGCTTACTATCCTTGGGCCAATCCCATGGCCAGCTTTCCATGGTTCCACAGCCGCCTATGGTGCCATATCCCCCTCACATGCTCGGGGGGCATTGTGCCAATGGCGGTCCATTGCGAGAAAATCGGGATAAGAGAAATCGAAGTCCTTCCCGAAAGACTGGCAGAAGTGATAAAAGGAGGGCACCCTCTAGCCCACCTCGAAGACATGAAAAAACTCAAGAACCGGTTCATTAAACCGCCAGCAGTCCAGGAAGGACGTTGGACGGCAGTAAGGCATCCTAAGTTTCCTAACGGAAGAAGTCCTCGAGAGATGACGCGAACACAGTACCGTAGACACTTGAGGCAGCGCAAGGAAGCTGAAATACTCAAAAGGGAAACAACGAAACCCATCAAGGATAAGACAGTGATGTCAACAGAGCTAAGAAGCCAGAAAATCACCCCGGCCGACATTCAATCGAAGATTGCTGACCCAACAATATTGGAAAGTGATAAATCCAAGAACGGTGTCCCAAGCAGACCAGACAATGTCGGAGAGGACGATCTGAGTGAATGGATTGTAAAGATGGAAGAACTAAATCAGGCCGACAAGGAGTTGTCAATGGAAACCACAGACATACCGTCATCCAGTGGCGACGCTGTCAACACGGAGTGTAATATGGTATGGGCATTCCTTTCCGATACTAATGCTAATAGTGATTCTCAGGATAACTCAGGTGAAAGCAGTGAAGTCTGGGATGACAGTGAGCCGGTAGCTTTCTTTGTAAGTAATGCCGAACAGACAATTCAGAAGAGTAAGACAGTCGAAGAGATCAAGGCTTTGTTCCAGAAGCCGCCGCCAAGCATGGAAAAACATGTAAAACCTCTCTTCGTGGCTGGCCATCTCGATGGCAAGCCTACTGGAAGAATGCTGGTGGACAATGGAGCCGCAGTGAATATCATGCCTCTCCAAACCATGAAACGCATCGGAAAGGAGAAGGATGATCTCCTCAAGACAGATGTGGTGATCAACAATTTCACAGGAGGAAGAGCAGACATCATGGGGATACTGCCAATCGAAGTAAGTATTGGAAGTAAGACAGGCACTTCCGCCTTTTTCGTTATAGATACAAAGACTTCATACAATGCCTTACTAGGAAGGGATTGGATCCATTCTGCCATGTGCATCCCTTCAACTTTACACCAGTTTCTGGTATTTTTGGGAGATGGCGAGAACGGACCAGAAATAGTGAAGGCAGAAGAAAGGCCGTTCACGGCCAATGTGAATGTAGTAGAAGCTAGGTACTATTCCGACAATGTTGGACCATACAGGTTTATCGGACAGGAAAAATATGGCAGTCCGCTTTGTGCCACTTCATCTGTGGTGCCAGTTAGTTTAGAAGTAGCAATGACTAAGGAAGTTAGCAGGCCTTGCAACATCGAAGAAAGGCCGCTTTCAACTTTTCAAAATATTGATCATGAATAACGTCGATTTAGACGAAATTGTAATAATTCCGGATAGCACCGGATCATTAATAATAAATAACACTCTGGCCTTATTGGCCAAGGACCTTTCCGATTACTATAGTTGTAATGTGGATGTAATCTATGAGCATGATCAGGATCTCACTTCGACGGATGGGATTACACTAAAGGAATTGAACGCCGCTCCGGCAAAACTCGATGACGTTAGGATTCAAGTTCAAGATCCTGTCATCGAGGTGGAGCTTGGCAATGAAAATGATCATAGGCCTACGTACATTAGTGCTTTGCTAAGCCCTGAAAATAAAGAGGCCATGATCAACATACTCAAAAAATACAAAGACTGTTTTGCATGGAATTATGATGAAATGCCTGGTCTCAGCAGAGATTTGGTGGAACATCGTATACCCATTTTGCCTGGGTTTAAGCCACGTAAACAACCTCTCTGATGCATGTCCGACGAAGTCTGTGTGTTGATCAAAGAAGAGATTCAAAGGCTTCTTAAAGCAGACTTCATCGAAGTGGCCAGATACCCGAATGGGTGGCCAACGTCGTGCCAGTCATAAAAAAGAATGGCAAACTGAGAATTTCATAGATTTTAGGGACTTAAATTTGGCATCTCCGAAAGATGAGTACACAATGCCAATGGCCGACATGATGATAGATGTTGTTGCAGGACATGAGTACTTAACTCTTGTCGACGGCAATGAAGAATACAATCAGATCTTCGTAGCTGAAGAGGATATCCCGAAACTGGCATTCCAATGCCCGGGGGGCATTGGTACCTTTCAATGGAAGGTTATGCCATTTGGCCTAAAAAATGCTGGAGCTACATACCAGTGAGCTATGAATTGCATCTTTCACGACTACATGAATGACTTCGTCAAGGTCTACATTGACGATCTCATCATTAAGTCTACCAGCTTTGCTCAGCATTTAGAGCACCTGATTAAGGCCTTTGACAGGATGAGAAAATTCCAATTGAAATTGAACCCGCTGAAATGCGTGTTCGGAGTGGCTGCAGACCATTTTCTTGGGTTTTTAGTGCATAAGAAGGGAATCGAAGTGGAAGCAAACAAGGCAAAGGCCATTTTGGCCGCCCAACCACCTCGGACCAAGAAAGAACTTCAACAGTTTCTTGGAAAAGTCAATTATTTGAGAAGGTTCATTTCGAACCTTGCAGGCAAAACCAAGATTTTCTCACCCTTTTTAAAATTAAAAGACCATGACTACTTTGAATGGTCAGAAGAACATGGGCAGGCATTTGATAAGATCAAGGAAGCTCTGACTTTCCCTCTTGTAATGATGCCGCCACAAAAAGGAGAACTGCTTAAGCTTTACATTTCGACAGCTGACAAGACCATTGGAGCCTTTTTGGCTCAGGACAACAAAAATGGTCTCGAACGAGCTGTATACTACTTAAGCAGGCATTTGAGCGAAACAGAACAAAGATACCATCCGATCGAAAAGATGTGTTTGACCTTATACTTCGCATGTATCAAACTACGTCATTATTTGCTACCAGTAAAGGTTCTTGTAATCAGTAGCGTTGATGTAATCAAATACATGCTTTCGAAATCAGTAGTACATGGTCGGATAGGCCGTTGGGCCATCCACCTGATGGAGTATCAACTGCAATTTGTTCCATAGAAAGCTGTGAAGGGCCAAGCCTTGGCCGACTTTCTCACCGACCACCCCAGTGTCGAAATAGATGACGAAGTAGCTCACCAAATCGAGATGCTATCAGTATTCATGAAACCATGGATCCTTCAATTCGATGGGTCGTGAACAGACAAAGCATCTGGGGCTGGCATTGTGGTCACTTCACCATCAGGAATCAAGACTGGCATGTCAGTCCAGTTCGATTTCCCATGCACCAACAACCAGGCCGAATATGAGGCCTTGATCCTTGGATTGGAATTACTACATGAGTTAGGAGCATCCAGTATCAGCGTAATTGGAGACTCCCAACTCGTTATTAAACAGATCCAGGGTACATTCCAATGCCGAAATCCCATACTAGATAGGTACATCTCCACGGTCAATGCTAAACTAATGGGATTCAACGAAGTGACGTTTCAGCATGTGGCTAGGAACTCCAACTTCGAAGCCAATGAGTTGGCTCAGATAGCCACTGGAGCAGAGTTTCCCAAAAATTGTATGGCCGCCAGTTATAAGGCAGGCCTATCCGTCTCATTTCGAAAGCGCCAATGTTTGCGCCATAGAAAGCACCATGAAGCAAGTTGAGGATTGGCGCGAACCAATATTAAGGTATTTGAATGATCCTTCCCAAGGAGCACCTCGACGGGACAAGATGAGAGCCGCCAACTACATGGTTCTGGGAGGTAGCTCGCTATATCGTCGAGGTCATGATGACGTGCTCTTACAATGTGTCGGACAAGATGAGGCAATGAAGATCATGACGGAAGTCCACGAAGGAGTATGCGGGGCCCATCAAAGTGGCCGCAAGATGGCATGGTTGATCAAGCGATATGGCTATTTCTGGCCAAAAATGGTGCAAGATTGCCATTGGCTGGCCAAAGGATGTGAAAAATGCCAGTTACATGGTCCAATTCAGAGAGTGCCGGTGGAAGAAATGAATTTAATAATCAAACCTTGGTCATTTCGATGTTGGGCCATCAATCTAATAGGGGCTATTTTCCCTCCCTCTTCGAAGCAGCATACCCACATTATCACTGCAACAGACAATTTCACTAAATGGGTGGAGGCTATTCCCCTCAAGCAAACAGATCAAGGAACGGTAGTAAGATTTATCAAAGAGCACCTAGTGCATAGATTTGGAATCCCTCAAACTATCGTAACGGATAGGGGAACCATGTTCACAGGATCCGAAATTCAGGCTTTTGCCACTGAATATGGCATCTAACTTACACATTCTACGCCATATTATGCACAAGGGAATGGGCAAGCTGAATCCACCAATAAAACCTTAAAAGGTATCATTTCAAAGATGGTGGAAGGAAATCCTAGAGCATGGCATTCGTTGCTTTCCGAGGCATTGTGGGCCTATCGAACGAGTAAACGCACCGGTACAGGGACTACCCCATTCCGACTCACCTATGGCCACGATGCAGTTCTGCCCATGGAAATCAACGTAAAATCTGCACGGATAGCTCATCAAAATAATCTCACCATCGAAGAGTATCATCACAAGATGGTAGACGAATTAGACGCAATAGAAAACATCAGGATACAGGCGCTAGACTCCATCGAGGTTCAGCAAAAACAAGTTGCCCGAGCTTACGATAGAAAAGTCAAAGCCAAGAGGTTTCAAATTGGCGACCTCGTGTGGAAAGTTCTCTTCCCCTTAGAAAAAAGAGACGCTGTGTTCGGAAAATGGAGCCCCAATTGGGAGGGGCCCTTTGTGATCCATTCGATAACCAGGGGAAGAGCTTATTTACTGGAGAGCGTGGATGGAAACTTGTTCAAGGACCCAATTAATGGCAAATATTTGAAAAAGTATCACCCTACCCTATGGGAAACATTGCCATTAGAGCGACGGAGGAGCCTAAGTCAAAATGGCCTTTAGGGCCAATCGAACTTGAGATATTTATTTTATTTTTTTGTCTTAGATTCAGTCATGTTATTAATGTGCTTATGAGATTTCTTTTCCACATACGAATGTTTTTTGAAGGAATCTTGACATGAGCAAGTCAAATGGCATGATGAAACTAGGTAAAATCAAGAAAAGTTCAGAATAATGTCGGTCAAAATGGAGCCAATAATGGCTTAAAAAATTCAAAAAGCAAGAATAAACAAAATTTGTTCCGGCAACAAACTGCCATTTATAAATGGCACATAGGCCATAAAAGACTAAGAAAGTTAAGTGGCCGGGGCATCTTTTTCCTGAGCTGTGCCACTCGATCCAACCGCCTCGTTTGTTGGTTGGTTAGAAGTTGAAGTGGCCTCCGCCAGATGGCCTACCCCTTGCCCTCCTGCCTCACTAACTCTTGGGGTCCCTTCACCCAGAAAGTCAGCTCGAAATCGAGCGAAGAACAAGTGCAAAGAGGTAGTCACCTCGTCAAGTTCAGCAGAAGCAGTTTCAACTTGACGTTTTCGCTCCAAGTCCCTCTCCTTGGCTTGATGATAGGCCTTGAATTTGTGCATCGGAATCAGCCTTAAATTTTTCAACCTCATCAGAAAGATGGAGCAATTGTTGGTCCACTTCTTCAGTGAGTTTCCGCAAGCGTTCCATCTCGGCAGCAAGTTGTTCTCATGTGGTGGACAACTCCAACTGCCGTTCAACCCTCTGGGTCAATTGAACTCGAAGAGCCCTCAAATTATCAACCAGGGGGCCTGTAGTGGAAACATGAGGAGCCTGGATCAGGGCGTGACTGTTCTCACACTTCATCTCGAGACGAGGGAAGTTCCTTGCAAAATCTTCATAGAACAGCCTTTTACTGGGCGCCATAGTGAGACGGGTAACCTCCTGTAGGATCTCGTCAATAAGATCTTTTCTTGTCCCAAGAATGGTCGGCGCAGGTTCGGAGTCCACTCCTGCAAGAAGCCTTTTGAGCTCCTCGACACGAGCATCAGACAGATGCGTGCCACCTCAGGAACGGAGGCATCTCCAAGATAGAGTCAAGAAGGTCCACTACTGCTTTGGCGCTACTCAAAGGAGTTGAACCAGACAACGATCGAGGAGAAATTACCTGAATTCAAATCGAAGTAATTGGCTGACCAACTAAGGGAAAAGTGTAAAGAACAGACAAAGAAACAGGGTAAGCAGCGAAGGAGAGATTTTACCTGAGAACTACCAGCAGGAGTGTCTGGTAGTGAGGAAGTCGTAGAGGGAGCTTGGGCAACGGATTGAATAACAGCCTGCAGGAATCAAAGTCAGAAAAAGATGGCACTAAATGGACGAGAAAGGGTCAAAGAGATATTACCTCTGTCACCTTGATGGGGGGAGGAGGGGGCGGCATATCCTTCCTGGCAGGAGGACTAAGGCCCTGAATATCCACAAAGGAATACCCAGCTTTAGCAAGATATGCGTGAATCCGGTCAATGGCCGCATCGACGTCTATTTCTTCAGAGGGTGATTCTTCAACGCTCTCTGTCTGAGGACCAGCAGAAGCAGAAGGGGTGCCGGTAGGAGAAGAGTCAGAGGAAGAAGCAGGTAAGACCAGGCGTCTCTTCGTCGCCATTTGTTTAATGCGTGGTCGCCTAGGGGCAGGATCATTCGAGATGGTGTATTTGGTTCGACTGGAAATCTGCAAAGAGAAAAAATCAACATGGTGAAAAAGCAGAAATAAAACAAATCAAGAAGAAGATACCTGATCAGAGGCGTCATCATCAGAATCAGACACTTCGATCACCCCTTCGACCTTTTTGGAATGAATATAGCGAGTTGAACGGCGGGTACCCACCTTGACAGAGGGAGGAACAGGAGCAGGACTAGGAGATGGAATGGGGATCCCAGCAAGGATGGCAGCGGCAGCTGACACCATGGCTTTCGTCTTCTTGCGAGAACCTGGAAACATAAAAATAAGAAAATCAAGACATAATGCTAGGAAACACCAAAGCACGGGAAGCAAGGATGAAGGTAATACCTTCCCCTTCTATGGTCACTGCATTACTCCGAAAAGAAATAGCAAGTCCAAAGAGCTCAACCCGACGAACTCCCACGGGGTCATCAGCAAACAAACCGCTGAATGTAACCTCGTCATGGAAGCTCGTGGGCCTTTCAAGGGGAAGGTTGGGGATGATTACCCATGGAACGAAATCGGGCAAAGGGGGAGCAGTTAAACATAACGGTTTATAAAAAGTAGACCAGTGAGGGGCACGGTCCTCTAATTGCCTCCTAGCAATAGAGAAGTGCTCTTTGGCTTTAACTATCAGCTTCTCTTTCTTTTCGAAAAATGAAATCGAAGCTTGCCTAATGCATCTATCGCAGTCAAAAGGATTCTAGGTAACATTATAAAAACGCTCAAACTTTTCAATACCTTTTTTACCCGCGATAGATTTGACGAGCACGTCCTCAGGGAAGGGCACGTCAGTGGCCACCTTCATAGGAAGAGTCGAAAAGGTGAAACAGGACACAGCCGCATGAGTAGGCTCAATCCGTGAACGCTGCAGGTATCCATTCCACCAGGCCTGAAAGGCCGGGGTAGCTCTGTGATCTCTTGCAAAATAGGTGAATTCGATCTCACCTAAACGACACAAAGAACTTGCAGTCAAATCCCTAAACACGTCGATGCCTCGGTTCTTGTATTTGTTCAATTTAAAGCATGACAAGTTAATCGTCACGACTGGAGCTGGCAGGGATTGGATAAGGCTGAATTGACGGGCCACATAATAGGGACCGTACAGCAGAAGACGGCTAGAAACCATATTGTCAAATCGAAAACAATATGGTAAGTCTCTGGCCACCAGGAAAGAGGCCCATCGACTTTGATCACTTGACTGAAAAGAGTGAGACCCATGGCGATAAAACGCCGGGTCACCACTGCAGAGCACATCCCAAGCAGGGATGTTGCCATCTCGAGGAAGGTAAAATCGAAAAAAGGCACGCTCGGGATGGGCTGCCGAAACACTGGTGCGCGCAAGAAAGGTGGCGAAAAGTTCTTTCTCCATCCTCATGCCAGTGGTCCTGGCACACAAATGAGGGAAGTAGGCCTGAAGCCACATTTGCACCAGCCACAAACCCCCATGGTGAATCTCCCTCTTTTTTGGGTCCTGCCTTACTTTCACCAGTTTGCGCAGCCCTTTATAAATGAAGGCCAACACCGCTGGACCCAGGGCTAAATCGGCACCCGCAACCATTGCCCCAGCAATATAGTAGAACTCCATGGTTTGTTGGCAAGATTGGCTGCAAAAGACATATTTGCACAGCCATAACGCTAGAAATCGGACATGCTCTTCGCGGGAGACGGGGGTAGCTTTGTTGACAAAATGAGAAATAATATGCCCATAACTGGTCATGGGTTTACCGTCACGCGAGAGATGAGAAATCTCTAACACATCGAGGTCGTCGTACCTCACATCAACGCCGATCGGACGACCAGACGAGCGGAAGCCTGCAAGCTGCTCCAAATCAAGGAGGGTAATGGTCATGGGACCAGCGGCGAAGTGGAAGGTGTTGTCGATATGACACCAAAACGGGGACGCCGCTTGTAGAAACCCCATATCGAGAGAGTATGGGGATATCGAGACTTGAATAGATTCGTAAATGCCAATGCTCTTCCATAATTGGCCGTGAACCGCTTCAACATGAGCGCACTAATTTAAGAAATCGCGATGGAATGAAGAATTGGGCGACCATGGCTAATTTCGGACTGAGGTGCCAAAGACATGGCCCTCTGGATATGGCAAACTCTCTTCGAAATGCACAAAATCCCTGGGGTGGTCTCGGGGAGCTT
Organism: Petrea volubilis; assembly: GCA_026212405.1. Taxonomy (NCBI): domain Eukaryota; kingdom Viridiplantae; phylum Streptophyta; class Magnoliopsida; order Lamiales; family Verbenaceae; genus Petrea; species Petrea volubilis. Next base: position 23,408,427 of record CM047882.1, on the reverse strand, counting down.
TCCCACTTGACCCAGAGAATAAGAACCTTCGCAGGAGAAAATGGTGGATTTCTGGAACGCCATTAAGGAAGATAGAGAAATTAGGGTTTTTTAGATTTGGGGAAGAAAAACAAGAAAGACGATGAAGGTGAGCGGCTGAGAGAGAATGAGGGAGTTTTAAAAGTCAAAGTTTGATGGCTACAAGGAGTACTGATATTTTTTGGGATAAGCACGTAGAGGTTTTAAAGGGGAATGGAAACTAAGAATTAAGAAATAAGAGGAGTCCCAGACACTGGGTAAGAAACGGCTAGTATTGGGACACTCAAAGGGCGCCATCATGATGGCGCCAGCAACGGCCGTAATTCAGAAGGAACAGAAAAAGAGAAAAATATTTGAATATAATCTTAAAAGAATAAATGAAGAAGGTTGCAGAAATGCAATAACATTCTCATAGCCTAATAGTCGAACACTAAAGGCAACATGAAGACCATGGTGTATGTTGTCGAAAGAACTGAAATTGCCATGTCAAGAATGGCAAGCATGAATAAAAAAAAAAGCCGCCAAAATTCACTGGCGCGAAGGAAATAAAATTTAATCAAGTTATGGTCAAATCTTACTAATTGACCACAACTTGCAGAGGGCATTGTTTGGGCCCAAAATTAAATTTTGAAATTAGATTCGGAGTGAGCTGATATTGAGGCCTTTTCACCACGCTGAAGTAAATTAATAAGGCTCATGCTACTTCGATGCGTCCACAGAACCCATGTTGGAAGCCCAGGCCGGAATGAAATAAAGGGCCCATGGCCCAGTTGGCCAAAAATGCAAAATAGGAAAATAAAATAAATACAATAATAAAGTCAAAATCAAATCCCTTACTTCTAGGGGTTGTTAGGTGGAGAGTAACAGAATGGCTAAAAATAGGCATTGTTATACCTGCACATGCCTAAAAGAAAGGCCATGTGATGCTGAAATTTGAAATTTAAATAAAATGGCACAATTGCCATAAAGTAAAAGTAAGGACGGCCATTCATTTCTAATCGCTAGGCATGAATAAGCTTTCCAGCTCTAAGAATAAAGGAAGGTGGTTGCAGCTTGAAGCCTATAAAAAGGAGCTGGATTCATTATTGAGGAGATTAGCAATCAAGCAATCAATCAACAATCAACACAACACAACTCTCTCAATCAAGAAGTCCACACTTCTCTGATTTCTTAGCTTAAATGAACAAAGAATAGCTTTAGTTCAAGGAAGTAGAAAACCGCTACGGGTGTTTGCAGCTATACCTCATTCGCCTCGAAGTGAGGATATCAATGCACTCATTCCGTAACGTCACAAGGTCGTAGCCATCACTCACTCGGATTGGGCCCGGTTCGAGGTGAGATATCAATGCGACGGAGTGGTTTCCAATATTCATATCGAGCGCATGCATGAAGAGGAGTACATACGGAGTCAATCAATGCTCGTCGGAGTGAATATCCTCTGAATACACCCACAGGTAGATATGGCCGAAGTCATCAATGTGTCCGATTTGTGGCTAGAGTTCGTAGGGACTGCTCAATGCATCTCTGTCATAGATATGGCCCGAGTCATCAATGCGTGTGTCTGTAGTCGAGTCATGTAAAGTCCGTTTGGCGAGTAGCCATAGTCTTCGAATATATTTTCTCTTCGATTTAAGATTTTCGACCCTTTTTCGATTTTGAGAATGCTAAATTGTTAAGTCCTACATTAAGTTGTAGGCAAGTAGAACCTCAGGGGTAGTGTTTGCCTACTCCGATTAAGTCGTTTTTCAGATAGAAGTCTTGGGCGCATTACATTTTTCACTTCGAATTGCATTACATTATACACTTTGAATTGTATTGCTTTTTTTACTTCGAAACGCAAGACTTCCACTTGTGTGCTCCTGCGCACTGGCACGCCCGCACCCGAACACGAGAAAGCTCTCTTCGAATTGGCTGTTTTCCAATCGAATTCAGCCGGTTCGAACCCTGAGCGACCACTTCGGCGCAGCTAGAGAAAATTATGCAAACACATATATATGAATTTAACTTAAGAAATTAAATTATCAAAATGCTATACATTCAAAATAAATTGATTAATATAAATTATAGAATACAATATTTAAAACATTAATAATGTTCAATATTCAAAATATGACTAATAATTTTATAAAGTAACTCCTTCTCTATATAAAATTATTAAAAAACATTATTGCATAAATCTTATCTATCTGTTTTATTTTTTATAACTATTACATTATTTTTATTAAAATATTCAAATATATCTTCTCAAGGTGGCATCTAGTTATGCCGTGTGGAATAATTCTGCCCAATTAGCTCCTCTGAACTCTTTAAATATATCAATTCTAAAATTGAGGTCCAACACATCATTTTTCAGGAGAAGCAACTATGATATGAGCAAACCTCACCTCATAAATCATCTCGTACTTGAGAAGGACTTTTGACCTGTGTTTCTAATGAACGAAGAGAGCTATTCTTTTGTTTTTCTTTCTCTATCCCATGGTCTAATGGTCAAATATTTTTAGCACCTTATACTTGTGCTGAATCATGAGCGGCGTCCTCAATACTTACCTCCTACTTTCATCAAGCGCATCTTCATGAAACTTTTACAAGAAACTGACTTGGAAAGTCGGATGGATCTTCAATCTATCCAGCAACTTAAACCTGCATACCACATCACCCACTCTACTCAGCACTTCAAACATGCCATCATTCTTTGGAATCAACCCATGGCAAGCTATTTTCAAACTTATCCTTTTTTTTCTTTTCAGATTTGGGGTGTAAATTGTCATAGCACTTGACCACCCATATTGAACTCAATATGTTGTGTGTACACATCTACATACTTTTTAATCTCGCGTCAGGGCTATCTCAAGTTGTCTCTTGCATTATCTTATAGCTTTTGCTTTGCCATTGCAAATCAGTAGGCCATAGGATGTTTGTCTCATGTTCACTGAATTTCAAGCTCTTGAGGTGTAGAGGTTGCACCCCATATACCAACTCAAACGGAGTCCTGTCTACAGCTGGCGATTTTTGCAATTTATAATAGAACTACGCCAAATCAAGAAAAGTCAACCAACCCTTCTCACTTGTAAAAACATAATGCCTCATATACTTTTCTAACAGTTGGTTCATTCTCTCCATCTGACAATCAGGTTGGGGATGATTAACCATCAAAAACTTACCTCTATGTCTATCATGTTAAATAAAAAGTTCCAGAAATGGTCAGTGAACTGTGTATCCACATTGCTAACAATACCTTGAGGAATACCAAAGTATTTGACAACATTCTTAAAGAATAATTTTGCGACAATATCAGCTAAACAATGTGGATCAACAATAAAAATAGCATATTTTGTAAACTAATCAACAACCACAAATATAAAGGCCATACCATTAATTGGATGAAATCTAAATATAAAGTCCATGGAGACAAACTACTATGGAAAGAGGCTTAACAAACCTGCTTTCTTCTTCTTTTCCAATTTGTCTAGCTAATGTACAAGACAAGTTTACACATAGGTTTCTACACCATATTCAATCCTTGGTGAATACTAGTAATAGGACAACAACGCTAACATTCTTTTGACACCCGGATGACTAGCCCATTAAGGGTCGTGGGTTTCCCTCGAGAGCTACCGCCTCAACGCACCACTTGGTACGTATTCTATTCTCCTTTTTGCATACAACAACTTGTGATCCAGCTAGAATTTTTGCTGTTTGCCATCTGAATTTTACGTTTTTTATAGATTGCCATCTGAGCTCATGTTCAGCGGAATATCCCGCCAGGATTCTATCACATGCATGTTATATGACCTAACTAAGGACAAATGCGTAATTTCACATGGTTGGATTTTTAAAACTCACCCTAATTTTTTTTTTTGATTTAGTTAGAATTCAGCCCCAAGTCAACAGATAAGCAAAAACTTAAGCTTTCTTCCTCAATCAATTGGACACATTTGGTTTTTCTTACATATTGCACTATACATAATGCTATAATCTTTTACAATGTGTAAGGCCAATTTTCAAAATCAATTTATCTAATTTGGATATTTTGCCCTCAATATTGTTTTTCAAATAAATCGAATATATGGATAAAATAATAAAATAATTAGTTTTTCAATTCAATGCATATGCTTGTGAATTAAAAAAAATATTTATTTCAAAACTTTGTCCATATATTCGACATATTTGAAAAAAACATTAAAGGTTGATATGTGGTATTTTTGGTTGACTGCGTGTTGGAGCTTTTTACTCTAGGATGTACGCTGGCAGCCCATCTGTCAAAAGGGATCTAAACACACGTGAGACTAGCCGCCTTGCCTTAATGTAGGTTCTCCGATGCTCAAGTCAATGAAGGCTCTTTTGTAATTATGAAGGAGAAGATAATAGTGAATTATGCAAGACAAAAAATATTTGATACCTTTGTGGAGTGAGGTAGGAGCCTATTTATATGAGACGGGTCATGATTTGACATGTTGATGAGGGCCGGTCCCCTATTTGATGGTTAAAGTACATGTGGACATGCCCTTTGCCTTTTAGGCCCACCCCTAAGGTAGTTTAGCCATACTCTTCATTTAATGGGGCTTGAATTTGTGTTTAATGCATAACTCATGCAATTAGTGCCAAAGATATCATGTAAGAGTGAGCATTAATAGCTTCTGGGACTATCTTGACAACTACACCATGTCAGTCAATGGTTGGTGGTTGCAATCGTCCTTGCCTGTTAGGGCCAGTAGGGTCTTTTTAGGGGTTGGTAGCCACATATTCAATTTGGTGCCTAATGGACCTCATGTTACTGGCCTTCGAACTGGACTGCAATCCTCAGAGGTTCTTAGTCTTTCGGGTCTCGAGGGGATCCATTATTTGTTCATTGGCTTCAGAATTAGATCTTCTTAAGGAGCCTATCAGGCCCGCCTTTGAGGATATTGTTCCTCAAACTTGTCCTAGAAAGGTGCAGGGCACGTTATCCTTTAGTGTTTTTGTTGCCTCAAGGCCTTATAGGGACGTCAAACTTCTCTCGAAGGACTTTCGTTTCCCCGAGGGCTTTTCTTTCCCAGGTGTGCCCTAGTCTTTGGGAAGCTTTTTAGGACCCAAATAATGACATGTCCAATAGAGTGTAGGTTGCCCACATCAAAGGTAAATTATCAAAAGTAGATAAATAAATTTTTGAAATTGTATTTAAAGAGTTTAAAAGATTAAAGATTAAAGATTAATTTATTTCATAATTTTATCCATATATTGGAAAATTTTAATTTTGTCCTTTTATGTTGAAAAAAATAATTTATTTAATAATTTTATCCATGTATTAGATATAGTTGAAAACAAATGAAGGAAAAATATTAAAATTAGATAAATAAAGTTTGAAAATTGAACTTAGAGAGTTTGCAAATTAGAATATTATTTCAAGCATGACTTGAATTAAAAACTAAAAGTCCATACCGCGAGGGGCTCTCAGCCCGGCCTCATAGCCCAACACTGACCTCCATTAAAAGTTCACTTTGGGTCGCACTGTGAGGCTCTTCGGATCGGGTCATAATTCAAATCCACCAAAATTCAAGTCCCATCAACATCAATATTGAGAGAGTATTAGTATTTATTGATTTAGACACAACTTTTATTGTTGTTTTCATCTACTATATCTAATTTTTTAAAGCATGAGTGGATTTGATAGTTTTTTATGTGCTAAATCATAAATTTGATCCCTTGCTTAACAATTTTGATCAAATTAATATCAATAATACTTTGTCTAATCCATATTTTATTTGTGATGTATATGGTGGTGGATACTCTTCTTGCGAGTAATAAGCATGGAATGCATCAGGAAAAGGCTTCATCAATCAAAAGAAATTTCTGAACAATATGCCTCAAGGCGCTCCACAACACCATAATCAAAGTTCAAGTTGATATTATGATCCTAGTTTGTCATGGGGAAGAGTATAATTGTTATGGAAGATATGCCAACCAAGAACCCCAAACTTTGAGTTATGGGTTGCAAGATCAATCAAATGAGAAGCTACCAAGCATCAAATGTGAAATGTTCCGACCAATCAAATCAAGTAATGCAGCTCGAAAGTCCAAAAATAATCAAATAGTGGCAAGTGGTTCATTCGAGCACGTGGGCCAATCAAATCATAACATACAATAATAATTTTCTCTTTAAAAATATTTTATATTAAAGAGATAAATAACAAAGAAGTTGGTGGCAATCGAAGACCCTACACAAATGCCTATAAATACGGGTTATTTGGGGCTCAAAAAAAAATATCAAGAAGTCTTCTAGAGCCAAAAAAGTCGAAGGAAGTACCAAAGTTCTCTCAAGTCAAGTTCAAAAAGATTTATGAAGGTCCACGCAAAATTCCTGGTATTCTTCATGAAAGTAATCAAATCAAGGCGTTCAATCCGCGGTCTAGGTGTTAGGCCCATATTAGCATTTCTCTGAACTCAAATCTATGGTGATTACAACGATGTTCAAGGCGTTCTTCACGAAAATCATCAAAATGAGGTGTTTGATCTGGAATCAAGGTGCTAAAATGGCAAATCGACGTGTTTTTCCCAAGTCAAATTCAAGTCAAGGCCAGGGTGTTCACGGTGTTCTTCGCCGCCTTCATTGAAATTCCTAGCGTTTGATTTGTAATCATGCTATAAACCCTACGAATCGCGTTATTTGAGGGCCAACTCAAATTCAGAGAAAAGAATCAGAGGATTAGTCTTTTAGAGGATTGTTTTTCACTAAATTATATTCTTTTTTGAAATATTTGTTATATATTTCTTGTCTTGCAATTTATATTTGCATATTGAAAATTTTGGGTGAACAAATTTTTGGCACACCCAATGGGAACCTGCTCCTCATCTATTTTCTTCTAACAAACACTCTTTTGGCGAGTTCAATGGCTCCCAAGAATACTAATATCACTTTTTCCAAAAGGAACGACACTGACAAACTTAGTGAGGATTCCTTCAATCAATCCTCAACCAAAGCCAAGGTCTCTGAGTCCAATTCCTACCATACTTCTAACCTTTGAGCCCAACGACGCCTGCCTCCAAATCACTCCACTTTAGTGAGGTAACCATTGTGGATGAGTAGCTGGCTTAGACGGCCCAGGCTATAGTAAACCTATAAACAACCATTGAAGATAAGGACTTTTAAATCACTCGGCTTATGGATAAGTTGGAGCACTCAACGTTACGGAGCCAAGTCACAAGCATCTACCTTCTCAAGTTCAAGCCACAAATAAAGGGCAAACTCACGAGACACCTCAACAGCACGAGCACATGCCAAGGCTTGAGCAATCAACCACCTCCATTGCCATAATATATATGCAGCAATTATAGGATATGATTGCCAACACCATAAAAACTCAATATGGTATCTCAATGCAGAATTATCTGACGTACTCAAAGCCCTACACCTGACATATTGACTCACTGAGGATGCTAATAGACTACCAACCTATAAAGTTTCAACATTTTGATAGGAAGGGCAACCCCAAGCAGCATGTCACATATTTCATAGAGATGTGCAACAATTTGGTAACTTACGGCGACCACTTGGTGAAGCAATTTGTGTGTTCACTAAAGGGAAATGCTTTTAACTAGTACGCTGATCCGGAGCCTGAGTCCATTAATAGTTGGGATCAAATGGAGATAGAGTTCCTAAACCGCTTCTAATACACATACCGCACTGTAAGCATGATCAAGCCCACCAATTGGCCGGAGACCGGCGAAAATTTGGCAGAATATTCCGTCGATATTTATTTTTTTTAAATTTAATTTAAATAAATCAAGGAATTTTCCCTTAATTTTTCGTCGGTTTAAAAAAAATTCAATTTAAATAAAATGGACGAATATTCCCCCAATTTTTCATTGATTTTTTTAATTTAATTTAAATAAAATGGGGGAATTTACTCCCAATTTTTTGCCGATTTGAAAAAAAAAATCAATTTAAATAAACCGGGGGAATATTCCTTCAATTTTTTGCCAGTTTTTCTAAAAAAATTAATTTAAATATTCTGGGGGAAAATTCCCTCGATTTTCCATTGGTTCATAGTTTTTTTATATTCAGTTAAATAAATCGGGGGAATTTTCCCCCGATTTTCTGCTGAAATATAGCTTTTTAAATTTCGTTTAAATAAACTGGGAGAATTTTCCAGCAAAATTTCCCCCGATTTGCTGCTGGTCGTTTTTTTTATTAAAAAATTCATTTTTGGTGAAATATGCATATAATTTTAACATAAATTGCGAAAATATATAACTTTAACATAAATTGCAACAAAAAATATATGAGTATACAAAAATGCGAAAAGCTAAAATAAATTGACAAATACGTAAAAATATTCCATATTCTTCCAAGCACAATTCAAATATAAAATATAAATAAACAAAAGAAATGCAAGAGTTGTTCATTCCACAAATTAAAATGTCTAACGGCTCTACTCATCATCATCCTCAAAGTAGTCGAAGTTACTTTCGCCGCCACCTCCAGCATTGGTGGGATTCACATTTGGCTGCGATGCGAATATTTGTGGAGTGGGATGTTCTTGATGGGGAGCATGAGATGTGGTGCTTGGGGGATGATGACGAGATGGCTGGGGAGCTGTTCCAGAGGCGAAGGGGTGGTTGCCTATAAGTTTGGTGTACAAGTGTTGCATCATTGACATCATTGTGTCATTCTGCGTCTTCAATTGGGTGATCTCCTCGCCTTGAGATGTTATATAATTGTTAAGGTCATTTTTGAGTTGCAACAGCTGAGTTTGTACCACTCCTCCGGAAGTAGAACGATCACTATGTGACAAGGTAGATATATATGAGTGTTGCCCCCTCCCTTCTCGAGGAATGAAGTTCATCCCGAGCTGGCGGCCCTTTCTGTTCGGTGGTTTGATCACTTGCATATACAACTCGTGTCTAGATTGTTGTATAACTCAATCGCTCAAATCTCCTTCCCTTGACTGCTCGTTGGCTTGCAACAACTGTTGATAGTTCTCCTACATGAAAAAAAATAAATTATATTAAATATTTATGTTACTTAATTTAAGTTTATATAATTAATTAAGTAAACATGTAAATTAATAAATTATATACGTTCGTGAACTTGTTTGGCCTTTTGATTTAGCCATGTCAAGTTATTGGCCTTATTGGTCGTTCTCCTTTCGTCGGCGTCTCTTTAGGTCTAGGTGCTCATGTATAATAGTTTTCAATTACCTGATCCAAGTCTATAGAACGTTTTACCTCGGCTTACTGAATCATTGAAAAAATAAAATCGTAATAATAAGAACAACAACAACAACAACAACAACAACAACAACAATAATAAATAACATACCATCTCACGCTTTTTTGTCGCTAGTGACTTCGGCCTGCCACCGTAACATGCTCCACCACCCACTTCCCTATTCTTTCTGTTTTGTTCACTTTATTTTTTGAATTTCTCTGAAGCCCAGTAATGGCACAATCCTTCCCATATTTGGGGCACTATCCATGTTGGTCGCTCCCCAATAGCCCTTAAATGCTCATATAGTTGCGTTAATTTTCGAGAACCACGGCTTCAAAAAGCTTTTCTGATATGATGCTTGTTCACAAGATCCCACTCAACATATTTCTGTATAGATTATATTTTAAAAAATTAGAAATGCATAAAAATTTGTATGTGTGGCGTATTAAATATATTGAATATACAAATATACCAACCTTCTACTCTTGAAACCACGTCTCAAAAAGCTGCTGGCTAGCACATTTGAATGTAGGAACTACCTCAGTCATTCAACTCTTCAACACACTAACTATAGTGTTGGCTCCAAGTTCAACATTGCTGAAGCTACTGCATATAAAGAATATAATACATCACATCAATTGAAATTGAATTTTTAATACATTTCAACTTAATCTATTATTATGTCACTAACCAATTTGGAGCAGGTTCCAAGAATAGCTTCTGTGCACCACCTTGTGTGGCTGGAGGATCCGGCATGCTGTAAGCGTCATGGGCAGATGGAGTTGGTGAAGTAATTGGTGGACTATGTCCACCTACGGATGGGGTAGGCATAAATTGAAGTGGAGCCAATGTAACAGGATGGTATGCTGTACTGTTCATTTGTTCATTGATATTGGGAGGATTGTTTGAATCATGTGGAAAATGTGCAGTATCGGGGACATATGATTGTGAAGAAGATCTAGATCTACCCCATATGGCATTACTTAATCTGGAGCGTTTTCGTGGTTGCATCTAAATTTTTTTTCATTAACATAACTTAATAGATCAATTGCATAATCATATTAGAAAGACATATAATTACATAAATATGAAAGTTACATATAAATTCAATTATTAACAATCAATAATCAAAAATCAAATCAATCCTAATCACTGTTCTATCACTGTTGTCATCGTTCACTAACTCCAAGTCTTCCTCATTATCCTCATCATTGTCACTATATTCTTCTCCAACCAAGACATCATCATTTTCATGTTCATTCTCCTCGTCGACATTAAGTTCCACTTGCTGAATAATATCTAAGCTAACATCTTGATCACATAAAGCGGGTACTCCATCATCAAATGTAGTATTCATAACCTGACACGCATCATTTTGGTATGCCTCTTCCAATCCACCAGGAGTTTCAACCCTGCCTTTAGCTTTGCTTTTAATTACGGCAAACCATCGGGTCTTCTCACGAATATGACCTGGGTATACAACAAAATAAACTTGACGTGCTTGTTGCGTGATTATGAAAGGGTTATATTTTCTATATCTGTCTGTCTGTTTCACCTCAATAATACCACATTCTGGGTGCGCAACACACATTCCTCTGTGTAGAGTGGGGTCAAACCAATCACACTTGAACAATACCACTCTCTTTAGTGGTTCCCCTGTATACTCCAACTCAAGAATTTCATTCACAATGCCATAGTAATCATCTTCGCCAGAATCACCATCATAACCTCATTTCACCCATACTCTACAATTCATTATTTTTTTACCTTCACTCCATGATTGTGTGTGAAATTTAAAACCATTGACATTGTATATTGCATACGTCCTCATAGAGAAATTAGGACCCAATGCTAGTTGTTTCAAATATATATTATCGATTCCATTATTTGGTTTATGAACCTGTATAATGGAACACATATACATAACGTCAAAGATTAATATTTATTGATACATGCATGATTGTGTGCCAATTTTATTTTTTCGTAAATTTAAACTTACATGTGAATTGAACCAATCTGCGAATTCATTTTCTATTCGCTCACTGGCGTCAACTTCTGCGATCCTATAGGATTGTCGAAAATAGCTATGTTTGACAAGTTAGCTTTAGGTATTTGTTTATTGATCATTTACAATGTACGAAAGTACATTAAATTGATTAAATATGATACTTACTTGATATAAATTGCGACTTCATCACAGTTCAATAGGATATGTAGTTTGGCGGAGTTATACTCCTGCAAATTCTCAAAATAACGTTCCTTACATACTCCTAGAGGATGACCTGGTTGATTGAAAACCAACAAAGTGGATGGTACCGAATCGTTAACACCACCATCATCGTTTAGTGTTAAACGCATCTTTATTGACCGCATGTGGGAATTAAAGTAAAAGGAGCAAAAATTTGCAGTCTCACACCAAAGATAGGCCTCACATATAGACCCTTCTACTTGAGCCTTTTGTTTAACTTTTTTTTTATCTTACCAAGATACCTAGAACATTATGAACGATAAATTTTTTGTGATAAATAAAAATTCATAAAGTAAATTTAGTTATCCAATTTACTCATAAAAAATGTCTTGACTAGGCTTTCAAATGGATACATCCATCTAAATTGCGCTGGACTGCCATTACAAGCCTCATCGATCAAGTGAACAGGTAAGTGCTCCATGACATCGAATAACGCCAAAGGAAAAATCCGTTCTAATTTACATAAAATTATCGAAATATTTTTCTCCGTCTTGTCAAGATCATCGTGTCTCAAGGTACTTGAACACAAGTCTTTAAAAAATTTACTCAATTTGGCTAATGGCTTCCATATATCATCTGGCAATTCTTTGAAGGCAATGGGTAGTCATAGTTTTCCATTAATATATGACAATCATGACTCTTCATGCTATGGATTTTTGCTACTTGTGGGTCTACACAATGACTAAAATTGGAGGAATACCCATCTGGAATTTTTAATTGTTTAATCCACTCGCATATTGCCCTCTTCTGACCTACCGTAAGGTGTACTTAACTTTTGGCTTCCCCCATTGCCCATTCGACTTCTGCACCAATTCTAAGTCACGCGGCCTACAAAGCTCTGCTATATCCATCCGTGCGTTTGCATTGTCTTTAGTTTTTCCTTTGATGTCCATGACTATGTTAAAAATATTATCGAACACATTTTTTTCAATATTCATGACATCCAGATTATGTCGAATTAAAACATCTTTCCAATATGGTAATTCCCAAAATATACTTTGTTTTGTCCAAATGTGCGTCATACCATACCCAGGTAACTTATCCATATTCGGTTGCTCAGTAATTTTTGGTAACCATTGTACAAGTCCGGCCATTTGACGACCATCAACTTTCAGTGGTGGCGTGTTGAACTCAACCTTATTCTTCTTGAATTTCAATTTGTTCCTTCGAAAAGGATGATTCATTTCAAGAAATTGATGATGGCAATCAAACCAGGTATTTTTCCATTCAAGTTTCAATGTTATGGCTTTACTGTAACTCATAATATATGGACATGCCAATTTGTCAGCAGTCATCCAACCAGACAGCATCCCATAAGTCGAAAAATCATTGATTGTACATATCAGCGTAGCTCTCAAAATAAAATTTTACTTTGTTGATGCATCATACGTGTCTACACCCACTTCCTAAAGTTCTTTCAACTCATCAATAAGTAGTTGCAAATACACGTCAATGTTGGCTTTTTAGATTTTTTTGGCCCTGCAATAATGCATGTGAAAAACATGTAGGGTATTGACATACAAATCTCAGGTGGCAAATTATACGGTGTTACAATTACCGGCCAACATGAATAAGGAGATGCTGATTGAGAATATGGGGTGAATCCATCAGAACACAAAGCAAGTCTAACATTTCTAGGTTCAGGAACGAAATCAGGATAAACTTCATCAAAATTTTTCCATGAATTCCCATCGGTTGGATGACACATAACCCCTTCAGGTCGGCGATGCTCTACATGCCATCTCATGTGTGGTGCTAAACTCAAAGATGCATGCAATCGTTTTAATCGTGGGATTAGGGGTAGGTAATGCATCCGCTTAATGGGAACGTGTTTACATCGACCATGACTTCGGGCAAGAATTCCCCAATATCTAGGGGCACTATAGAATTTGCAATCCGTCGCATCAGAATCATTTGTACAATACAACATGCAACCATCTACACAACAATCAATATTATAGCTAAGCAAACCTAATCTTTTTACAAGTTTCTGCGCCTCATAAAAATTTGTCGGGAGGTCATGCGGGTAAGGTATTACTTCAGCCATTAACTGTATGATTTCATCAATACCTTCCCGTACGATATTATAGTTAGTTTTGATACTCATTAACCTTGCCAAAACAGATAAAAGCGAATAGTCCTCGCACCCAGGCCAAATTGGTTTGTTACATTCACTTAAAAGATCAAAAAAATTTTGAGTTTCCACTTTTGGCGCCTCTTCCACAATAGGTTGTTAACCGTTATTCTCGGTACCAACTATATCATCCACAACAACATATTCCCTAGTGGCATCAAAGCACATATCTGCATATCTTTGTAAGGGATTATTGTCAATATTTATGGATGAACTTGGTTGACCGCACAATGTATTCACTTGAATGGGTCCTACCTCACCATGATCCACCCAAAACCAATAGTTTTTTGTAAAAAACGGAGAAAATGTTTCCTAACCTTAAACGGTTCTGGAACAACCCACTTTTTAATGCATTTTGCACACGGACATCAAATCATTTGAAACTTTACAAACTCTTCATACAATTTAGCATGTTCTATAAATTGATCAACTCCATCAATAAACGAGTTTGAAAGCCCCGATGAATTAGCTTAGTCTTTCTATGCATCCACATCCTATGCGAGGTTATTTCCATCTACATATTACAGATTTATTAATTATTATACAAATGTCATGATTAATTATTATATCCTCTAACTTTTCATTATTACAAATTCTACAAAAATTACACAGTCTCCCTTATTACTTAGACTACATCAGAAATTCAAACACAAGCAATATATTACAAAATATATACAAACATTTCACATTAATCAAAATAAACATTATTATATATTATTTACTTTTTATATATTGTCATAAAATACATATCACCCCCTTATTTTGCCACAATATGCAAGCATGTATAAACCACAACAAATAATGGGAAGGCTCCACCCTTTCCCCCAAATCCCATCCACCATCTCCATATCTCATACTAACTTAATAACTACAAACTAACTAATAACATACACACATACACACCAAATTATAACTAAGCATAGCCGAGCAATGGCTCATATTGAATTAAATATTATAAAAGGTTAGCCACACGTACCTTCGACGTTATACCAAAGCTAGAAAGCTCAACAAACCAATTACTACAAACGAAATACCTACGATTTCAAGAAAATAAGAAAATACATTACAATAATACTTCAATAATTTATATCAACTAAAACCAACAAAATATACAACATACAACATATAACATACATTACAAAATATTTACATTTATACATTACAATATATATTATATGACATATATACATTAAAAAATATTTACAACAATACTAAAACACATAAATTTATACAACATATAATATATAAAACATGTGAATTTATATACTAACATAATAAAAAATTATTGTCTAAAATTAGAAAAAAACCGTAAAAAAATAAAACAAACCTATAACGGGCCTCACAGGGGGCGGCGGCGGGGGCGGCTGGGGGGACGGCGAGCTTAGGGGCGGTGGCAGTGGCATGGGTAGAAGGATTTCAAATTGGGTGAGGGGGAAGAAAAGAAAAGTGAAAGAAAGGGAAGAAGGAGGAGTGTTTTAAGGGAAAAAAAAGGGGGAAAGTTTCCCCCAGTTTAATTTTTACAAAAATTCAAAATAAAAAAATTGAAAAAATCAGGCTGTGGAAATTTTCCCCCAGTTTTCCTCCAATTATTTAAAAAAAAATATTCAAAAAAATACCGAGGGAAATTTTCCCCTGGTTTTCCCCCGGTGTAATTTTTTTTTTTTTTTTTAAATTGAAAGTTATTAAGATCAATCTATCAAGGCTTAAAATATTGTAAGTTATTAAGACTAATCTATCAAGACTTATATATTGTATTTGAAAGTTTTTACAAGATCAAATATATATCTTAATTTTTTTTTAGAAAGAATTTTCAATATTTGCAAATAAAAAGTGATCAAATAAATAAATAAATAAATAAATCTTTGCAAATAAAGAGATGTGCATATATACTACTATTAACATATATGTACAATTATTTAACATTTATATTTACTTAAAGATAACTACATATAATCTTTCTTTATTAAAGTATTTCTAGTAGTTTTTTTTCTTCACTATTGAGTTTAAGTATGTTTAAAATATCTTTTAAATGTTTTTCAAAAAAAATACTAATTAAACTTTTTTTATGTGTATACTTTAAATAAGATCAATCACATTGAAATTAAATATGTTAATATAATTTTTAAAATTCTTTCTTTCATACGTACATATGTTAAAGATGATATTGAATAACCATAAACTTTTATATCATTTGTCTAAAATCTATTCACATATGCTTTCTTGTAATAAAATTTGATTGAGTTAATTTTTAATTGTAATACACATCATCGGTGTTGTATTCATTAATTAATAGATATAAAATAGCTTAACTATCATTCTTATTTATCATTATATACTTTTATAACCATCTCCACCTCCACCTTCACTGCCTCCTCCTATCCATTGCATCATATAGCAACTCCTATACCAAATCGCTGCCATACTATTAGTTTGTTAAATTTTTGTTTGTCTATACAAAGTTTTGAATAAGTATTTCATGCTATAAATGGTCAAAGCTATGTAGATTATTTTTACTTATTTTCATAAAATTAATGTAAAATAGTGAGATCTTTTGTTTTATATTTTACTAACAATTTTTTTTCTAGAACTTGATAACTATATCTTTATTTAAGATACCATCATATCTTTAACTCTCTTTTGATTTTATTATTTTTACTTCTCTTTGTGGCGTATGTATTTTTTCTTGTGAGATTTGCTCTTGATGCGGGTCGATTTTTGGAGCTGGTCAACCTCGATCGAAAACTCTGGTCGCGTATATGAATGAAGGCATTTGATCGGGAAGTTGACCTGCAACAAGAGAAAGGCAATGTGAGCTAGCCGAGATGGGTCTCGGCTAAGACCCTCCGATGCTTAAGTCAGCGGATTGATTTTGTCTAAATTTGAGTAGAGTAAGGGTGTTGAGAGTAATTAATCATAGAATCTTACCATAAATGCAAGGGTATTTATAGCATGGCCATGTAGGCCACGCTCTGGTGGATCCCATAGGCTAAGTAGGCCGTCAAGGGTTGATGTGGGCGACCCAAAAGCCCAGTGGTAGGGTCAATAGATATTAGATAGCTCTCAATTAATGAGGTATGGGGTTTTTTGGTACCCCCATACCCTGGGATGACAGAGCATTTAATGCCAGCAGGGATCCGTTGGATCCGGTATGGCCCTGGTTGGCCCGGTAATCCTTGTTAATTAATAATTGATACAAAATCCTATGCTTCTTGAAAATTTCATTATTACTTTTTTTTTTCACATTTTAGTTTGATTTTGAGATTCATTTACAATTTGAATGATAAAGTGCTAATTTTCGAATTTCGATTACCAAATCTTGGAAAATTTATCTATTAAATACTTATGAATTTTCAAAAATAATATAAATAAGTATTCCATACTTTTATGCATGGGGAAGATGCAATTTTGAATGAATTATATAATTTTCCAAATTTTAGAGGAATCTGACATTCTAACACAATTTTCAAAATTCTATGTCCTAAATTGTAATTTTCAAAAAGTTATATGTTAAATTTTTAATTTTCTGCGAAATATACATATAAATTTAGGTTTATAAAGATTAAATTTCATAATTTTGGGATTTTTCTAAATTAATTATGAATTTTCGGATTTTATGCCCAAAAACCCTAATTTTATGCCATAAAAATCTAATTTTTCGATTTTTACAAAAATAAATTAATACAAATTCGAATTTTTAATGATATAAAGATATGATTTCAGATTTTATAAGATGAGGACAATCAAAATCAGATTTTATCATATTTTATTTGATTTTATTTGATTTTGTGTTAATATTTTATTAAAATATCCTACACTAATACAAGATGCTTTGTTTCTAGAAATTATATACTTGTGTGGTCTTCTATCATCTAGCTTCATGAATCATGCGTTAGGATTACACCAAGGCTAGAAATAGAGGAGGGAGGTGGAAGATTGCATTTAATTTGGCAATTAATATTAAGCTTAGGTGGAAGATTTGCGTTAATTTAGAAGATTTGCATTAATTAAGACTTGGTCCCCAAGTCTTGCCTTCTACCCTCATCCTTCAATATAAATAGGGGGGAGGGGTTGCTCACATTTCACACACAAACACACAAATCTCGCCTAAAAATACACCCCCACACCCACTCTACCCTCAACACCCAAAACACTTGCTATTTATAGCCTATCTTCCACCCACATATATATATATATATATATATATACAAACCCTTCTATTTTCATCCATATATACCTAAGCCTTCCATATAGCCCTTTATACACTCTCTTTTTCCTAAAAACATTTGAAGGTAGAATTATAACCTTTCTCATAAGTAGTTTAGGCAACATGATCTTAGATTATTTTCACAAACAAGGCTTTAACTTGCATTTACCAAATAATGGTAAAAATACCAAGTAATTGCCTATGTTCATAATTTAAGATTTTATGCCTCAAATTATTTGTTATACATGTCAATATCTTGATAATTGTTTTTTTTTTTTTAAAAAAAAAGAAACCGGCACGTGTCCGCCCGGAGGTTTTCGTAGGGACCCCCCCCCCCTTGTATTAAAAAGCAAAAACCTTTACAAAGGGGAATTTAAAAAAACCAAAAAGAGCTTTACAAAACCAATCAATGAATACAAACCCAAAAAACCCAAACTCAACCCCTAATTTTGTGTCTAAAATATGGGAGACCAAGGACATCAAGACGCACTATCCCTCGCAACTTCCCTTGAATTTGTTCCGGCTCCAGCACCCTTGATTCCTTCAAATTACAAGCCATGTTGGCCAAGAAGTCGGCCGCTTGGTTGGCTTCACGGAACACATGCGTAATTCTAACCTCCATGCACTGCATCAGAGAAACAATCTTGCATAAAATATGTTGTAAATGCCAAGAGCACCCCTTTTTGTTTTGGATCAGCGTCAGGACAGCCTGGGCATCCAATTCCACCCAAATGTGATGAAAACCACGCACCTTGGCCAGCCTTAATCCTTCATACACAACGAACAGCTCTGCATATGTGTTTGTACAAGTTCCAAGATAATTAAAGAAAGCAAAAATGGAAGCTCCCGTGTACTGCCTCGCAATACCACCTGCCCCAGCAACCTTAGTACTACTACGTGACGCCCTGTCCGTGTTAATTTTGATCCACGGATAATCAGGTTTCAACCACTTCACGAGCCACACATCAGTCCGCTGCTGTTGCTGGAAATTAATCTGAAAAAAAGGAGCAGCAGCCTCGTTACCGCGCCACAATTTAGGTGAAAGAAGTCCAGCCCCTTTTAGCATATAGATGTGGCGCCAGATTCGGCGAACAATGTCACTTGCCACCACTTTGTGTCCTCTATATTTAGCGTTATTACGTGCATCCCAAATGTACCAAACAATGAGGATGGGCACAATGAGACGTATAGTAATGCCACCTTCTTGCTGCTGCGAATTTCTCCAAAAGTTCAAGACCATTCGAACATCATCTGAAACCACCAGAGGCACATTGAATAAGCTGGAGAAGAACTGCCAAATCAGCTGGGCTTTGGCACTGTGTAAGAACAAATGTGCCTCCGTTTCCTCATTAAAACAACATTGGCACTTAGACGCGAAATGAAAACCCTTTCGCTGCATTCTTTTGTCCACCGGCAACCCTCCTCTAAGACGACGCCATATGAATATAGAGATATTTGGCGTAATAAGAGGGGACCAAATGTGTGACCAGAAATCCGAAATCTGTGATCTCTCCCTAACAAGTTCCCACATAGACCTGATTGTGAAATCCCCCTTCGAGTCCAGTTTCCAAACAGGCCTATCCTCACCACTGAAATGGATAGGGACTGAGACCACTCTTTCTCGACAAGGTGCATTGGTAAAACCGTGTCCAGTTTGTCAAAATCCCAGTCGCCAGCATTCCAAAATTGCGCCACTTTTTCTGATCCAAAATTATGTTGCTCGAGAACATCTTTTAGGGAGCCTTCAAGCAACCACGGGTCGTGCCAAAAGAAAGTGGTACCGCTGCCATGCAATATGGGGCTCAACCATATGTCGAATACAACACATTCTTTTCCAAACCGGAGAGTCATGAATTTTGATACCAACTTCCATAGGATGCAGTCCCCCCACATATTTACCTTTCAGAAATTTCGCCCAAAGGGACTCTTGCGATCGAAATCGCCACCACAACTTCCCAGAAAAACACTCCACCATATCGTCAAGCTTACGAACACCTAACCCCCCTTCACCAATGGGTTTGCACATAGCATCCCATGCAGCCCAATGTAATTTCTTTTTTCCTCCATAGGAGCCCCAGAAGAAACGGTTAAAGAGTCGTGTCATCTTCATCAAACTTGTTGAGGGAGCTCAAGAACTTGCATAAAATAGATGGGCAAAGACATAAGGACACTCCTAATTAACAGAAGCCGCCCCCCAAAGGTTAAATGCCGGTTTTCCCAAGTCAATAAACTGGCTTTCATTTTCTCAAGGATATTTGCATAAAGAAGGGCTCGTTTATTACCAACATATAAAGGAGCGCCAAGATATCGAATAGGCAAAAAAGCCTGAGAGAATCCCGTGACCCGTTTGATTCTGCTAACCCTGTCTTGAACACATCTTTTGGAGACCACAAAAGAGCTCTTACCAATGTTTATCTTTTGACCCGACACCAGTTCATATTTTTTCAAGAAGGCCATGAGCTTTTTAAGACCGGATATCCCTGCCTTTGTGAAGATGATAATATCATCTGCATAAGCCAGGTGTGAGACAACAACCTCTGTATTATCAATGTATAGCATTGATCGGTTCCGCTGAAAGAGAGCATCAAGACCCCGAGCTAACCATTCCGCAGCTAAAATAAATAGAGCGGGAGAAATTGGATCGCCTTGACGCAAACCTCGAGATGAGGGAAAGAAACCAGCGTTGGCCCCATTCACCAAGACAGAGAACCAGCAGTTAGTGACACAATTCCGAATGAGCGAACACCATTGATCACTAAAGCCCAGCTTTGCCAACATCCGGAACAAGAATGGCCAATGAACGCGGTCATACGCCTTGGCCATATCAAGCTTGACAATTACACGGCCACCATGCACCTTTTGATTTAAGGAGTGAACCAATTCTTGCGCCAAAAGAATGTTATCCGCTATAGCACGACCTTCGACGAAACCTGATTGAGCCTGAGAAATAACCAAGGGCAGAACCTTAGCAAGCCGCGAATACAGTAACTTTGTCATGATTTTATTCGTTACATTGCATAGGCTTATGGGACGAAAGTCGGTTCAAGCTGTCACCTCCTCAGTTTTGGGCAATAAAATCAGGGTAGTACATGTGAACGCTCTTGGCATAGGCACCCCGGTAAAAAATTCCGCCACTGCTTCATACACATCAGATTTCACAATGTCCCAACAATTTTGATAGAACAGAGAAGAAAAACCATCAGGCCCGGCCACAGATTCGGGAGAATGCCAAAAACCGCAGCTTGGATTTCCTCATGCGATGGTTGCGCACAAAGTTGTAAAGAAGTCTCAGTTGCTAAAATACATGGGATATGATCAAAAGAATCACCCGAATCCTCATTGTCCTCTGCCGTAAGCAAGTGCTGGAAAAAATTTGAGGCTGAGGCTTGAATTTCCTCCTGGCGCTCCAGCAGTTTGCCGGCATCGGTAATTCGATGAATATGACTCTTTTGCCTTTTTTTCTTCACAAGGCTATGAAAATACTTCGTATTTCGTTCACCGTCCACTAGCCATTTAGCTGCGGATTTTTGTTGCCAAAAATCCTCTTCGATTGCCAATGCTCTATTCAATTCGGCACTTGCTTTATTCATAGCCATTAAGTTTTGTTCATCGGGTGTGCTATCGAACACCTTCTCCGCATTAGCCACACGGTGTTCTGCTTCAGCCACCTTGTCCAACACATTCCCAAAAACCGTCCAATTCCAGTATTTCAAGCATGCTTTTAACCTTACCAATTTATCTTGAAGTTTTTGCATGCCGTGTGAAAGAATAGGAGCACCCCAATTTTGAGTGAGCACTTCTCTAAAGTCCGGGTGCCTTATCCACATCTTTTGAAATTGAAATGCCGACGGTGACTTCAATGATGCTGGCGTAGGCTTCATTAAAAGCGCAGCATCATCCGAAGTATGTCGGACCAGGTGGACCGGTTTGAACTCCGGAAATAGCTCTAACCATCCTGAGGAAACCAAAACCCGGTCTCACCTCTCCCATAGTCGCCGATTAGTCCAAGTAAAACGATCGCCCATAAACCCTGGATCAATTAAACCACACCCGTCGATGCAGTCATCAAAATCCTCCATCGCACCAAGTCGTGGTGGGGCACCCTCTCTCTTTTCTTCCACCGACCTGATCACGTTGAAATCACCACCAATTAACCATGGGTCAGGGGTGGCAATCGACTTCATCAAACTCCACAACTCCCGCCGTACCGCCCTAGTATGTCGTGCATAGACAAAGGAACATAGCACAGGAGATGGCAGCAGGGGAGAGTTGACCTTCACATGCATTAACTGATCTTCATTGAGCAGCAGCTGCATCTTCACCTGCTCAGTAAAAAAACACCAAATATGATTAGAAGGGTTTGCAAGAACCCCAGCAAATCCTAATTTGCGAGACATATATCCTTGATCCAAAGGAATTTTAGGTTCTAAAATCACCAAGACATGGATTTTATGCTTCTTTCTCCATTGTTTGATACAACGAGCTTTCGCAGGGTCCCTGGAACCCCGGCAATTCCATAAGAGGAAATTGATCATGAGACATTTTGAGAAGAATTCCCAGACTTTGCTTTACTCCTCGTGACTCTAGGAGTAATATCAATAGTGTTCTTTCTGGGTTTAATTCGCCCCTTGTGTGGATCTGCAGAGTTCAACGCGTGAGATTTGTTACTGGATTCTGTTGAGTTTGCCAGAGATGGGCTGCTCCCACTGGTATCTTTTGTCCCTTTTGTTTTTTCGTTACTAGGCCTATAGGCCGGGTCAGCCGTGGAAGAATTCTGGTCCGATTCCTCATCCTGGAGTCCAGCGTCTAGCAGGCCTGGATTAAAGTCTCTCATGGTGGGGACGCCAGGCCCAATCGTCTTGTTATGAGGATCACATTCCTCTAAATTTTGTTGGCGTGGTGAGCCCAAAGTCTCAGTCTTGGTCCCAATTCCTTGCAGGCTAAATTCGCGTCCATGAGGAGGCAAACCGCCTGGGCCTGAAATCTGTGGCCCAGAATTCCGTCCACTAGTCCGTGAACCCAATTCATTGGGCTCACACAACTGAGACTGACTGTGCCCAGCAACATTATTCGTATAGGGCCGCGGTGTTCTGAAGCCCAACTCACTGGACTCGTCTCCTTCATCCAAGCCAAGCCCATCCAAATCGGGGTCCATCTCGTCCCGGGCCAAAATGGGTTGCTTATAGGATTCATCGGCCCATTCCGCAATATCACCATTTTCCAAGCCCACGTGTGCATGGAACTCATTTTCAGCACATGTTTCACCTTGTCACTCCGTATTTTCAGGTTCCAGAGCTTTCTCAGATTTTGATAGCTGTACAAATTTCTCAACCACTACACCAAGATTTCCAGCTAAGCCAGCATCCTGTTCATATTGTAACTCCCGTCCCTTATTTTGTGGAGATTTATTTGACTTATGAGGCCTGTAAGTCTCCATCATCAGCACTGCAGACTGGTTGTTGTGATTTTCTGAAAATTCAGCCACTCCCTGTCGATCAATCCTATCCAAAGACTCCATATTACCCTCAGACTCTCTAAGAACCACAAATTGATTACTAGCCAACGTAGGGTCAACCTATTCTGATGTATCGGCTTCGACTATCCCCTTATTGCGCTGCAATGGCAGATTCTCCCTCATTGCAGGGGTCTTCTCCTTGAGAGTCCTGCGCTTCGAGACCTCAACCCATTCTGAATTTCCCGTACCCGCAGCCGCCTCCCTTACCGGAAAACGGGCAGCCATAGTCTGATTAATCGGATTCTGCATTGCAGCCTCCGAAAACTAGAAATTCCCACCAGAATCTGGGTTTCGTGACTGGTTTTGTCGTGCAGCTTGCGGAACCTGCTGATATCGCGAGCTCTGCCCCGTCTGAACCAGTGGACGGGGCCCATGCAAATCAGCGCCTAAGTTTTCCAACCTCTCCTGGGTTGCCAAATTTTCTGTGGCCGTCTGTTTGCCTTTTCGTATAACATTTAGCAGATCTCTCAAATTTCCTTGATATTGGTCTACCTCATCCCTATATTCCTCTTCGTCCACCACCACCCTACAATCCTTGGCCTTGTGATCTCTTCTGTAACACCTGGAGCAGTAAAGCGGTATTCCTTCACACACCACGGACTGTTCATAAAAACGGTCCCCATCTTTCACTCTGATAGATTTTTTAATAGGCTTTGTAATATCAATTTCCACACAAACACGTGCTTCACTTAACTTGGTAATATCTGCCGCTGGCTCATCCACGCGCAAAGGATTACCAATGCATGAAGCAACAACATAAAGAGCAGGAATCGGCAAGAGATGAAAAGGTAAGTCCGGCACTTTAAACGAAGCTGGACATATAGGGGATTCAAATTTCGGATCAAAATCTGGAGTCCATTTAAATATACGCATTGGAAATCCATTAAAGTACCAAACCTCACGC
Source organism: Petrea volubilis (assembly GCA_026212405.1). NCBI lineage: Eukaryota > Viridiplantae > Streptophyta > Magnoliopsida > Lamiales > Verbenaceae > Petrea > Petrea volubilis. The sequence goes on along the minus strand of CM047882.1, from coordinate 23,384,217 downwards.
ATAAACAATCGTGAATAATCATCATGATCATAAAGATGTATCAAGATATGGCTAGCATTAATAGGCACCAACCTGAATCGGCGTTTCAGATTCATCTTCATGAACAGTATTCGCAAATTATTCAACAATGGCCTTCCATGAGAAAACTTACCAATTAATGCAAATTTAAATGTGTCGCATAGCTTTTCTTTCTCTTGGGGACTGAAAACGGCAATCTTCTCGCCGTTGTGCTCCATAACCGAACCTGCCGGCGTGAACGTGGAGAGATCAAAGTTCTTTTTCCGTTCACGGGCGTCTGGAGCAAACTGATTAGCAGCTGTAACTCCAGCATAGGATTTTTCGGGCAAAGGGGCTCCACCGGGCTTGAAAAGATCCGACGGTTTTGGTGGGAATTGGGCGGCCAAAGCCTCACCCATGGGTGGCCAAATGGCCGGAAAAAAGAGAGAGAATTTCAGGGGGGTGGGTGGTCACGTTGGAGGAAAAATTGCGAATGGTTTTGGTTTTTATATCTTGATAATTGTTTTCATGCTATTATGCTTTCATAAGGGTACATGCATGAACATGATATATTTATTTATGCTCTTTATGATCCATGTGTTATGAGAAAGTTATTTCTCAATTATGTGTTGGGCCCAAAATATTGTGTTATGGATGTGGCTGAGTTCCGCCTGGACATTCTATTGGAGATGTCGGTATTAAGTGTTCCAACCCTCCATCTCCTAATCCCTCCTCATATGGACGGAGTGTTCCATGTGAGAGTGGGTCGTAGGCTTCGGCATATACCCGGGTTATGACCACTGGTGTGACTCGGTTGGGAATGGTGGAATCGCGGAGTGCCTCAGTTGGAATATTGATTGTTTGATCGTGGTGGGAGTTATAAGGTATTACATCACTGTATGTGACGAACAGGGCGTATTATGTGATTTTATATGTTTATGTGCAATTTTCACACACTTGCACCTTATGTGATTGTGTAATAGTTCTACTCAACATGTTTGTTGACCGTGTTTCACATACCTATTATAAATCAACTTGAACCGGATCGTCAGGAGAGCGGAATAGTGGAGTACTATGAAGCTTTTACTTAAAATTGATAGGGATTAATTATGATGTACCATGAAAGCCATCGTATTTTGTACTAAACATGTTATTTATGAACCTTAATGTAGTATTGTATATTTTTTCGAGTCGTGACAAAGACGATTTGCAAAACCCGTTGACCTATGGGCACCCGGTCGGAAATATCTCCAAGGATTTCGAGCGGTAGGAATCGACGAGCGCGGCGCGTGAAAGGCGGTCGAAATATGCCATGTCGGCTCTATTGTTTTCTTTTCCTAATTGATTACGTATTCAATGTGAAGTTTGTGGAACATAATTTCTTTTTTAAAAAAATTGAAAAAAAAAAATCAAAAAAGAAATCGGGGGAAAATTTCCCTAGGTTTCCCTCGGTTTGTTTTAAAAAAAATTGAAAAAAAAATGGAGGAAATTTTTTCCCGATTTTCCTTCGATTTTGTTTTTAAAAAAATTCGGGAAATTTTTCCTTCAGTGTTGTTTTTAAAAAAACCCAAAAAAAATTAGGGGAAATTTTTAAGTCAAAATTGACCTTTCCTATTATTAGATTAAACCCGATGCCACATCTTTCTTCCACGGGGAGTTCAGAAGGAAATCTGCGGGTGACATTTAATCTTGAAGCTTATGAACTATTGGAAAAGTCTGGTTATGATTTTTCAAACCCAGACGGCCTAGGTAGTTTGAAACCTAAGTTGATTGGCGAGAAGATCCCTGGACTCAACAAAGCACAACAGAAACTGAGAAAACAAGGGCTTCGTGTTGATCAACCATGAATCAATTTAGGATATGCGCCGAAGAAGCCAATCAGGATACGAGTTTCCAAGAAAGAAAAGTGTGCTAATGTCTAGCACATCGCAGTAGTTCAAGATGAAAACAAGAAAGGGAAGAGAAAATGTGGGCAACAAGTCTCTGTGTTTGATCATATAAGCACTCCATCCACTAGCAGTTCCATATTCAAAAGACTCCACGAAAGACCATCAATATATGATAGGAATGGCAACAATCGTCTTTTAGTGTTTGATCAACTTGGGGATGGAAAGCTTGGGGATGGAAAGCTGGGGCAATAGGGCGAGCAAAACCATAAAGATGCCGAAGACATGCCAAAAATAGAAAAACAAGAAAAAATCATTCATCTACTTGAAACATATGGAAGCAAGTCCTCATTACTGCTTATTTTAATGAATGGAGCAGTGAGTATGAAGCAACACATTGTTGACCATTCTCACCTGTCAAATAGAGATGCTTTAGGCGATAATGAAGCAAAAGTCATTGTCAACTCCTATTATGCAAGTATTGCGGATGAACTAATGACAAAAGCTTCTTGATGAGCCATAAGGAAGATGAGGAAATTGGTAAATCCTGGTTTTGTGCTAGGCAAATAGCTTGGGTTAGAAGTTGGAGCCATAACTGATCATAAACATGGAAGGAGCGTTGAGATGGATTGTTGCATACAAAATATCTAGAGCCAATAACAACTATAATCCAAGTGCGCAATCTGATGATGATATGACCATAGAAGTGCAAACATGCAATCATATCACAATTGATGAGTATTCCAGCTCTGGCGTTTCTGAAGATGACATCCAAGAAGCCCCTACACAGCTTGAAGATGATGGACAAGCAAATAAGGATGAGTTGGAAGAAGTGAATCTAGGGATAGTAGAAGAGCCACGACCTATATTCATTAATGCACTTCTCTGTCCTGAGGAAAAAGATTAATACGTCGACCTCTTGATTGAATATAGGGATGTCTTTGCCTGGACATACAAAGAAAGCACCTTGGGATAAAGCACGGAGCAAGGCCGGTGAAGAAATCACAACGGATACTCCGCCCAAACTTAATCCCACTTATCGAGGCTATTCATGTTGTGTTCATTAGAGAAGTTAAATATCCAACTTGGATCTCTAGGATAGTGCCTGTCAAGAAGAAGAATGCCCAAATACACATATGTGTTAACTTCCAAGACCTAAATAGGGCATGCTCAAAGGGTGATTTCCTGCTTCCCATTATCGAGCTCATGGTTAATGCAACCATGGGACATGAAGCTTTGTCTTTCATGAGTGGTTCATCAAGATACAATTAGATCAAGATAGCGCCAAAGGATGAGGAATGCACCGCATTTCGCACTCCAAAGGGTATTCACTGTTATAAAGTTTTGCCTTTCAGATTAAAAAATGCAGGTGCCACCTACCAACGAACCATGCAAAATATTTTTGATGACATGCTTCGTGACAAAGTGGAGTGTTATGTGGATGACCTCATTGTCAAAACAAAGAAAAGAAGTGATCACCAAGTAGATCTCCGTGTGGTGTTTGATCGGTTGCGAAAATACGACTTGAAGATGAACTCGCTCAAATGTGCTTTTGGTGTAACATCGGGAAAATGCCTTGGTTTCATAGTGCGTCACCGCGGAATTTAAGTTGATCCAGCTAAGATAGATGCAATTCAAAAGATGCCTGTACAGGAAATCTTAAGGAACTGTGGAGTTTACAAGGTAATCTCACATTTGATTAATGAAGCCTATGCCCTAAGCATTCGTACTTGATTTTTCTTCTACATTATTTGCTTGCATTTTTATTTTATTTTTCTACTGATTTATTACAATTCAAAGTCTAAACAATAAAAAATTTACAAAATTGGTAATTGATAATCGTGTCCCCCATGGGAACGATTTTTTATTCACTATCCTATTACTTGGGCGACCCATGCGCTTGCGTATTTATCGTAACACCATGTAACTCTCAACAAACTTTGAAGGGCACATTCTTTAGGGGTCTTTTAAAAGTGGTTTTTCACCGGCTCCAAATTTATCTTGTGATCAATTGCTCATCTAGGTGGCAACATCCTCAAACTTCTTTAGCAACTCAACCACTGAATTTGGCACTTCTTAATAAACATCGAGCTTGATCTCAACCAATGCAACAATGTAAGTCTCCTCTCCAGGTTTTAAGCCTGACTCAATATGCAAGTCCGAGAGCAATCTTGATTATTCTCTATAGGCGTAGGTTATCTACATAGACACATCAGATAAAACAGGAGTAGTTCACAATAATAATCAACAAACCCACCCAAAGATGGCATCACAATTACTTTAGCCAAATTTAGGAACTCATTTCCAAGTATGACATCAAAATTGTCAAGGCAGACAACCATCAAGCGTCATTGTCCATGTTATAAGCCAACTCTCAAGGTGATTTTGACTACTCCATTAATTGGTTTTTACCTCAGAATTCATGGCCATAATATGGCTACAGGGGTGAGATCTAATCCCAACTTTTGAATCTCTTTGTGTGCAGCAAAGTTGTGAGTGGTGCCTATATTAATCATCTTCGTCATCTCTTTTTCATTTACCACCACTTTCACTTACATTATACAATTCTGTATATAAGACTTTTCTTGAATTGCACTAGGAAATTGCAAAGAGCTGATCATCATCTCAAGCAACAAGGGCATTCAACTGCCCATGCTTGAGATAATCTTATATATGATGATCACCACCACATACCTCCTTGGTCTTCTTTTTCTTAAACTTTCCTCCATTGCCCATCTTTCAAGCTTTCGTTGTCTTTACCTTAATCCTTCTTTTTATATTCAGGATCTAGACCACCTACCACTCGACCGTCCACTAACCTATCAACAATAACAATGGTGGATGAAAAATCTTTGACACATTGCCTCATAGGTTTGACTTGGGCACAAGTCTACAGTCTCTACATAAAGTTAAACAATTTATCCTTCTTGAACATATCCCTCACATCAAGTAATAATGAAATAAATTCCTTGACACATCCCTCACTGACCTTGTGTATTTCAACTTTTGCAGGTCCTCCCTTGCAGTTATGACATGCTACAAGGGAGGAACTAATTCTCCAATTCCTTCTTCGAAGACAACCACATCTCAATCTTCCCACAATTTGTGATGGCATTGTCAAAGAGAATAGCATGCCATCGCTTGTGCAGCCTGGAAATAAGTTTCCATATCCCACATGAAATGTCCACTTCTTGGGACTTCTCGTACCACCAAAGGGTTTAGGATCATAAACTTTGAACTTGGTCGAAGGGGGTTATTCCTCCACTGAACTTGAACTAAGGACCCTATACACGATGCCTAACTTAGTTCTCAACGCATCAAATTTCATATCAATCGTGTCTGTGAGGACTTGCAATCATTCTTAGCAATCATAGCCAACCTTCCTTCAATGAATTTGAGCATACCATTTATCGTCTTTAACAGATATCTGCCCATAACTTGTAGTGGGTGGATAGTTTCAAATAAGGCCATCATTAGATACTCTAGTTACGAACCAAGCAAGTTCTCAATCCTTTGAATCCTTGTTTTAAAATGAAGAATGTGAACAAGCAATAGATTCTCACCAGCCATCTCTTAAATACAAACCAAATCCATGTAAACTAAGCTCTGATACCATCACAGGGTTTAAATTGAGTGTCATTTAGTTTCTCGCCACTATACAATCGAGTTCACCAAAGTTGTAAATCTTACACATACCTCATTTCTTCCTTGTGTTTGATTTTAGTCTAAGTTATGTATCAAGCAAGCCACAATCACAATATATACAATGTAAATGGACAATAGCACAGTAGATATCCCATAGTTTTTAGCCAAGTTTGAACCAATGTTTTGACAAGTGTCAGGGTGGTTTTCCAGTACAACCACTCCTTATATCAGCCCATTGCCTCATATGTCAGTAAATTGCCGAGCCAACTATCCACGAAGCAAGGACAACTGTTTATCACTCATCCAAATCCAATTACTCAAGTCAACTATTGTTTCTCGCCAATAGGTATTGATAGTGCCAAACTTGCACATGCCTCGCCTAACTCGTGAGCATCTTGTACAAATGTGCATGATCGTGTACCGCCTTGCACACACACACGCAAGTAGCTTCGTACGCTACCTAACTTATGTGTGCTCCCTTGCCCATATGTGTGGGCAAGGATGCTTTCTTGTGCACATGGTCTACCTGTGATGCGAAGACACTCTACAAGTGTCTATCATAAACTATAGAAGTGTCAACACAAAGTCCCCATATCCGCATACTGATTGTATGGCACATGAGGCATACTTGCCTGTGCATGGACCATTCCACTTAATATCCGCATGATGCATGCCAAAAGTCTACCTGCGTGCACCCTACTTACAAATCTGATGTCCGATAACACAATCCATCTTAAACCCATGAGTTTGCTAAGCATAACTTGAGGTGTCACACTAAGCCAACATCCTTGGTACTCTAACATGCAAAACATACGGTGCTAGTGCACCCCTATACCTTTAGGGGCTAACAGTAGGCCGCATAAAGTTATATGAATAAAATAGGGTTTAATGGTTTTGTTTTGGGAAGCAATAAGCAATAGGGTTTAATGGTTTTGTTTAGGGGCCTTTGCTTGATCTATTTGAACTACCTAATTCCCTATTTACTATCCATCTTATTTCAAAATGTATGGGATACTAGCTTGTCTATTAGACTATTCTTTTACTGAGGTCAATAATCTAGAAATCTCCCAAATAGTACGGACTTGTGAGGAATCGATAACATCAACTAGTATTTTGCACTTGAAAGTATTGGTTACCACATAGCCTATTTCATCATGATTCTAATTGAAACTTAGGATTTGATGCAATTGTGGTTCATTTTATTGCAAATCTTGGGTCTTCTTTGATCAATAGAATTAATATATTGTCAATACTTGCATTGATACTTTGTGATTATCATTTATATCAATTCCTCTCATATCTATCTGTCTCATAATAATTAAGGTAATTGAATAATATTGAGGTCAGTACAACAAAAAAAGGGAAAGAAAGAGCAACAAATTTCTCTCTATAAAAAGCAATGGCTAAATTTTTCAACAAGCATATTTTGTGAGGTCAAATGTTGTACACATTTCGTATTCTAAATAGTTTGTGCAAACCACTGCATATTTATTTATCCAAATAAAAAATAATTAATGTACGTTGAAATTCCATCATTTCGGGCATGACTCATAAGACACAACAATAAACATATAATTGGCATATTTCTGTGAAAGTTGTAGAGGAAATATCTAGAGAAATATTTGGAGGATCATTTGTTCATTATCAATGAAGAATTACATGGTGCTTTGTTGTTTATAGCAATCGAGCTAAACAGAAAGTAACAAACCTACCAAAAGAAGAAAGGTAAGAAAAAAAAAAAGATAGCTGGTTAAGTTGCCAACTAATGAAAACACTAAAGCTAACAAAGTTGTGCACTAAGAAATAAAAAAACATGCTTATCCAACACCCCCCCCCCCCCGGCTGTCAAGTTGGATATTGGTGAAGATCAACTTATCCCAATTTGGACAAAATGAAAGAAAATCTAGGTACCGGGAGCAATTTGATGAAAATATCCACGAGCTAAGATTGGAAGAAATATGATGAGAAAGAATGAAACTGTTCTTGTACTAATGATGAATAATGTCGCAATCAATAATCGAGGTGTTTTTGCGTGTTTATGAAAGAATAGATTGGTTTCTAATTTGAATGACGGCTTGATTATCGCAATAAGGGGTAACGGGTTGATGGACAAGAATATCAAAGTCACATAGCAAGTAAGAAATCCATTGAAGCTTGCAAACACAGGCACCTATACTGATATACTTAGGCTCGGCAGTGGAATGAGAAACAATCACTTACTTCTTGGATTTCCAAGAAATGAGGGAATAGCCAAGTGAAATGTAGAAAGCCAGTGATAGAGCGTATAGGATTAGGACAAGTGGCCCAATCCGCATCACAAAAAGCATCAAGCTGAAGACAGCTTTTAGAGGAAGAAAATGCCAATAGACAGGCAACCCTCGAGATATCTTAAAACATGTAGAGCTACATCCAAATGAACTTGCCTTTGAGAGTTCAAAAAATTGGCTTAGCTGTTGTGTAGCATAAGTAATATTTGGGCATTTCATGTTGATAAAATAAATGACCAATTAACCATCTATACATGTTAGGTTTAGTGAGAGGAGGACTATCGAAATTGGATTGATTGTGAATCCTAGAGAGAGGTGTGGGAGCTGGTTTGGCCCCAATAAATTAGTAGCGTCTTGCAAGATATCCGGGGTATACTTTCTTCAATTAAAATATGTCCCAGCAGAGGAACAAGCAATCTCCACACCCAAGAAATATTTGGCATAACTAATATCTTTAATAGTAAATCAACCATGTACTTAGGACTTAACATCCTAAATGGAAGTCTCATGTACTTTTGTGGAGAACATCATCCAAATACACCAAAAGAGCCAAAAACAAAAAAGCTATCTTGAGATGATTTATTGAAAAGGGTGATCATTATCAGATTGAGTAAAACCATATTACTACAACTTGTACGTGAATTCTATATTCCATTCTATGTGAATTCTATATTCCATTCTGTAGAGGCTTGTTTTAGCCCATAAAGGGACTTTAGCAACTTACAAAGTACAAACCTATCTAGGCTTAGCTTTTGTGTACCCTCTCGTGGTGTCATATACATTTCCTCATGAACTGTGCTACACAGAAAAAAATTGTTAATGTCTAGTTGGTAGATGAGTCGCCAACTAATAGTGGCCAAAGCCAAGAAAATTTTGATGGTGACCAACTTGGCCACTAGTGAAAAAGGCTCAAAATAATCCACACCCTCTATCTCGTTATACCCTTTAGCCCCAAGCCTAGCTTTATACTTATCAATTGAGCAATCATGCTGAGTTTTCACCTTATGCACCAATTTACAACCTATGTTTTCTTCCCTTTAGGTAATTGTTGGGGCTGCGCAAATGCACACAGTCGTACAAGTAATATACGGTGAGTAGAGTGTCGAATCCCACAGGAATTGTGATTTGGCCTGTGAAAGTGACTTGCTTTGTTTAGCTAAATTAATCGAATGCAAAGTGGGTTTGTTCCTAAATAAAAGCTAATATTAAGCTAAAGGTTACTTGCAATCAAAATTATAACAATTACTCAATAAGATTAAATCCAAAAGGTAGTTTCATTAACCTAATTTTCTATTCCAACCCAATCCCTAAATTAAATGGTTTCGTAGCTGTGTGGAGCCAGGAACAAATACATCAACAATCTCTCTCGAGCATCGTAGAATTAACTCATACAATCCATTCTATGCCTTAAACTAACCAATTCTCAGTCAATTAATCCAGACCTTAGAAAATATTTGTATAAATTTTAATCACCGCCTTACCGCTCAATCAATATTAAATTCATTCTCATACAATTTTAATATCAATTGATCTTGTCTAACTAGAGCAACAATCGTGAATCGTCTCTCAACCTAATCAACGAGTCTCAAATTCAATTATTAGGGACAATCAAACCCTAACCAAGCATTAAATCCTTAAACAAGATTCACACAAAACATACGAAATCGCATTCATATCCATGGGATTTTCATGGACTAGAGAAAAGGAAAATTACACCATCCTTACACTTAGTATTTGAATTAGTTCATAATGAATCTAAGAAAACTAAGAATGAAATCTGAAAAAGAATCCATTAAGGCGAAGAAATAAACTTATTCGGTGGAGAAATCAGATGTAAACTTCCCTCCAAAGATCATTCTTCCTTCGCCTCTAGATTCCTTTCTTCTTCCCCCTCTTCAAAAATCCCCAAAACTAGATGAAAAGTGGATGAAAATTGAAAGAGTGGTTTTCTAATCTCCAAAAACCTAGCTAAAAATGTGATTGTCAGTTTTGTGACTATACCTGGACTTAAAAGGGGCAGAAAATCGAACCACCTTCCAAATCAGAGTCCTAATCAAACAAGGAATGTTTTTTAATTGTTATCGCGGACTTTGAGTACGTACCCAAAATATTTTGGGTACATACTCAAACTTACAGATTCGCTTTCTCTCTAATACCGAAACTGGGTACATACTTGAAATATCTTGTGTATGTACTCATTCATACAGACTTGTTTCTTCTCTAAATGGCTTGAATTAGGTTGATACTCAAAATATCTTGCGTAAATACCCAACTCTTGACTTAAATTTTTCATGTCATTGATGGTATTTTCCCTTCTAACCCACAAAACAATGGTTTAACTCAAATTTGGGTATAATAAGGCTTGAATAGAGAAAAATACATGATAAGTTCGACAAAATAAACATAAAAATCAAGTACAATTATGGACTTATCAGCAACTCAACACGAGCCCAAGTGGAACTCTTCTCCAAACTTGACAACTCAACATTATCCATAGGTTTATTCCACTTAGGATTAGTGCAAGCTTGCTTATAGAAAGTAAGTTCCAAGACATTATATACATTGGCCAGCAAAGCAAGGTGTTCTAGTGTTAAATTGGAAAAAAGAACATTAGGGTAGGAAATAATAGAATAAGGGGATCCTATAGTTACTTGATATCTTAATAGCTGGAGTAGGTACTTGATGGCCGTAGAAACATAGCAAATGAGCCATTGTGGCTATTTTCTAATTCTAGTGCTACTTCTAGGAGGCACGACTGAAGTAGGAGGTGGCAAAGATTGTGATGAGGGATCAAGAGAAGAGACAAGGTCTTGAAGTGATTTAACCATTGATGGAGCACAAAAATCATCTGGAACAAGAAGAGGAAAAAGGTGGTGTTTAATGCGAAATGGCCTGATATGGGAAAATACTTTTATGAAACACATCACTGGAGACGAGGAGTTTGTATTACTCTAAATCATAAACTTTGTGACCCTGTTGACTGGTACTAAAACTAAAAACAACACATTTGGAAGCTCTGGGTGAAAACTTGTCTTTATGTGGACGTACATTGGTGGCAGAGTATAGGCATAAAAAAAACTTTGTGTACACTGTAATTTAGAGCTCTATTATAGAGGATATCATGGGGAGTTTTCCATTGAAGAAGAGCAAAGGGTAACCTATTTACAAGACATGTAGCCATGAGTATAGATTCTCCCCAAAATTTGTTTGATAGATAGGCTTGGAAAATGAGTCTAATTGCAAGGCATCATGACATATATGGTTAGAAGCCCTTGTATTTGTTATTCAGGTACCCAAGTTCAATAACCCAAGTGCTCTGTGAACAATTAAGCAAATAAGTGGGGTTAATGTTCTTCATTGGGCTGCTCTGTGAAAATAGATTGACATCATGACATATTTGGTTAGAAGGCCTTGTATTTATTATCTAGGTACCCAGGTTCAATAACTCAAGTGCACTAAAGTTGTAGTATAGGGATTGATACCTGCAAAGTTTGTAAAATATGTCATATAAACAGAGTGCCCTCTCCAACACATTTTCCTTTCATTAGCTTACTCATTTCTTGTTAAATCATATGTTGTTTATTGTAACTCTGTGGTCCAATCAAGGCATATCACCTACCATTCCAGTTTCAAGAGGCAAATCAACCGTATTTGCAATGTTTTGTATTTTCCACCAGTTGTTTATAACAATCTGGCATTCCATGAAATTAGAAACAAGTCTCTCTAGTAGGTCTTGTGTAGTTACAATTACTACACACGAAAGTATCTCCACTCTCCTTTCTAATCCAAATTTCCTGATACCTCCCGATCCTTCTATATTGGAATTATTGAATTTCCTAAAATGTCCTAGATTCACCATAACAGTTGCTCACTCATATCAGTGAAATTAATTTGCATCTCTCTCTATTTCTCCATTCTGAGTATCATCAAGCAGGCTTCGTTCACTGTAGGTAGTGGCTCCATTAAAAGACTCCACTTCGTCTGTAGTGCTATAATTGAGGTGGGTTTTTCTATTAAAAAAAAGAAAGTAAGCAAACATGAGCTAGCCGAGACATCCTCCAACATTTAAGTCAATTATCGACGAGTGAAATAATTGAGTATTAATATCTGTTCACACAAAATTTCATATTTGTAAAACAAACATGTACAAGACAAAAAACGTATGTGACAAATATTTCAAATTTAAAGAAACGATACAATTTAAAAGGAAAATAATCTCATAGAAGTAGGGATTGCAATGGGGCGGGTTTGGACCCTGAACCGACCCAGACCCGACCCGCTTGGGGCGAGTATGGACCCGATAAACGGGTCTCGGGGCGGGTCGTGGGTCCAAAATTATGGACCCGTGCGGGTTCGGGTCGGGTATCGGGTCCACTTGGACCCGACCCGTATATATATATATATTATGTAAAATATATAAATAAATATAATTAAAAAAAACTCTTAAAAATTAAAAATCAATTTGAGAGTGTGTTAGTGATATGTAATTTAAGAAGACTTGTTATTAATTATTTTGTTAGCTGAGTAGTGTGTAGTATGATGTTGGTTGAATTAAGAACTTGATTTATGGTTGATTTATATGTTTTTCTTTTCTTATTTTTCTTATGGTTGGACATTTGGAGTATTTTGTTTAAACATGTTTTATTATGCTTCATGTACAAATACAATTTAAATATATTTTTAGTAGGTTTCTTGTATAATTTAAAATGATTGTTTTAAAAAAATGTATTAGAAAATGAAATTTTCATTTATTTGGGCGGGTTAGCGGGGCAGGTTTGGCGGGTACACGGGGCTGGTTTGGCGGGTCGGGATGAATTTTAGAACCCAGCGGGTTCAATGGGTCCGACCCGCCGGGTTCGGGTCTCTAACTAGTTCGGGCCGAGTCCGGACCCATTGGGTCTGGGACAGGTCCCGGGTCCAAAAAAATTTCGCGGGTCGGGTCTCGCAAACCCGTACCAAACCTAACTCGTTGCCATCCCTACCTAGAAGACTAATCCCCTAATTCTTTTTTTCGAATTTGTTTCTGAGGGCTTGAAGCTTGTTATCGGACGATCGATGTGATTCCCTCCTAGATTTGCGGGACGGAAGTCACGATTTACCTTGAAGTCAAAGGTCGGCTTTGAAATCAAAGGTCTTGAAGCACTTGCGTTTTAAAGACGAAGTAGAGCCTTAGCGAATACAATATGTCGTCGTAGTGGTTGCTTGCGATTTGAAGACTTGAGAAGTTTGAGAGCTTGTACGAAGATTGTGTACTTGTGAGCTTGTCACCGTGTCCCCTTTTGAGCCCCAAATGACCCCCTTTTATAGGCATTTGCATAGGGTCTTTTGGATTGCTCCTGAGTACTTTTGATATTTATCTCTTTGATATAAATCATTTTTTTAAAGAGAAAAATACATTTTGAGTGTCATAATTTGATTGGTCCATGCAACCAAATGAGCCACTTGTTGCCGTTTGATTGGTTTTGGACTTTTGGGTTGTACGACTTGATTTGACTGGTCGTGACACTACATCTTTGACATTTGGCTGTTTCTTATTCACCAGCAAATTAAATATTAAAATATTAATTAAAATTAATTATTTAACATTGAAATTAAATTTAAAAAATATCATAATATAAATAAAAAAATTACTTAATATTTAATATTTTAATTTACACTTATCAATTTTTTTTAATTTAAAGAAATTTAATCGCCAACATTATCTAAAAAATTTGTGGTCGAATTCAATTATCAAACATTATAATCAAACTGATTTCGAACTATCTCGGTCCACAAGGACAAAAGTAGAAATTAATCCCTATCTTGATATTATCGAAAGAGGTGGTCCCAACCCACCCACCCAGTGGACCTCAGCGTTACAAAGGCAGACATATTTCATTTCAACTTCCGAATCTATCCGCTTTGAGGTTGGAATATATGCTTCAGGATAGCTCTGACTGAACTCAGGATGTCCTCTTCTTTGCACGAGGTAACAAACTTCACTACAATTTGCATTATTAAAAGATACGATAAGTATAGTCATAACAATTCAGAATATTCAAATTAAATATGGAAATAAGTACAACAATTACTAGTAGCATGCGTTGGGTAAGATGTCGCATTCAACCTTAAATATTTTTAATATCTAAATCCTGCCTGCTTCAAAATATAAAACCTCAATAATTGTTAGTAATTGGACATTGTCTTGTACGTACACATGTTACATCTATTGAACTTCATATAATCTAATTTGGTCGATTTTTCAACTGAATGTTGTAGAATTGCAACTTGGCAACAAAAACTTGTAAATGGGGAAATTATTTTATGAGCCCGGGGCTGATCCCACATTCTCACTCATATTTTAATATGTTTTATCAAAATATACCCTCTACTGATACAAGTGCAAAAAACCTTACCCAAAATAAAAGTAGCAATCATGGCTAGCTAAGGAAAGTAGTATTAACCCAAGGAACTAAGAGGCATGATGGTAGTAGTCGCCCCACCTTCAAGTTGATATAAAATAAGCCCTATGTTGTGTTAACTAACTCAAGTTTGATTGCTAGCTAAAAAGGTAAAGTTAGAAAAGTTGGCTTACCCAAATGTTACTGTTTGCATAAATTTTCAGCGTTCACGCCGAAGTGATTCCTCAGGATTCGAATTCGTTGAGCTCGATAGGAAAACAGTAAATTCGAAGTAAGCTTTTGGTGTTCGGGTGCGGGCGTGCCAGTGTGCAAGAGTACACAAGTGGAAGTCTTGTTGATTCGAAGTGAAAAAGTGATGTGATGCATGTAAAGACTTCTATCGAAAAGTGATTAAATCGGAGTAGGCAAACCCTATCCCTAAGACTCTACTTGCCCACAACTTAATGTAGGACTTAACAATTCAATACTTTAAAAATCAAAAAGGATCGAAAAGCTTAATTCGAAAAGAGAATGTATTCCGGGACAATAGCTACTCACCATCGGGGACGATAGCTACTCGCCACTTGAATCTTACAAGACTCGACTACAAACACACGCATTGATAAGTTGGGTCATATCTATGACAAAGATGCATTGAGCAGTCCCTAAGAACTCTAGCTACAAATTGATCGCATTGATGACTCCGATCGTATCTACTTGTGGATGTAATCAGAGGTTGTTCACTCCAACGAGCATTGATTGACTCCGTCTGCACTCCTCTTCATGCATGCGCTTGACATGGATACGGGGTACCACTCCATCGCATTGATATCTCACCTCAAATCGGGTCCAATCCGAGTGAGTGATGGCTACGATCTCGTGATGCTACCAAATGAATGCATTGATATCCTCAATTTGAGCCAAATGAGGTATAGCTACAAATATTCAACCAACAGTTTTCTACCTATTGAACTAAAGCTAATCTTTATTCATTTAGATTAAGAAAAATCAAAGAAGTGACGATTTCTTAATTGAAAGAGTTGTTGTGTTGATTGATTGATTGTTGTTGTTGTCCTTCAAATGGTGAATCCAACCCTCTTTTATAGACTTCAAGCTGCAACTGTCTTCTTTTATTTTTGAAATTGGCTACCTTATTCCAGCTTGGCCATCCAAAATGGATGGCAACCCTTACTTCTAGGACATGGCAATCATGCTATGTTATCTGAATTTCAAATTTT
Source organism: Petrea volubilis (assembly GCA_026212405.1). Taxonomy (NCBI): domain Eukaryota; kingdom Viridiplantae; phylum Streptophyta; class Magnoliopsida; order Lamiales; family Verbenaceae; genus Petrea; species Petrea volubilis. Next base: position 23,368,804 of record CM047882.1, on the reverse strand, counting down.
CAATAGCACATGTCCTTTATTTTAGGCATGTTTAGATATAACTATGGCTTATCCCTATCTAGTATGTTATTCACATCTAACATCCCCTAAAAATAAGAGATTTGGTTATTCTCATTTTTTTTATTTTGTATTTTTCGCTAATTGGACCATGGGCCTCCAACTCACTCCGGTCCGAGCCTCTAACACGGGCTTGGTCTACTTGTGTCGAAATAACCTGAGCCTTGTTAATTTTATTCAATGTGGCAAAAAGGACCAACATTAACTCACTCCATACTTATACAAAAATTTATTTTTTGGGCCAAAATAATTACAAAGTTTGACGTGTAAGCTATTACTGTTGCAGGTCATAAATTCTCGAAAAGGATGATAGTATTGAATAAAGAATTGAAAGCCACTCATTGAAAAGTCACCACGACTTGAGTTTCATTTTAATCTGCCAGGTTGGCTAGAAGAATTTTTATCTGCAGTGAAATTATTGCAGGAGGAACTTCCTCCAGCAAATTGAGAGAGAGAGATGCAATTATTCAAATGGGAAAAGGGGAAGGAGAAATAATAATAATCATACAAGTGGGGACCCTACCAACCATAAATAAGCATCAATATAGTCAAATAATTGGTTGTTATTCAAGTGATTTAGAGATGATTCCCATGCATAATTGAGACTATCATTGTCATTATGATAGTCCTTACCAACAAAAGAGTAAAATGACATCTTCGTTCAACCAATGCCAGACTGGATATATATACAAATTAAGTAGCCATATTTGATTGCAAATAGTTTTCTTCCAATAACGAGAAAGGTAGCGTTGATAGGCATAAGTAAAAACAAGGAAACCCAAAAAAGTAAAAAAAAAAAAAAAGTTTAATAATGAATTAGACATAGGTAAAGCAAAAATTTTGAGCACAATATTACATTTCATGGAGAGAGTCTAAACATAAAAGATATTTAATTGAGATTCTATTTTATACTAATTAAAATTCATTATTTACAAAGACTACACTGTATCATCACCCATAAAATTGTTCTCTGGTCATAATTTGAAGAAGATGAATGTTGGCGGAGGAAGATAAGCAACCACCTCTAAGTATTTTATGGTTGAATAGATTATATGTCCATAACTTTAAATTAGGCTATAATTGATAACAAGTAGCTTCAAATTAAAAAGATAGAGAAAAAGGCAAGAAAATGAGTCAACAAAAACCGTAGACAGATCGTATTATGAGATTATTAATTAGAGTAAATTAGATTGGCAGGTAATCTATATACTTATATTAATATTCATATTCTAGTATACTTCCATAGAAAACCCTATACATATGTGTTACTAGACTACAAGGATTAGATTTGGTCCATCTAATGAAGATTATGAAGTGATTTCCATTCTAAGTTATTTCAGTTGTTAAATGGATCTACTTTAATAACCTGTTTGAGGCTTTCTAATAGGTCGTCTTTAATATCAATCAGTACACGAATGCTTCTAATTTTTCAAAAAGTAAAGTCACTCAGTATCACACTGGTGTATCAAATGTTGAGCATGCAAAGCTAAGCCACGAGTATCTATGCAATTAACAAATTCAAACCTAAGCTTTTTTATTGTTAAGATGTATGTCTTGGCATGGGGTTTCCGATGATGTTAAAAAGGAGAACATAACTAGAAGCTCTATATAGAAACAAAAAGCTACAAAAGCCCTAGTCCTTGTGCTAATAATCAATCCATCGCCTCCGCATTAGGTATATATTTCATTCTTCAACTGTTTTCATCATATTTAAACAAACTTATTTTTGTGTTTCAAATGTTGATAATTGTGTTGAATATGAGACTTTTAATTTGGTTAATTTGAATGATTGTGTTGGTTGTGTCACTGGTTCATTGTGTATCAAGTGTGTAGGTTATAAAATTTTGAGGGACCACAATGAATTACAGTTTTTTGCCAATATAGGTACAAATTTTGGGATTGATTTAACCGTCGCCTATAAAAACAAAAGATGAACAACATTTTTTGCATGAATTTTTCCGTTGCAAACATTAATTCAAGAAAGAAAAAATAAATAAACATTTTGCCACAAATGAGACCATCACACAAAAACTACTTTTTAAAATTATATATATATATATATAGATGTAAAAGCAAATGCAACGGTTTCTTCCACCACAATAATTAAAATTATTTTAAAAAATAAAAAATCAGCAAGGAAAACATTCTTTATCAAGATTGAAAATTAGAGATAGTAATTTCCGTCAAAAAGATTTCTATTTTTATTGTAAAAGTAAAATTTTGCAATAACTTTTTCTAGTAGGTCTGTGGGAAGTGTAATTTTGATTGGTAATTTGGAGTTGTCACTTTGGCCACTCACAGGTACAAACGATAACATAAACCACGTGACCCTCACATGCCTACTCTGGTGGTTATTTTGACCAAAAATGTTAAATCAATAAGTTACAGACTATTGGTAGGTCTAAGTTACAAGACAAAAAAATGTAATTTTGCCTAGACTTTATCACCTTTTCTAACACTAAGCAGTTTTATGACAGACTTTTGGCTAAAACCCATCGCGATCTTTTATCTGCAAAATTACCATTTTCTATTAATGCAAGATGTGTTGTCGCTTAATCCTATCTTAATAATATATTTAAATTCTAAGTTTAAAAAACTACTAAGATAATATGTTAAACATTATTACAAGATTGAAAGCACAATTGACTCCCACAAGGCAACTGCTACCTCACATAATTGACTCCCCACGAAGTGTGAAATCTCCTCTCTCACGGAGCTCCTCACAACAATGGAAGCAAAACATGAAGATTATCAGCAGTTACTTAGAGAAAGCTCAAAAGCGGATGAAGAAGTATGCCGATCAGAATCGCCGCTTCATGGAATTCAATGTTGTAGGTAAGGTAGTGGTAAAGGTCTTAGATCCCAAACTCTCGAAGGCATCAAGGCGAACAAATCCCCAACTAACACAAAAATACATTGGACAAATATTGGTCATTAGATGCATAGGGAAGGCAGCCCACAAACTAGAATTGCCTCCCTAGTGGAAGATTCACAATGTCCTCCATGTTAGTCAACTTAATCCATTTTCGCCAAACTAGGAGGACCCCTCTCACAACCATATTAACCTCTAGCAGTTAGAACTGAAAAAAACCGAGAAGAGGGTAGTAAAAGCAATCTTGAATCATCGAGTATTGCACACAGCAAAGAAGGCTCACAACAAATACTTGGTGAAACGGAGAAAATGCAGTAATGAGAAGAACAATTGGGAGCAGGTGGCGGACCGTAAGCCATTCAAGCCTCTCATTGAGGCATATCACAACTCCGTGGACCAGGGATGTGACCATCTTAAGGGAGCGAGAATGTCAAGGATCAGGTGAAACAGAGAAAATGCAGTAATGAGAAGAACACTTGGGAGCGGGCGGCGGACCGTAAGCCATTCAAGCCTCTCATTGAGGCATATCACAACTCCGTGGACCAGGGATGTGACCATCTCAAGGGAAGGAGAATGTCAAGGATCACCTTGCCCTTAGGCCACTTTAACAAAGTCACTATATGGGCTAAAACAATCACCACATGCTTGGTTGGATCATTTTATAAAAACTATAAGAGGCATGGTTACCATCAAGGACGAGCTAATCATACCCCTTCATTAAGTATTCACCAAACGGAAAGAAAACTATGTTAATTACGTATGTGGGTGACATAATTTCACCAAGAAATGATACGAAAGAAATTGAGAAACTCAAGTAGAAAAGTGAAATTGAAATAAGGACCTCAAGCAACTAAGATATTCCATAAGGATGGAAGTGGCGAAAAGCAAGAGTGATATAATTATCTCCCAAAAAAAAATATATACGTTAGATTTGTTGAGAAACCGGAATGATTGGTTGCAAGCCAACTGAAACACAAATAGTTATGAACATGAAACTTCGCATGCCAAGAGATGGAATTTCAGTAGATAGTGGGAGATACCAACGTCTTGTCCAAAGATTGATTTAATTGCCTCAGACAAGACCAAATATTGCATTTGTTGTAACCATAGTAAGCCAATACATGCATTGCTCAAGTGAGGAGCATCTTGAAGCAATCAACTGAATTTTGCGGTATCTAAAGTCTACACCTAATAAAGGCCTATATTTTAAGAAAAATGAGCCGAGCAGTGTGGAAGCATTCACTGATGTAGATTGGCAGGTCAAGATAGAAAGTCCACTTCGGGTTATTGTAAAAAGGATTGGAAAAACCTAGTTACTTGGCAAAGTAAGAAGCAACGAGTTGTAGCCCACAGCAATGCAGAAGTAAAATTTAGAGCCCCTATACAGGGGACTATTAAGCTAATTTGGTTAAAGAGGCTATTGGAAGAGCACGAAGTGTCTAGTCCGCAACATATAAAGTTATATTGTGACAATAAAACAACAATAAATATAGCACACAATCCAATCCATCATGACCGAACAAAACATGTTGAGATAAATTGGCACTTTATCAAAGAGAAGATAGAATTGGGGTGATTTATATGACCTATGTGCCTACCAAACGACAAGTTGCAGATGTCAAAACAATAGGACTGCCTACACCAGCCTTTGATGTGCTAAAAGACAAGTTGAAAATGATCAATATCTATTCATCAGCTTGAGGGGAGTGTTGGCAGATCATTGCATTATAATTATGTTCTGGACTTCTAAGAGTTACGGATATTATTTCCATTTTAGATAGTTCTCTTTTGTATATAAACCCATAATAGTTCTAGAATAATATATATGAGAATTTCTTCACATGTTTCTTACAAAGCTATTGTGTTCTCAAACCTAAGCAAATGGCAAATGAGGCTTTTGAGAAGTGAAAAGAGCAAACAAGCAGCAAAACATTATAACCAACAATGATATTTTTTAATAATTCATTTCTATTCGCCTGCTATCCGTCATAATGCTAATCTAAGTATAAATCAAATAAAGTGAATGTTAGGATTGTTAGTATTCCATATAAGTCTCAGCAATGTGGAGAGTTAATTTATGATGGCATTCAAGTAGAAAATAGACGTAACAAATCAATCTAATAAAAAGACTTCAAAAATAAGAGCATTTTGTTTGAAGCAAGATAATAATTGAGTTGCAAATTTGCAGCTTTTGCATGATTGAAGTGAACTTTTCCAAAGATCCTCAATCACTGCTTTAATTAAAATTTAAAACCCATAGAGGTTTTCCTAAATGATCAATCAGGCCATGAATAATCATGCTACCCCACTTAGGTTGTTCAAGTGGTGTATTAGCCATTGAATTTGAAAAGGATGATGTTAGAAAGTGAAATTGTGACATCATTTTACTTAATCTAACGGCTGCATGCACCACTTAGGTAATGCCCCAGTGGGTAGTATCTCATGAGCCACCACGAATATTATAAAGGAGTCATCAATAGTGGTGTAGGAATACAAAAAGAACCAAACATGCTCATGAGCTTGATAAGCGAGCTCAAAAACTGTTTGGACTCAAGTTCGAATTCGAGCCCGAGACCGAGCTTGCATAAGTTTTAAACCGAACATGAGCAAAATAATTCTTAATTCATAAGATCAAGAGCCAATTTATTTTTATATTTAAACAACTATTATATAATTATAAATAATATATTATTTTTGAACTCGAGCCCAAGTCTACATCTAGAACAAAATAAAATAATTGAAAGCTTTTGAATTAGAGCTCGAGTTCAAGCTCAAATCAGTAATTTATTAGTAAATTCGAGCCATACAAGCCGAGCTTAACTCATGCAAGACTTGAACTGAGCTTGAGCCCCTTTCTTGGCTCGTCAAGTGTGAGCCCAATTTATTTGATTCAAGCTTGAACCCGAGCTCGAGCCCATAAGTAAGACAAAAGCTAGGCTCATCTCGTTTCCATTCTTACGGGGATGCACATCCTAAGATGAAACACCACCTCCTAATATGAAATAAGAGCACCTAAAAGAATAACGCAGAAACTTCATTGTTAGTGGATTAAACTCTTACCCCACGGAAGAACAGGAAACTCCCAACTCTGCAGAGGTACTGTAATAACAAAAGCAACAACCTGGAGAAAAATGGAAGAGTAAATTAGAAAAAATATGACCAATCAAAATGGAACTTAAGCCTGATTACAGCAGAGAAAATTCAAGACGTGCCAAAATTGATGCAGCTAGAGCCTGGGGAGAGTTGTAAAGAACTGTTGTTTCTTCATTTTCATAAAGCAGATCCATGACATCCATGCAAGCTTCCAATTTCACATGCTCCCCGACTCGGGCAACTACCCTAAGTTAACACAAACAAAAATACATGCCTCCAGGATAGCCATATCAATTGAAAAACCCCAACAACTCGAAGAGGCAAATATGACTTAATGCTGGAGAAGAAGCTTACTTAAGCTGAACAAGGAGCTCTTCAACCAATAAAAAAGCAATATTTGACGTGCCAATCCCGAATCCCAGTACCTTAAAGAAAGTTGATCACTTCAGATTAATGAGAGAATACAACCAATAGACAGAAGGCAACCAAGTAATTTACCTGCATGAAGACCAGCTCCTGAAGATTCCGTAAAATGTCATGTTTAGTACAAAAATGAAGCAGGAACTTAGAGATCACTGAAACAAAGAGCTTACAGCCTCCAATAGATCCCCAGTCGTATAATGCTGCTCCTTGATAAACTCACAACCCAATGATTTCAAAGTCTTAACAGAGAGGGGAGGAGTGTCATGTATCTGCCAAATAGTGAACAAAGCAGTTAACATAAGATGGATGATACTAATGAACTAATAAATAACAACTACTTACTTTGCTTGAGACCCATAATGAGACAAGGGCAAATAGCTGCAAGTTACTTTCTTCAATTGGATGCAGAAGCCAATTCTTGGTGCCATTGCCATCTTCAAGTCTTTATAAAGATTTCACATAATATAAGACAAATGATCAATATTAAGCATAATCTCAAGAAGCACAACATTCAAAATTACAAAAATTAAATTCTGGTAGGTTTGAATAGTCCCCAGCACTATACTGGGTTTTGAGCCGGCTTACTATTTCGTGATCCATCATTGGGAGATCCATAAAAAGTCACCTTTAATCCGTTTCATGAGTTGAGGGAAACTATTTTATCATGTAAGTTCTGATCAATTAGGAGAAACATATTATGCTGAGGTGTCAGTTATTTGGACATGTATGTACATTTTTGGACATTACTCAGGTGAATGATTAGATCAAGGGTAATCCATGTTGCTGGAAGCAAGAACAGAATCATCAAAAATATAAATAAATAAATAAATAATAAAAAGAAAAAAAAGACCTTCTTTTGATTGAATGTCAAGTTTCTCATTAGCGTATCAGTCACTCGACAAATATTAAGCAGGTTATATAAAATCGTAAAAGTATAAATGGAAATAGGAATAAATAGAGGTCATAATCTGAATGACCCCAAACTGATTTATGTGTTAAAGAGAGAAAAATTCAGTAGGGTAAGCTCACTATTGCATTGCAAGACTGGAAACAACATTGTTGTAGTTGAAAAATAAAAAGGGCAAGGATAGTGTCATAGGACTTAAGTGTGGATGCCAGAATTTTCGGAAAACTTAAAGATAAAGAAGCAGTGCTATGAGGCCTGCATCTGAGCAACATAAATCACTGCATAATGGATATTTGTAAACACAATAGCTTAAAGAAAGCACTCAGGTATCCTTGGTTAATGCGAATATCTTTTCCAATCAGTGGATTAAATATAATAACAACAAATAAAACAAAAGTTTGTTGTAACACCACTAATTAGACAAACTTGTGCCTCCTGAGAAATGAAACCACGCACAACTCTTTTGAAAATTATATCACATCAACCGCCTTTGAAACAAACTGGAAAATACTTGAGATTCTCCCAAAACATTTGAAAACGACACCAGGCATAGCTATTATCTTTCCCTCTTCTCCAGCTAAATAAAACACATTATTCCAGATGTCTAAAATCATGAACTTGCTTTTATTTTCTCTCCTAAAACAACTATACTAGCAGAGCTCAGGATATTTTGTCAAGACAGGTATTGATCCTATAACGATTTGTTTATTAATCCCCATCTTTATTTACCTAGCCTCATCCGCATTCCAAAATCCGAACTCTAGAAATACAGGCTGTATGAATCCTAGCGCTCCCAGTTTTAGGCAGAGTCTACCAAACAATTGGGCTGAAAAGACTACCTGGTTGTCCAAGATTATTATAATCAAACTACATACACAGAAGCCTGCCATGTCCAAGGACTCGTGATTTCATCTATACCACATTAATTCAATTGCTTATGCATACAAATTCCCACTAAAATCAGGAAGCAGCGTAATTTAGTCTTTAGGCACAGAAGAGAAGGAGGAAATGGTATCCAAAGAAAGGGAAAAACAGTGCCCAATTTCTGAGATGATAGGACTTAGATAAATCCAAATGGCATGAGTGCCAATAATCATTAGAACAACGGGCAAATGAATACTCAACAGTGGCAGCAAGCAGACCTATATTGAACAAAGTACATGCAAGATGACATAAGGAAAATATTAGAAATCAGTTTTAAGTCGAAGTTGAGATTAGTTTCAATCTTGAGGAGCCCAAACATGAGAGCTGAAGGTCAGCTTAAGTTTTGTAGGATGGAGTTGAGGTTGAGCTCAACCTTTCAGCATTAAGAAATTAAGCAAATGCCTTTACTGTTCTGTTGAAATAAATACAGCATAAGACAATCCTTATAGTCACACAATAAGGATTGTTCATGCTTACAAGCACCCAATATTCATTTCAGCTATTATATATTCAAATAAGAAAAAATTAATGGTAATTTTGAGAAAAGCAAAAAGTTCTGTGGATTTCATCTTGCTACCAGTAAAACAAAGCGAGGAGGTTGGCCATCTTTATACAGTGGAGGGAGGTGATAAAATGATTTAGACCCACAGCAAGCTTTCAAGAATAATAGTAAACCTGCTTGGTCGAAAAGATTGTTCGATGAGGCTTTACTCTACACAAGACCACGAAAACTTATTGGAATAGAACAAACATTGGCCTAGATCACATATAATCCTACATTTGAAGATAAAAAAGGGGTCAAAACATTGCAAACAACCTGACAGATGATGTAAGACTAAGTTAACGGCTTTACCGAAAAATTAGTTGGAAGCCTGCAAACACTATGCAGACAGATCCCAAATGTTATACGTTGAAGAGCTATCAATTGGAGCTAATAAACTAATTGTAAATATTTAAAATAGAAGGCAAAGTTGCACATATTCGAGCATCATTAGCCCTGTAAATGAAACTACAAATCATTTTGTGCACTACTCCTGTAAATACATAATAACAGATATCTTCAGATTTCCAATCATGTCATAAACAGAAAGTACCCAACTGACTGAAACTTGCATTTCCTAGTAAATTTTAAAACCCATACAACTGCGGATGAGATACGAAGAATAAAACAAGAAATTTGGCCAACATCACAACAACCAGAATATTAAGGTAATTCTGATACTACTACTAACAATGTAATAATTCAAATGATAAGTACTAATACTTCCCCATAACCAGATTTCACAATTATCAGCAAATCATACATTAAAAATGCGATAATTTAGGGAAGTTCACCTGGAAAGAGTTGGGTAAAAGCGGTCGGCGAATAGTGATAATGCGGAGTATTTGACGATTGGTGAAACTTCTAACAGCTTTTTCCAAGTAAGAAAATCAACAGAAAAAACCTCAACCGTTTTAGCAAAGATTATTATTGTAAAATTGTAATAAATGTCAAATGAGAGTGTATCAAATAGACCTCAGCAGATCGAATGAGGAAGCCAATTACTCGGGATCGCAGGCATGGGCAAACCCCTCTCCTCATGTTCATATCCCTACCCCCTACACTTGAATTTCAATTTGGTCTTTCATTTGCTTTCGTACTCTTTAGATTTTGCAACCGGAGTTATTTCGTTGTTTATACATACCCGCCTAGAGTTTTTTTTTTGTTTTTAGCCTATTGCCACTTCAAGTATATAATTTTTTACAGCTTACCACCAAATCTATTTATTCCGATCGCTTAAATTTTTTGTTTCGGATCGCCACCTAAATTATATGAATTTTGCAATTTATCACTTAAATTAAATAGGTTTTGAAGTTTACCATCCATTTACGAATTTAGATTAAAAAAATTATTGGATTTTTATCACATAATACGTACACGTCCTTACTAAGGGCAAATTAATTAACTTTAGGGTTTGTAATTTGGCGGGAAAGAGTTGAATTCTCTTTTCTTTTCTTTTTTTCCAGAATGAAGGCAAGATAGATTTTTAATTTTTGATTTTTTTTTCTTCATTTATTTTAGATATATTTCACTTTAGTAGCAAAATAAGATCAATCAGTGCCTAAGTTTGAACTGTTTTGCTAACAATTCTCACATTTTTTGAGTGCATATTGATTCAAAACGATTGATTTGCCCTTGGTAAGGTTAGCGCATGTCATGTGATAAAAATCTAGTAATTTTTTAACCAAAATTCATAACTAGGTAGTAAATTGAAAAATTCATATACTTTAGGTGATAAATTATAAAACCCATATACCCTAGGTAGCGATTGACAACAAAAAATGTTTTGTAGATTAGGTGGTGAATTACAAAACTCCGTATACTTTAGGTGATGATCGGCAATAAAAGAAAGTTTAGATGATTAAATCTTAAAAAAATGATATATTTCGGGTAGCAAAATATTTTTATTCCTCTTCTTAATTATACTCTTAAAATCATTAGTAAAGAAAAGAAAACCCGCTTCTGGGCATATGCATCTACATTTTTTCTTTTTAAGAAAATGTTGAACAAGGCGTATACTTAGAAATAATTTAGAATTTGTAAATATATACTGATGTCGTCGGATTTGTTCCGAAGAACACGTCACTCCGGGTAAAGGACAAGCTCGAGGATGGATGTCCGACGTCCCTTCAAACTCTGAGCAAAGGTGTTTGATTGCTGGTCGGGTTCTATTCTGCAAGGATAGAGCACACGTGAGACTAGCTGGAAGTGTCTCCGGCGAAGACCCTCCGACGCTCAAGTCAGTATTCGGGCAGGTAGATGGTAAGTGGCGACAAGCGTATTAATGTATAAAAAATGTCTTACCTCATGAATAGTGTCGCCGTACTATTTATAATAATAAAAAAAATGTGGGCCGGACCAGAGTCAGGCTGGCCCAACCCCGTTGCTGGTTACGGGCGTTCCCCATGACGCGCTGTGGGCGCGTGGGGTGCATTCCTTGCTCGATGTGGGTGTCAGGGCACTAACTCCGAGGATGAAGTGAGGTCGACATCGATAATGTCATGACATCGAGGAGACCATACGAGTCAAGGAGATGTGATGACCTCTGACCGCCCTAGGCCGACAAGAGAAGGTCATGGAGCCTAATCGAACTAGGTCTGACACGCGGCAACAGGAGGATGGCGGCATGTGCTGAGCTGGATCCGACGTGTGAGCTGAGGAGGCGCACACAGTGGCCAAGGCATATTCGGCCACATCATTAGCCCCCCCAGTTCTTGGTTTGACCGATTCTCGTAGTACGGGCAGACCGGGAACTATCCGAGGAGATAGCGCCTACAGTTTCGCTCAGGATTTATCGATCAGGCGTTGGCGGTAACTTCAAAAATTGACCGTTGGGATGTGACCGTTGGTAATAATTACTGGCGTCTGTTGGACTTCCCGAGGAGCATTTTTACCGCCTTATAAATAGGGGCTCCGGGCGAGGCTACAGGCGCGTCATTTTGCAATCGAGCTGAGATTCCATTCCGAGCGTAATTCTGAGAGCTCCGAGCACCCGGGAATAATTTCGAGCAGACAAATTCTCCTTTCGACCATCCAAACCTAGGTACTCCCCTTTTCCGAACTCTCTTTCTTTCCGAACTGTCTCTTTCTTGCTCTTCATTTTCGTTAGACAAAACAATCCTTAGATATGAGTCAATCCATGAATAGCTCGGATAGTCAAAATAGGATGGTAGAGTCTCCAATCGAAGGGGGGTTAAGCGATATAAACCTGTCAATCTCCTTGGAGGCAGAAGCCTCTTTAGATGGGGCCTCATCTCGTTGCCCGGCCGAGGCGAGCACTAGTCGGCCCCGAGGGGGTGGTAAGAGCCCGAGCAGGATAGAGGAGATGAGGCGGCGCATGGAGGCGGAGAGGGGAGAGGCACTTCCTCCGATGGGCGACGTGCCCGATGTGATGGTCCCCTCATGCAGGTCCATTTCCGAAGAGGCGGGCCCATCCGGCCAAAAGCCTCACCGGGGGAGAAAGAAGGCCATATCGGGCAACCAAACCCTGGTGAGCTGGGGGAATATAGTCGCGAACAACACCGAACGGCACAGAGAGAAAATAATGAATCATTATATCCGGGACTCGTTCGGTGTGATCTGGCCGAGCAGGGAGGATTCCATCACGAATCCCCCCGAGGGGTGCCTTCCTATTCACTATGCTCATCTCGAGAACGGACTTTGATTTTCGATCCCGACCTTCATCTCCACTATTCTTAATCGGTTGAATATAAGTCCAATTCAGCTGACCCCCAACTCATATGCTTCAATATGCACCTTCGTCATTTTCTGTAGCTGCACCGGGTACACCCCAACCGTGGCCAACTTCTCTGACCTGTATCAAGTCAATCATTCGAGCAGGTCATCTCCGGACGATGAGTTTAACTGCTTTTTTGTGAGTGCCAAGAATGGAAGAAAATTGATCGAGACGGCCTCATCGTCATAGGGGGCGGATTGGAAACAGAAGTGGTGTTATATATACTCCGAGCATCCATGGCCGGTGAGGAGGGTGCATAACCCGGAGGAGAGGAAGCTCTCCCTGGCCGGACTGGGATCGAGCAGTTGGACAAGAGAGTGGGTGCTCGGCCAGAAGGCCCTGGGCTTATTAAGCCCCATCTTCCTTACCCAGGAAGGATTCCTAGTAAAGGCTGGTCTTTCACCAGCCAGGCTTGATATCGATCATGTTACTTTTGGTATTATTTATTGCATGTTTTTGCTCGAATCTTCAAGGCTTTTTGCTCGATTATCTTCTAATCGGTTTGTTTTCACTTCTGCAGATATCAGCGTATTAGAAATGGGACGCATGAGCTTGATCTCCAAAGTAGCCGGTGGAAGGAGGAGGCTATCTCCCACCTCGGAGGAGGCTCGAGCCATAGCGGCCGCAACTGGTGCTCCGAGTAGATCGACGCAGGCACCAGTTCAACCTAACCAAGGCCCTCGTCGGGAGGCTGCCCTCGATGTGGAGGAGACGCCTCTTGTCTGGAAAAGGAAGGTCCCGGACTCCACACCGCCGACAAGGCCGGCTGGGCCTACCCCGAAGAGGCCCGCCCCGAGGTCGGCCAAAGGAAAGCGGCCAGCTGACGGCTCCGGTTATTCATCGGACGAACTGGAGGTGTTAAACTACCCAGATGCCCCAGAACCCCGCTTTGGCCCCCGATATGGTTACCTTTCCGACCACAGCATCCTCGGAGGGGCGAACAAAAAATTGGCCATGAGGAGCTTCCGAAATGCCGTTTTCAAGCCCGACCAGGTCATTCTCTCTGAACTCGACGATGCCGAGCTAACCTTGAGCATCGCCCAGGATATGAATACTCTCCAACAAAGGGTGTTTCATGGCCTTCATCGATTGGAGGTCAGTCGGGCACGCTGTGACAAAGTCGAGCGAGAGGCTCGAGGAAGCCACCTCCAGGCGGACCTGGACGAGGAGCGGCAAAAGAACCAAGTCGCACAGCGGGAGATCGAGGAGGAGAAGAAAAAGACCCAGGCGCTGGAGGCGCGGCTCGAGAAGCTCGAGCTGGATTCCAAGACAAGGGAGTCCACTCTGGAGCAAGAAATTATCCTCCTGAAGAAGAAGGCCAAGGAGGCCTTCGTGCAGGGCGAAGAGAGGGGTCGCCGCACGATGAGGACCGAATTGATGGCCTCGGTTCCCGGCTGGGAGAAAGAAGCCGTAAAACGGTTCGTCCGAGGACCGGTGTTCGAGTATGCTACCATCCTCCGCGGGGCGAACGATACCTCCCTCGGATTTGAAAAAGCCTTCAAGTAGCTGAAGGCGCGCGGCGTCATCCCGCAAGATTTTCCCATGGAGGGGTATGGCATTGATCTGAACGATGCCGGGGAAGAGGACAATGAGGAGGACGAGGCATTACCGGCGTATGAGGGTGCAGAGTTCGCCCAAGTTATATCCATCGTGGAGAGGCAGGTCCGCAATGAGGATCATAAACGCTTGGGGGAGCCTCTCTCACCGGATGTGGAGCCCAACGATCCCATCGTCGTGGACGAAGGAGGGTCGAACGAGGGCGTGGCCGGAGCTGGGGCCGAGCAAGTCATGGAGGCGGCCATCGAGGAGGTGGCGAAGGAGATAGACAGCGCTGAGGCCGTGTAGGATTTCTGTCGGGTCGTATGCCCGAGGACTTGTATTTTGTTTTTATTCCTTATTTTATTTTATTTTTTAATCAGATGTAAATTTCTATTATTATTAATGAAAGTCCGTTTTATCGAAATATGATGTTCATTTTCATAAGTAACCATAAGCTCGAATAACAATTTAAAATTGAACTTTGGAAAATCAAACTTGACGCGTAAAGCATTCGATGACAAACATGCGATTATTCAAAAAGAAAGAAATGACAACCTCCGAGGATACCGAGTATTTGCGCTCGACCTAAAATGATCATACATAGAACCGTTTGAGGTTCGTGGCGTTCCAAGGACGGGGCAGCTCTCTCCCCGATGTGTCCTCGAGGCGATAAGCATTATTCTTGCAAATTTTCACGACCTTGAACGGCCCATCCCACTTTGGATCCAGCTTGCCCACTGGGCGGGAAACTTCCACTTTGTTGGACACCAGGTCTCCAACTTGAAATGCCCGAGGATGGACATGGCGATTATACGCACGTGCAGTGGATGCTCTGAAGTTGTCCATCTTCTGCTTAGCGACGCGTCTTCTTTCATCGGCGACATTGAGCTCGAACAGGCGAGCATTGATATTGGCGATCTCATCGAAATGCGCTACCCGTGCAAAGGGATTCAACACTTCGGCAGGGATGACGGCGTTAGACCGATACACTAAGGCGTACGGTGTATCACCCGTCGCAGTTCGAGGAGTAGTCCGGTAGGCCCAGAGGACGCGCGGGAGCTCATCGGCCCAGTTGCCCCGAGCGTCGGTCAGCGTTGTCCTAAGGCCGTGGAGAATCGTCCGATTAGTAACTTCAACTTGCCCATTCGCTTGAGGGTTCCCTACTGAGGTGAATCGCTGCTCGATCTTCAGGCTCGAGCACCATTCCCTCACTCGATGACTCTGAAACTGGGTCCCGTTATCAGATATGATGACCCTGGGAAGTCCAAAGCGGCAGATAATGTTCTTCCAAATGAAAGCTTTGACCGTCGAATCTGTGATCTTGGCGACGGCCTCTGATTCGGCCCACTTCGTGAAGTACTCGACTGCTACCATAGCAAACTTCCTCTGCCCGGGGGCCAGGGGAAATGGTCCCAGGATATCTATCCCCCACTGATCGAACGGCCAAGAGATCTCCATGTTGACCATAGACGCGGCGGGTTGATGAATGAGATTGGCGTGTATTTGGCAAGTCCGACATCTTCGGACGAAATCGAAATAGTCCTGCACGAGGGTAGGCCAAAAGAAACCCGCCCTGGATACCCTCTTGGCCAAGGCCCTCGGTCCAGTATGATTGCCACAGCATCCCAGGTGTATCTCCTCGATGACCTCCTTCGCTTGTTGCTTGCTCAGACATCTTCGAGGAGGTCCATCAAAGCTTTTCCTGAACAGGCGCCCTTGCTCATCCAGGGCGTAGCGCGGGGCCTGTCGTCGGAGTCTCCTTGCTTCAACGGGATCCTCCGGGAGAGTTCCGTCCCTCAAATAGGCGATCAACTCGGCCATCCACTCTTCCAGGCATTCAATGGCGAGCACTCCCTGCTCGGTTCCAGTCCGGATCAGGGGTGATGGAGAGCTCAATACCGTTATACATCCTTCCCTTGTGCCTGTCGTCGAGCTTGCCAATTTCGATAATTGATCCGCACGACCATTCTCTGATCGGGATATTTGTTCGAGGGTAAACCTGGTGAACTTCGTTTTTAGCTTGCTAATCTCTTCGAGGTATTTGCTCATCGATGCTTCTCTGGTCTCGTAGTTTCCGTTGACCTGCTCGGCCACCAATTAGGAGTCAGTTAGGGCCACGAGTTCGTCCACTCCCTTGTCAAGGGCTATCTTCATTCCTGCTGCCAGCGCCTCATACTCCGCCTCGTTGTTGGAAACCGGGAACTCCAAGCGGATGGCGAAATCAAGCTCATTGCCAAGCTCATCCCGTAGGTAAACTCCCGCTCCGCCCCTGGAATTTGTGGACGATCCATCGACCATAAGTGTCCACGGGATCGTTTGTTCGGCCTCTGTCCGTGAAGCCAGCTCCACAACGAAATCCGCCAGTACTTGGGCATGAATGGCTGTGCGCTGGTGGAACTGAATGTCAAATTCCCCCAGCTCGACGGCCCACTTTACCAGCCGTCCTGAAACGTCGGGTTTAGTCAAGACCTGTTTCAATGGCTCGTTAGTCAGGACTATGATAGTGTGGGCCTGGAAGTATTGCCGCAACTTCCGGGCTGAGTGAACCCGCGCGAGGGCCAGCTTCTCGATCTCAAGGTAATTCCGTTCAGGGCCTTGGAGCAGTTTGCTTAGGTAATACACCGGACGATGGATGCGGCCGTCCACATTTACTAGGACTGAACTGATGGCGTTCGAAGATACCGCCAAGTAGATGTGGAGGGGTCTCCCCGGAACTGGTTTTGATAAAAGGGGAGGCTCGGTTAGGTAGCCTTTCAAATCGAGGAGCGCGCGTTGACACTCCTCGGTCCATTTCCAATCAGGGACCACCCGAAGCGCTTTGAAAAAGGGGAGGTTCCGGTCAGCCGAGCGGGACATGAATCTATTAAGGGCGACTATACGGCCCACTAGCCTTTGGACCTCCTTCACCGAGCATGGCGGCCCGATGTCAAGGATGGCTTGAATTTTGGAAGGGTTGGCCTCAATTCCCCGATGACTGATGATGTATCCGAGGAACTTGCCTCCACGCACTCCGAACGTGCATTTGTTGGGATTGAGTTTTAGGCCATACTTCCGGAGAACGCCAAATGTCCGAGCAAGGTGCTCCAAATGATTGGATTCCTTCTCGCTGCGCACTATCATGTCGTCGACATAGACCTCGACGGTCTTGCCGATCTCTTCTTTAAACATAAGGTTCGCCAGCCTCTGGTACGTAGCGCCCGCGTTCGTTAGCCCAAAGGGCATTACGAGGAAGCAATACGTCTCGGTCGAGACGACAAATGATGTTCTTCCTCGATCCTCCTCGGCCATGTAGATTTGATAATAACCTTGGAAGGCGTCCATCATGCTCATCAACTCACATCCCGCTGTTGAATCAACGAGCTGGTCGATCCGCGGGAGGGGATAGTGGTCTTTCGGGCAGGCCTTGTTGAGGTCGGTGAAATCATTGCACATCCACCATCGACCATCCCCTTTAGGAACCACGACCACGTTGCACAGCCACTCAGAGTATTGAACTTCGATGATGTACCCGGCATCGAGCAGCTTATTGACTTCCTCGTCTATGATCCGGTTACGTTCCTCACAAAATATCCTCTTCTTCTGCTTTACGGGCCTGACCGTGGGGTCCACATTGAGGCGATGGACGATCACTTCGGGGTCGATCCCAGAAAAATCCGAAGCCTTCCAAGCGAAGACGTCGACGTTAGAACGGAGAAAATTGATCAGCATTACTTCCTGGTGTGAGCCGAGACTTGTCCCAACCCTGGTAGTCTTAGTTGGATCTCCTTCCACGAGCTCGACGGTCTTATAGTCTTCAGCCGGCGTTAACTTTTCTTCCTCGAGCCTCCTCCTCTTCGTCGGATCGATTTCTGAGGATTCGGGAATGTTGATGTGCGGGGCGTTCGCGTTCTCTGGTCGGGGTGCCGGGATCTTCTTCCCTTCGACCGATGCCGTATAGCATTTGCAAGCATCCAGAATCCGGCACGTCACCTGCCCGATCCCAGCGGGGGTTGGAAACTTCATCTTCAAGTGATATGTGGACACCACCGCCCGAAACGCATTAAGAGCGGGTCGCCCGAGGATGATGTTGTAGGCGAACGGGGCATCAACTATCAGATACTGTACCATCATCGTCTTTCTTCTCGAGGCCTCCCCCAACGAGGTGGGGAGTTGAATCATTCCGAGAGGGATCACCTCGGACCCCCCGAACCCGACGAGAGGGGGATGTACGGGAGAGAGCGTGTATCCTCCCAGATCCATTTTGGCGAAGGTGCTGGCGAAAATAATGTTGGCGGAGCTCCCGTTATCGATCAGGGTCTTTGCCACAGAATAGTTGGCTACGTCCAGATTAATGACCATTGGGTAATCCGGCGTATCCTCGAGGCACTCTGTTTTCGGGATGTGCATAAGATCACGGTCGGAGAATTCGAGTGACTCCGGCGTCGGCGTCGCTGCCTCCGATATGGTGTTGACGTGCAGCCTCTCGTGATAGTAGCGCTCCTCGATGCGGTACCGGGCTTGGTCGAGGCGCCTTTCCACCTGTCTTCTCTTACTTTTAGTGTCTCCTCCACTGGGACCTCCCGCAATGGTGTGGATCATCCCCCTGATCGGGAGGTTGTCCTGTGTGGCAGGTTGTTTGTCAGCCCGAGTTGAAGGTGTGTAATCTCTTCGAGGAGATCGAGATCTCTCTCTTTTCGGCGATCCGTATTCATCGTCCACTGTGGACGGGGAGTTGTGCCGGCGGCTACCCTCGCCCCTATGACCTAGTTCTTTCTTTTTCACGTATTTCTTGATCTCAGGGCGACCCATGTCGATGAGGCGCTGTATTTCTCTTTTGAGGGCGTAGCAACCCTCGGTGTCATGATTACCTACTTGTTTATGAAACGTGCAGTATTTGTTCCCCCTCGGTGGTGCTCCGTCTTTATCCTGGACTTTCCTCGGCCTCCGGAATACAGTTGGGTCACTGGCGTTAATGGTGGCAAAAATTTCTTTTCTCGACATCACCAATGGGGTGAGATCATTGTTCCGTCGGCGATCTTTCCTTTCCCCGACCTCTGACCTCCTTTTAAACCTCATGTCCTCGACATTCATGTATTGTTGAGTGATGGACATGACTTTCTCCATGGTGGCCGGGCGCTTCTGGCCAAATGGTCCGAGCACGCTTGATTTCGTATGGCTCCCATGATCACATCGAGGAGGAAGTCCATCTGGACGCTCTCGACTTTGAGCAGCTCGGTGTTGAACCGGTTGAAGAAGTCCCTTAGGGATTCGCCATCCCTTTGCCGAATCTTATGCAAATGGGACGGGGGGCAACTTTGCTAGACTTTTCGTCTGGAAATGATTGACGAACTTTATCGCCAAATCGGCGAAGCTTCTGACCGAACCGGGGGCTTGACGGACATACCATTGCGAGGCTACTCCCTGAAAGGTCGTAACCAGCAACTTCGCCGCGAAGTCATCGTCGATCATGTGCACGCGCATGGCGTGTTTGAATTGTATTAGGTGCTCTTTGGGATCAGCTTCTCCATTGTATCGGGGTAGGTCGGTAGGGATTCGGACCCCTCTGGGCGCTCTGGCTCGTTGAAGGTCGGCGCAGAGTGGGTCCGTTTCATCAGGCACGAAGTATCGCTGTGCCGATCCCTGTCCGGAGCGGTGAGATACCTCCTCGAGCTTCCGGTTGAGGTCTTCCATCCGGTGCGAAAGCTCCCCAACATCCTCACGGGATCTCTAGCCGCGGCGGACCTCATCGATCCTCCGCTGGATCTCTGTGGCCTGGTGGGAGATTTCCTCAAACCGTTCTCTGTGACTCCGCGCAGGATGCCCTGATGATGCCCCCACAGAGGATTCATCAACTTCCTCAGCCAGTCGAGGAGGCGGAGGCCGTCTCTCTTTGCGGACCTCCCTTGTGGCGGGGATCCGTTCACGCACCCGAGCGTCATCCCGCTCGGTGTCGGTTGCCCGAACACCTCGTGGGGGGTGAATTTCCTCCCTCATCGGATGAGGGTCTTCAGCAGTGGCAGCCGGGGCGGGGACTGGATTCACCCGCCTGATTTCGTGTAAGAGCATATTAAACTGATCAGCCGTTAGAACAACGAGGTTTTGCCCGGCGGGGGGTGTAGGTGCTGGCCCAATGACTTGCGGAACAGTGTGAGGTGGGACGGTGTGAGTATCGGGACCCAGGATTGGTGGTGGTTTGTGGGGCCCCTGACTCTGTTCGAGTCCTTCGTGTGTTTACCATTTTCTCACTTGCTCGAATAGGGTGCCCTTCCTCTAGCGCCAAAATGATGTGGTCGGATTTGGTCCGAAGAACACGTCACTTCGAGTAAGGGACAAGCTCGAGGATGGATGTCCGACGTCCCTTCAAACTCCGAGCAAAGGTGTTTGATTGCTGGTCGGGTTCTATTCTGCAAGGATGGAGCACACGTGAGACTAGCCGGAAGTGTCTCCGGCGAAGACCCTCCGACGCTCAAGTCAGTATTCGGGCAGGTAGATGGTAAGTGGCGACAAGCGTATTAATGTATAAAAAATGTCTTACCTCATGAATAGTGTCGCCGTACTATTTATAATAATAAAAAATAGGTGGGCCGGACCAGAGTCAGGCTGGCCCAACCCCGTTGCTGGTTACGGGCGTTCCCCATGACGCGCTGTGGGCGCGTGGGGTGCATTCCTTACTCGATGTGGGTGTCAGGGCACTAACTCCGAGGATGAAGTGAGGTCGACATCGATAATGCCATGACATCGAGGAGACCATACGAGTCAAGGAGATGTGATGACCTCTGACCGCCCTAGGCCGACAAGAGAAGGTCATGGAGCCTGATCGAACTAGGTCTGACACGCGGCAACAGGAGGATGGCGGCATGTGCTGAGTTGGATTCGACGTGTGAGTTGAGGAGGCGCACACGTGGCTAAGGCATATTCGGCCACATCATATACATATATATATTACAAATGAATAAAAATCAATAAAATATTAAACTTTATCGCACTATTGTGAAGTATATCGCATCATCAATTATTGCTATTGGGTTGGGGTTGTAGCCCAATTGTGGAGTTTGACACCATTAAGATCCCAAGTTTGAACTCTTTTGTTTTCTCTCCTTCCCCTTTAGATGAATATGTGTGATATTTTGGTTGATATCTATAGGTATCTCGAGTTGATTGTATCAATATATATATATATATATATATATACACACATAACATCATCAATTATTAAGACTAGCAAATTTAGCACACCTGATATGTGTGCAAAATAGAGAAAAAAATTAATTACATTCTTAAGTTTAATTAGTATAAAATTATATATATTTATTAATTTTTATATAAATATAATTTTTAACTGTTTTTACTATTTTGATGAATTAAGTTAATGATAACAGAAAAATAAAACAATTCAAAGTAAGATAAAATTAAGAAGAAAAAAAATAAAGAAATAATAAAAGATATTGCAGAGTCAGATAAAAGATGAGGGGGGGGGGGCAAGTAAAAAAAATGACAGACCAAAAAAATTGAGAGACCAAAGAAAGTTGGGGTCTTCTAAAATAAGCTTAATGCGTTCAAGTTTACATGAAGTAAGTCTCTCACTAAATGCCATATATTTATTTTTATCGATTAAATAAGTTCAAGAATTGAATTTTGGCCGATAATCCACTACATGAAGTAGATCTCTCACTAAATGCCATATATTTATTTTTATCGATTAAATAAGTTTAAGAATTGAATTTTGGCCGGTAATCCATTGACTCATTTACATCTCTCTCTAAAACCTATCTATCTTGTCTCTTTACTTGCCTTCTCTCTCTCTCTCTCTCTCTCTCTCTCTTTATTCAATGACTGATATCTTTGTCTTTCCTTGCATCCTCCAATTTTTTTTTACTGATTTTTCAAAATACCCGACGATTTGAGGAGAAACTTATAATTAAATTGTAAATCTCTTGTCCCTCTACAATTCTTCCCATTCAAATAAACAAATTGACAGAAAAAAGTGAAATCCAAAAAATTTTGGCATTCTATTTCTTTGGGTCAATTTGAACAATTTCAACTTTTTAATTTTGCTTACTAAAATTATAGGTCCATATATTATAATTATACGAATTTTATAAAAATAAATTAAAGATATTTGCAACTTTACAAAAATAATTATTATATAATTCATATGTTTCATGTCTGCGTTTTAGTATGCATCCAATGTTATCTAATATTTTTGTGTTATAATTAAATAGCAACTTATTAAGACGTGTGAATTACTTTTATAGATAATATAAAGCAAACAAATTTGGATATATTTGATATAGAAACTATCATTTGTGAATATATATAGTATATGTGTATGTGTGCAAATCGCGCATGCCTATCTATATGTCTTCGAATATGTCATAAATATTATGACTAGGACAACAAGTATATGACAAGTTCGGTTACTATATTTTATTTGTGACCAAATATATCGGTCACAAAATTTGTTTCTTGCGACCGAAATTTTGATCACTAATTTTTTTTGGGCTAGATAATATTGGTTACAAAATTCGGTCACAGATTCGATCAAAAAAAATTATGACCAAGGTTTTTGCAATCGATTTTTTTGATTGCAGATTCGGTCACAATTTTTTTTTTTTTGTGACCGATTTAGGCCAAAATTAGTCACAAAATTTGTCACAAAAAATAGTTTTTCATGTAGTGAGTACACCAAGTTTTTTTTTTTTTTTCGGTGGACATTTTTCCTTGGAATTCACTTTTGCTGCGGAAATTCCGCCGGAATTCGTTTATTTTCTTGTAGTGCTTGTTAAGTGGAGATTGGTGGTTGTGGACACGTGATAAACTAAAAATATACGTACTTTGATGTCCAAAATTCATGCAACATTTTGTTGTTTTATTGAGGTTTAGGATTTTTTAAGAAGAAAATGAAATAAAGAAATGAGACCCTAATTCAAACATTAACACGCATATTTTAGCTTCCAAAGACACAATTTCTCCTTGGTCATATATCCCTTCACAAGTGTTATATGTTTTACCATAGAATCGGGTCGAACCAGGTTGGATTACAACAAAGAACAAGACAAAATGGCTCAAGCCATGTTGATCTGTCAAGTCATTTCGGTGATGCAAAGGAGGCCTAAACACATGCAACAAAAAATGACTCAAGCTGTGTTGATTGGTCAAGCTATTTTGATGGTACAGAGGAGGGAATAATTGTGCAAAACAAAACGACTGAAGCCATGTGAAATTGTAGAAGCCACTTGGATTTGAAAAGTCGTGTTGGCTTTACAGAAGAGGTCAAAATTTTGCTAAAAAAAAACAGCTTAGGCCGTGTTGAATTACCAGTGACCGTTTAGATTAACCAAGTTGTTTTCAGTTGCACCTTGCACAAGGAAAGTCGTCTCCTATTAGGATTCTGACTACACTCACCCCTATCACTATTTAAGGACGTTTTTGTGCACGATTTTCAAGGGACTTTTGGCTGATTTTTGAAGAGGAGTTGGAGGACAAAAGCTCAAGAAGGGTGATAATTCAAGTGCCAAGTTCCTCTATCCCTCAAGATTCTCACCTCAAACCTAGTTTGCTTTACAATTTCTTTTAGTTTTATCATGTTTTTGTTTTATTTTACCTTTGCTATATCTAGCTAAATAAATTATAGGGTTCTAGGTTAGTCATTAATAAAACCCTTGTAGTTTTTGTTGTACCCCTTTTGATTTTACATACTTCCTATCTATAATTCAAGCTTTCATTACTTGTGAATTTTCGGCTAATTTGTACAAGTTTTGAGATTTTCTATTTAACTACAAAAGGGTGTGTATAAAACCCGACTATTTATTTTATAGACATAAGCAACTCGTAGGTTAGAAATAATCATGCTCTTATGCGATCGGTTAGGTTAATTAGCGAGGACTTTTTAATTAACACAACTCTTGCACGCAATGGATCAAGGGATTCATGTGTGATCACGAAAGTAGATATAGATCATGCCTTGGCACGCTTGTTTTACTTTCAAAAGGAGATTATAAATATTTTTGTGAGTTGAATCATGGGAAAGAGTATTGTTAATATCAAAAGGGGGGATTCGATAGACGATACCTAGGCCCTAGTTTGTCTTATTGATTTTTTTCACTTATACTTTATTTACTTCCTTTATTTTAGGAACTTCCTATCTAAATTTCGAAGCTTAAACAGTAGAGAACTTATAAGTTTGGTGCTTGGTAACCCGTTCTTTGTGGCAACGATACTTAACTTTTCACTTTATTACTTGAGTGCACTAGCGAAAAATTCCCAACAACACGCCTGCCTGTTGGAGAGTTAGTGGTGGTCTCCTTAGGGACTAGTAGTCCTTTGAGCTCTCGAGCCATATGGATCTTGCAGCTTTCTGACCCTCAAATGAAATTCGTCCTCGAGTGCCTTGGTGAGGGCAATTTCCCCTTTGAGGCTTGAGGCTTTGCACAGACGTGTTCCTCCACACTTGGTCCCACGGACAATCAATTTGAGAGATATAAGGTACCCTTGTCGAGATAGGTACCCAGCCTTGGTTAGGACTACTACCTATCGATCCTTGAGACAAACTTGCTTCGTTACTTAACTGAGGAGCGGACTTTGGCCCCTCCCTGGGATTTCCTCAAGGGCATGTTTCCCATTCGAAGGCATGGAGGCTCTAGAGTCTAGCCCTTAGATTATTTTTCAGAACACTTATATATGACACGTCCTTTGCCAAAGAAATTACAGTTGAAGATAGAGAAACATCCTTCTCCATATAAACTTTGTTGGATCAAGAAGGGCGTTGAGACTAAGGTAATTGAAATTTGTCGTGTTCCAATTGTTATTGGCAAGCATTATAAAGATGAAATCGTTTGTGATGTTGCTGATATGGATGCATGCCATATTTACTGGGTAGGCCTTGGTAATTTGATGTAGATTCTGTTCATGAAGGAAAAAATAATACATATGAGTTTTATTTTTATAGACATCATATTATATTGCTAGCTATGGTAGCGAGGTATCTAACCCTTCTAACGTGGAGGGGAAAACATTTTTCACAATTCCCGAAAATTGAATTTGTTGATGAAGTTATGATTTTAGCCGTGAAAGGCTTTCTAGAAAATTATAAGCCTGAAATTCCCAATGGCGTTCAATCGTTGCTAGATGAATTTCAAGATATGTTTCAAAAGGAGCTACAAAATGGGTCGCCCCCTATGAGAGATATTCAACATCATATTGATTTGGTGCCAGGAGCAAGTTTGCCAAACCTACCTAACTACAGAATGAGTCCCAAGGAGAATGAGATTTTGCAGGAGCAAGTAGAGGAACTACTTAGGGCTGAAAAGATTCATGAAGCATGATACCTTGTGTAGTGCCTGGATTACTTACCCAAAAAAAAGATAGTAGTTGGAGGATGTGCGTTGATAATCGGGCTATTATTTGAATCACCATTGAGTATAGGTTGTTGATCCCATGGTTGAATGACATGTTAGATGCACTTACTGGATCCTGTGTTTATAGCAAGGTTGATCTGAAGGGTAGATATCATCAGATTTCGAATCAGGCCTGGTGATGAGAGGAAGACTGCAGTCAAAATCAAAGAGGGACTATACGAGTGGTTGATCATGCCATTTGGACTTTGGAATGCTCCTAGTACTTTGATGAGGCTCATGAATCAGGTTCTAAAATCGTATATCAACAAATTTGTTGTTGTTTATTTTAACGATATTTTGATCTATAGTAGGACCGAAGTGGAGCATGTTGAGCACTTGAGAGTAGTTTTCGACACTTTACAGGACAACCAGCCATATGAGAATCTTAAGAACTGCTAGTTTATAACATTATAATTAATCTTCTTAGGATTTGTGATACGTGCAATAGGCGTGCAAACTGATGAATCAAAAGTTCATGCCATACAAGATTGACCTACTCCTAAGACTGTTAGTGAAGTATAAAGTTTCCATGGGCTTGCTACTTTCTATCATAGGTTCATTCAAAATTTTAGTACCATCATGGCTCCAATCACCGAGTGCCTAAAGAAGAGGAAGTTCAAATGGGGATAGAAGGCAGAGTCTAGCTTCATTTTGATCAAAGAAAAGCTATGTAATGCACATGTCTTAGGTTTGCCAAATTTTGGTAAATTATTTGTTGTGGAGTGTGATGCATCAAATCTTGGTATAAGTGTGTTGTACTATCTCAAGAGGGTAGGCTAATCGAGTTTTTCATTGAGAAGGTGAGTGAGGCTCGACAGAAATGGAGTACGTATGAGTAGGAGTTTTATGCTATCTATTGAGTTTTGGCTCAGTGGGAGCACTATCTTATTCAACGAGATTTTGTGTTATACAGTGATAATCAAGTATTTAAGTATGTTCATAACCGAAAGAATGTTAGCAAGATGCATGCTGGGTAGATAGAGTACTTACAACGATTCACCTTTACACTTAAACATAAGTCTAGTCAATAAAATCAAGTTCTAGATACCTAAAGTAGAAAAGGTCAGTTTTTTGCTAGGTTTGGGGTTATGGTTTTGGAAGACTTAGAAGAGCACGCAAACCCTATCCTAGGAGCTGAACTTTGTCTTGTTGATAATTCAATCACTATTACCGAGCCTGAAACCTCAACTAAGCCAATCGCATAACCTTGCTCACATCCACCACATGCAAGCCCAACCTTGTTAGTTGGTCCCCAGCAATCGGACCAACGCCCTCCCCCCCCCCCCCCACCATCCATTCACACTTTTCAAACCCTCCTTTCATACAACGCACCCTACATATCGAAAAACCAACAATGCACTACCGAGGAAAAATAGGGTGAAAAAACTCGTTTGCGGATTCCAACCCTTGAAATTCTGTGTTTTTTATGACTGTCTCGGAATTGAATAACATTTTGCATGCACGTTCGTACAAATAATATGAGGTTGAATGCAAAAAATCATAGCAAACGGACATCTACAGAAGGAGCTATTGACCACCTAAGGTATGGCTGGGAACGCCAGTCGTCCCCAAATGCCCACAACCTAGACCACCAACCTAGGGCATCTGAGACCCATGCAATTACTGCAGAAATGCTCACCACATATTTTCAAGTGATAGGGGTGGGAATAAGGTAATGTACAACTAGAAAAAGCAGCGAATCGTGAAAAATACAGTGAAAAAACTCGAGCGGATTACTCACCACTTATTGTCAAGTGATAGGGTTTAGATCAGAGCAGTGCACAACTAGAAAAAACAGCGACACAGAAAAAAAATAGGGTGAAAAAACTCGTTAGCAAGTTCCGGACACTTGGAATTTTGTGATTTTTTTGACTGTCTCGGAATTCAATGAAATTTTGCACGCACATTTGTATCAATAAAATGAGGCCGAATACCAAAAATCGCAGTGAACGAACATTTATAGAACAGCCTATAGGCCACCTAAGGTATGGCTGGGAACGCCCGTTGTCCCCAAATGCCCACAACCAGGACCAACGACCTAGGGCGTTCGAGACTCGTGAAATTACAGCAAAAATACTCACCACATATTTCAAGTGATAGGGAGGGATCAGGGCAATGTACAACTAGAAAAAGCAGCGAATCGGGAAAAATACGGTGAAAAAACTCGTGCAGATTACGGACCCATGAAATTTTGTGATTTTTATGACTGTCTCGAAATTAAATGAAATGTTGCATGCATAAATGAAATCAAACTCAAAAAAAATCACAAAAAAATGAAATCAAACGCAAAAAAATTGCAACGAATGGACATCTACAAAAGTGGCCACAACTTGGACCAACGACCTAGGGCATTCGAGACCCCTGAAATTGCTGCAGAAATGCTCACCACCAATTGTCAAGTGATAGGGTTGGGATCGGGCCAATGTACAACCAGAAAAAAACAACGAATTGAGAAGAATAGGATGAAAAAACTCGTTTGTGGATTCTGAACCCCTGAAATTTTGTTATTTTTGTGATTGTCTCAGAATTCAATGAAACTTTGCACGCACATTAGTACGAATAAAATCAGGTTGAACGCAAAAAATCATAGAGAATGAACATCAACAGAAGGAGCTATCGGCCACCCAAGGTATGGCTAGGAATGCCTATTGTCCTGAACTGCCCACAGCCTGGACCAACGACCTAGCACATCCTAGACCCCTGAAATTACTGCAGAAATGCTTACCCCATATTGAGAAGTGATAGGGGTAGGATCAAGACATCGTACAACCACAAAAAGCAGCGAATCGAGGAAAATTACGGTGAAAAAACTCGTGCGTATTACGGACCCTTGACATTTTGGGATTTTTATGACTATCTCGGAATTCAATGACCTTTTCACGCACGTTCGTCTAACTAAAATGAGACCGAAGCAAACGGACATCTACAGAAGGAGCTATCGGGCACCCAAGGTATGGCTAGGAACGCCTATCGTCCCCAAATGCCCACAACCTAGACCAACGAACTAGGGCGTCCAAGACCCCTGAAATTGCTGTAGAAATGCTCACCACTAATTGTCAAGTGAGTTGGGAAAAATAGGGTGAAAATAGGGTTGGGATCAGACCAACGTACAACCAGAATAAATAGCGAGTCGGGAAAAATAGGGTGAAAAAACTCGTTTGTGGATTTCGAACCCCTGAAATGTTGTGAATTTTATTAGTTGTTGTGAATTCATTGAAATTTTGCATGAACATTTATACGAATAAAATGAGGCCAAATGCAAAAAAGATCACAGCGAACGAACATCTACAGAATGAGCTATTGGCCACCCAAAGTATGGCTAGGAATGCCTGTCATCCCCAAATGCCCATGGCCTGGAACAACGATTTGGGGCATCCGAGACCCCTGAAATTACTACAGAAATGCACACCACATATTTTTTTTTTTTTTGGAAAAAACAGCTTGTGTCCGCCATAGGATTTTTTTGTGGGGAACCCACCCCTTTATTAATAAAAGAGATCAAGCATTTACATGGAAAAAATTATAAAAGCATCAAAAGCTTCACTAGGCCTAAGCATAAAAGAAAATAAAATGATGATCATAATTCGCACAATACATAAGCTTAATTCCTAACTTTGTGTCTAAAATATGGAAGTCCAAGAATATCGAGTCGCACTATCCGCAATTTTCCTCGAATTTGCTCTGCCTCCAACACCCTCGGGGTTCCCAAATCACAAGCCATATTTGCCAACAAATCTGCCGCTTGATTGACTCGCGATATACGTGTATAATTTTAACCTCCATGCATTGCATTAGTGCCAAAATCATGCATAGCAGATGTTGTAAGTGCCAAGACCACCTGGGCATCCAATTCCAACCAAATGCAATGATATCCACGTCCTATGGCAAGCCTTAATCCTTCATAAACAACAAATAACTCTGCATGTGTGTTTGTGCAAACTCCAAGATAATTGAAATAGGCAAAAATCGGAGCCCCTGTGTGCAGCCGTGCAATGCCGCCTGCACCAACTGCATTCGTTGCACCACGCGACGCTCCATCCGTATTGATTTTGAGCCACGAATTCTCTGGTCTTATCCATCTCACCAGCTTTACCTCAGTCCTCTACTGCTGCTCATAAGTCGCCTGGAAAAAATGGGCAACAGCCTCATCGCCTGGCCACAGCTTCGGTTTAAGAATCCCTGTACTATTAAGCATTTGTATGTGCCGCCATATATTAAAAACAACGTGGCTCGCCACCATTTTGCATCCTCTATATTTGGCATTGTTCCGAGCATCCCAAATATACCAAATAATGAGAATTGGAACAATTAGACGTATCATAACCTTCTCCCCAGCATTGTTTGAGTTTCTCTAAAAATTTAAAACCATGCCAACGTCATCCGAGTCAACCAATGCCACATGGAACAAGCTTGAGAAAAATTGCCATATCAACTTGGCTTTGCCACTGTGTAAGAAAAGATGTGCAACCGTCTCCTCAGAAAAATAGCAATAGCACTTTGAAGCTAATTGAAAACCTTTCTGTTTCATCCTCGCATCAATGGGGATCTACCCTCTAAGCAGCCGC
The DNA here is from genome assembly GCA_026212405.1 of Petrea volubilis. Classification (NCBI taxonomy): domain Eukaryota; kingdom Viridiplantae; phylum Streptophyta; class Magnoliopsida; order Lamiales; family Verbenaceae; genus Petrea; species Petrea volubilis. The sequence continues at coordinate 23,338,772 of CM047882.1, read as the reverse complement.
CATATAAAGATCAATATATTAGGGGTAACATACCTGGACCAGAGGCACGAAAAGAGATTAGAAGCCCCGCCCTTCATTTGCACCAGCTCCCACATGGACTTCATCGAAAACCAACCTGTAGCACCCAACTTCCAGACCATCTTATCACTTCCACCTTGAGCAATAGGCACTAAGACCACTCTTTCCACAATGCTAAAAGGCAGCACGTCATCTAATTTATCAACATTCCAATCATAATTTGTCCAGAATTGTGCCACTGCCCTTGACCCGTATGTGTGCTGCTCAATGACAGATTTGAGAGGACCCTCTAGTAGCCACTAGTCTTGCCAGAAAAAGACTTTACCATCTTCCAACTACCATGCGATATGGGGTTCTACCAAATGGCGCACTCGACACATGCGCTTCCAAATTGGAGAATCATGAATTTTAATAGGGATATCCATCGGATGAAAGCCCCCCACATATTTCCCTTGCCAAAAACGAGCCCAAAGAGAATCTTGCAAGCGAAACCTCCACCAAATTTCCTGAAAAACTCTTTACCATATCTCCTATATCCCGAACGCCCAATCCTCCTTCAAACGGCTTGCACATTACACTCCAAGCAACCCAATGTAATTTACGTTGACCCCCATAAGAGCCCCAGAAAAAATGGTTGAATAGCATTGCCATCTTCTTTAATATGATTTTAGGGGGTTCCAAGACTTGCATATAATATAATGGCATAGACATAAGCACGTTCTTGATCAAGAGTAAACGACCACCAAAGGTGAGATGTCGGTTCTCCCAAGATAGTAACAAGGCCCTCATCTTCTCGAGGATTGGAGCATAAAGTAAGGAATGTTTATTGCCAACATAAAGTGGGGCCCCCAGATAGCGGATTGGCAGTTTAGCCTACGAGAACCCTATAACATACTTAATCCTTCGCACCCGGTCCTGAACACATCGTTTGGATACCACAAAAGAGCTTTTGGCCACGTTAATTTTCTGTCCTGAGATTTGCTCATACCATCTCAAAAATGCCATCATCTTCTTTAACCTAGAAATCCCAGCCTTTGTGAAGATAATAATATCATCTACATAAGATAGATGTGAAACCATAACCTTGGGATTTTCAATATACCACATGGATCTATTACGATGGAAAAGTTCATCAAGTCCTCGCGCCAACCATTCCGCAGCTAAAATAAATAGCGCGGGAGAGATGGGATCCCCTTGGTGTAACCCCCGGGACGAATGGAAGAACCCAGAATTTGCGCCATTGACAAGCACCGAAAACCAACAATTGGAAATACAGTTTCGAATCAAGTGGCACCCGAAACATGAATGGCCAATAAACGCGGTCATACGCCTTCACCATGTCAAGTTTGACAATGAGACGGTCTCCGTACACTTTATCATTTAAAGAGTGGACCAGCTCTTGGGCTAGTAATATGTTGTCGGCAATTGCCCTTCCCTTAATGAACTCGGACTGACTCAGGGAGATGATATAAGCAGCACCTTCGCAAGCGTCCATAAAGCAGCTTTGTCATGATTTTATTCGTGACGTTGCACAAGCTTATCGAATGAAAATCCTTCCACTCCATAGCCCCTTGTGTCTTTGGAATAAGTATGAGAGTGGAACAAATATAGGCTTTTGGCATAGGGGTCCCCGAAAAGAAATCATCAACTGCATCACATATGTCATCTTTTACCACCTTCCAACAGCTTTGATAAAATAGGGATGAAAAATCATCTGGTCCAGCCACGGATTCAGGGCTAATACCAAAGACTACTTCCTGGACTTCCACAGATTCAGGGATGTAATTTTTTTGCCGTTTCTTCTTGACAAGATTGTGAAAATATTTAGTGTTGCGTTCGCCTTTGACGATCCATTTAACCGCTGATTTTTGTGACCAAAAATCCTCTTCAATAGCCAATGCTCTGTTTAACTCAGCACTACCTTTATTCATCGCCATAAGATTGGTTTCATTAGGCTATCTGTCAAACACCTTCCCTGCGTGTGCCACCGCTTTTTCTGCTTTTTCCACTTTACCGAAAATATTGCCAAAAACACCCCAATTCCACTGCTTAAGACACGCTTTTAGCCGTACCAGCTTATCTTGCACTTTTTGCATGCATTTTGAAATGGTAGGAGCAGCCCAACTACGAGCAACTATATCATGGAAGCTTCGGTGTCGAAGCCACATTTTCTGAAATCGAAAGGATGTAGGCATTTTGGAATCAACGAGTGTAGGTTTCATTAATAAAGCTACATGATCAGAGATATGTCAAACAAGATGCACTAGCTTGAACCCCGAAAAAAGTTCTAGCCAACCTGTAGATACCAATACCCGGTCTAACCTCTCCCATATCTTTTGGTTTGACCAGGTATATGCACTAGCTTGAACCCCGAAAAAAGTTCTAGCCAACCTGTAGATACCAATACCCGGTCTAACCTCTCCCATATCTTTTGGTTTGACCAGGTATATTTTTTCCCAATTAGCCCAGGGTCAATAAGACCACACCCATCGATGCAGTCATCAAAATCCTCCATAGCCCCAAGCCGTGGAGGAGCACCCCCTTTTTCTCCTCCATTAGCCTAATCACATTGAAATCTCCCCCGACCAACCAAGGATCCGGGGTCGCAAGTGACTTCATTAGGCTCCATAATTCCCTTCTAGATCCTTGGGTGTGTCTCCCGTACACAAATGAGTAGAGAATTGGGTTAGGGATCGATACAGAGCTCACCTTGACATGCATCAATTGATCCTCATTGAGCAGGAGCTGCACGCTAATATTTTCACTGAAAAAGTACCAAATGTGATTGGAGGGGTTGGACAAAACCCCCGCAAATCCTAAATTTCAAGCCATATAAACACTGTCTAGCTTAATTTTAGGCTCTAAAATTACCAATATTTGCACCTTATGCCTCTTCCTTAATTTTCGAATGTAATAGGCTTTAGCAGGATCGCTAAAACCCCAAGCATTCCATATCAGGATATTTATCATGAATCATTATGTGAGGAGGTACCTGATTTCGCTTTGCTCCTCGTGATTCTTGGGGCAGCCTCTATATGATTTTTCGTAGCTCTAATCGTCTTCTTCTTCATTCCTTCAGAATTCACAGAGTTTGAGTTTACTGGACCCATGGTGAGGCTGTCTTCACTTTCAGTATCCAGCCCTTTTGGTTTTTTAATTTTGGCCTTGTAAGTTGGGTCATTGTGGTTCGGATCAGATTCCATTTGTGTGTCAGTTTGTGTATCAGTCTCCTCATTTAAAGCCTCCTCACCCGTTGGGCCTTTAAGGGGATCATCCTCTAAACCTTCATTGGGCTGCCGTTGAGATTCCAATTCGCTAGTCCTATCTAAGGCATCTTGCAATTTTTGTTCCCGTCCATTTAATGGTGTCTGACCCGGGCCTGTACATATTGGCCCAAAGTTCCTTGGTGGCTCATTGGGCTCGTCCACAACCAATCCAGAACCGCGCTTGGGCTGTGGTGTTCTCGATCCTCTGTCAATGGACTCTTCCAAGCTTGCTTCGTGGGCTTCCGGGATCTGATCCATCTCAATAACTGGATCCATCTCTTCGCGGGCTAATATAGGCTGACGAAAGGATTCATCAACCCGCTGCACTAATTCAGCCGGGTCCAAAGTAGCTTCAACCCCTTCTAAATCAATATCACGTGCATCATCTTCAGATTGTAGAATCTTCTCAGAATTCGACAGTTGAGTAATCTTCTCCAACACGATACCCAGGTTCCCTCCATCCGATTTTCTTGGTTCCGTGGTTATACTGACTTTCTGTTCAAACGGCCCACCTATCTCCTCATCTTGTAAAACTCTATCGGGTATTTTGACTGCAGTAGCATTATTTCCCACGTTTCGCATGAGTCTAACCAGGTTGCTGGACTCCATACAAACACCTGCTCTCACCAACTCCTCCTCCCCAGCTTCTGGCACTTTATCTAACCTTGTTAAAGAGGCAAAACGGTTGCCTGTTGCCATAAAATCAGCAGATTCCTTGGGTAATTCCTCCACTCCCTGCCATCCAACCCTAACTGTAGAGTCCTTATTCTTAAGGAACTTGGACGTAGAGACTTCGACCCAGTGTGAAACGCCTCCACCGGCAGCATCGCCGGCCGAAGATTGGGCAGGAGCCATTGGATTCTGCAAATCATGCAGATTTTGTTGCTCCACAGCCTTCTCCTTCCCCTGATTGATTCTCTATAACAAATGAACACCCTGCATGTAGCGCTGAATACGTGAACTTTGTCCAGTCCCAAAGACTGGATGTGGACCCGTAACAGCTGCCTGGTGCTTAGCTGCCTGAGTATCAGCCTGATTTGCAATCCAAGCAGGCTCTTTTCCTCTCCTCTTGTCATCCAAAATCTGACGCAGGTCTCCCTGAAACTGTTCACCCACATCTATTGGATTTTCATCCACAAATACCTTACATTCCCATGCCCTATGGTCCCTATGACAACACTTGTTGCTGTAAAAAGGAACTCCCTCACATATAATCGGTTGCTCAAAAAATCTATCCCCATCTCTCACCTTAACCGCTTTCTTGATAGGTTTTGTCACATCACTTTCCATACAAACTCTTGCTTCAACCACCCTAGTTAAGTCTGCTATAGGCTCATCCACCCGCAAGGGATTCCCAATGCATGTAGCTATAGTATAGAGGGCTGGCACCGGCAGCATATGAAACAGAAGTTCTGGAATCACGAACCAAACGGGGCAAATCGGGGACTTGTAATGCAGATTAAAATCCGAAGTCCACTTGAAAACACACATTGGAAAGCCATTGAAGTACCACACTTCTCTCATAAATAATCTAGAGTAATCATCATGGTCATATAGATGAATCAAAATATGACCCGAATTAATTGGCACTAACCTAAATTTCCTTTTCAAATTCATCTTCGCAAACAAAAGTCTCAAATTATTCATTGATGGCCGGCCATGAGAAAACTTGCCAATTAATGCAAATTTAAATACTTCGCATAACTTTTCCTTGTCGTTGGACGAAAAAAACAGCAATCTTTTTGTCTTGTGTTCAACCACATTCCCCACCGACGTGAATGTATTAAGATCAAAATTCTTCTTGCGTTCGCGAGCATCGGGGACAAAAGGATCTGTTGCCAAAGCAATGGTAACCTAGCATAGGAGCGGCCGAAAATGGGAAGGCCGCCGGTCTTGAAGAGACTAGAAAAATCCGGTGATTTTGGGCGGTGGTGGGCGGCAATGGCCTCACCAATGGACGGCCAAAAAGGGCTGAAGTGTAGAGAGAATTCGAGAGCGAATTTTGGGAGGGGGTAGGTGGTCTCCTAGGAGGAAAAGTTGTGAATGGTTTGGTTTAAAATGCACACCACATATTGTAAAGTGATACGGTTAGGATCAGGGCAATGTACAAGCAGAAAAAAGCATCGAATCTGGAAAAATAAAGTATAAAAACTCGTGCGGATTATGGAACCCTGAAACTTTGTGATTTTTATGACTATCTGGGAATTTAATGAAATTTTACACACATATTTGTACGAATAAAATGAGGTCGAATGCAAAGAATTGCAGTGTACGAATATCTACAGAAGGAGCTATCAACCACCCAAGGTTTGGCAAGGAACGCCTGTCGTCCCTAAATGCCCACAGTTTGGACCAACGACGTAGGGCATCCGAGACCCCTGAAATTATAGTAAAAATGCTTGCCAGCTATTTTCAAGTGTTAGGGTTGGGATCAGGCCAACGCATAACCAGAAAAAATAGCAAATCGATAAAAATAGGGTTAAAAAACATGTTTGCGGATTCCGGACCCCTAAAATTTTGTGATTTTTATGATTGTCTCTGAATTCAATAAAATTTTGCACGCACGTTAGTACGATTAAAATGAGGTCGAACACAAAAACTCGTGTAGAACGGACATCGACAGAACGAGATATCGACCACCCAAGGTGTGGCTAGGAATGCCTGTTATCCCGAAATGCCCACAGCCTGGACCAACGACCTAGGGCATCCGAGACCCCTGAAATTATAGCATAAATGCTCACCCCATATTGTCGAGTGATAGGGGTGGGATCATGGCAACGTACAACCAGAAAAAGCCATGAATCGGGAAAAAATACGGTGAAAAAACTCTTGTGAATTACAAACCCTTGATATTTTGTGATTTTTTTGACTATCTTGGGATTTAATGAAATTTTGCACACATGTTTATATGAATAAAATGAGGATGAATAAAAAAAATTGCAATGAACGGACTTCTACAGAAGGAGCTATCGGGCACCTAAGGTTTAGCAAAGAACACTTGTCCTCCTTAAATGCCCACAGCTTGGACAAACGACGTAGGGAATCTGAGACCTCTAAAATTGCTATAGAAATGCTCGCCATCTATTTTCAAGTCATAGGGTTGGGATCAGGCCAACGTACAACCAGAAAAAATAGCAAATCGAAAAAACTAGGGTGAAAAAACTCATTTGCGAAATTCGGACCCCTGAAATTTTGTGATTTTTATGACTATCTCGGGATTTAATGAAATTTTACTCGCACGTCTGTACGGATAAAATGAGGTCGAACACAAAAAAATGCAGTGAACGTACATCTACAGAAGTGGCTATAGGCCACCCAAGGCTTGGCTAGGAATGCTAGTCGTCTCTAACTACCCAAAACCAAGACCAATGACGTAGGGCGTTCGAGACCCCTGGAATTGCTGCAAAAATGCTCGCCACCTATTGTCAAGCGATAGACTTGGGATTAGGTCAACGTTCAACCAGAAAAAAACAGTGAATTGAGAAAAATAGGGGGAAAAATTCGTTTGCGGATTCCGGACCCCTGAAATTTTGTGATTTTTATGATTATCACATAATTTAATGAAATTTTGTATGCACATTTGCACGAATAAAATGAGGTCGAACGCAAAAAAACTGCAGTGATCGAACATCTACAAAAGCGGACATCGGCTACCCAAGGTTTGGCTAGGAATGCTTAGTCGTCCCAAAATACCTAGAACCTAGACCAACGACGTAGGGCGTCCCAGACCCCTGGAATTGCTGCAAAAATGCTCGCCACCTATTCTCAAGTGATAGGATTGGGATCCGGCCAACGTACAACCAGAAAAAATAGTGAATCGAGAAAAATAAGATGAAAAAACTCATTTGCGAATTTCGGACCCCTAAAATTTTGTGATTTTTCTAATTGTCTCGGAATTTAATGGAATTTTGCACAGATGTTAGTATGAATAAATTGATGTCAAACACAAAAAATCGTAGAAAACAGACATCGACAGAATGAGTTATCAACCACTTAAGGTATGGCTAGGAATGTCTGTCGTCCCGAAATGCCCACAACTTAGGTCGACGACTTAGCGTGTCCAAGACCTCTGAAATTACTACAGAAATGCACACCACATTTTTTTTTAAAGGAAAGGGGTAGAGGACAAGAGGGTTCGAACTTAGGACCTCCTTGATATCACTTTCGAACCCCCCACTACTCGGCTCCGAGCCTAGTGGCTTTTACGTTCACCCAATACATACCACATATTGTCAACCGATAGGGTTGGGATCAGGGCAGCGTACAACCAAAAAAAATAGCGACTTGGGAAACTAGGGTGAAAAAACTCGTTTGCGGATTTCGGACCCCTGAAATGCTGTGATTTTTATCAGTATCTTAGAATTCAATGAAATTTTGTACGCACATTTGTATGAATAAAATGAGGTTGATTACAAAAAAAATCACAGCGAATGAACATCTACAGAAGTAGCTCTCGGCCACCCAAGGTGTGGCATCCCAATTTTATACATTGAAATTATATATATAGATCTATAATGACCCGGTACTTCCTAGTATTTTCAAGAATTACAACTTATTACTTTATTTAAAAGCCTTATGTATAAGTATTTATATTTCAAAATATACATATGTATACATGTAATTTCGAATTTATATGTATATATTATATAAAAGGTCATGTTTTATCATAAATATACATGTACTTATCCAAAAATGTCATTTTCTCTTACCTATTGTCATTTTCTCCTAATAAATATTTTTAAATGCTAAGATCTTGATAAGATTCTTGATAGGCATAACAAATTTGATAACTACAAAAATATCTTATCTTATCTTATCTTATCTTATCCTATCCTATCTTATCTTATCTTATCTTATCTTATCTTATCCTATCTTATCTTATCTTATCTTATCCTATCCTATCCTATCTTATCTTATCTTATCTTATCCTATCTTATCTTATCTTATCTTATCTTATCCTATCTTATCCTATCCTATCTTATCTTATCATATCCTATCCTATCTTATCTTATCCTATCCTATCTTATCTTATCCTATCTTATCCTATCTTATCTTATCTTATCCTATCTTATCCTATCCTATCTTATCTTACTCTATCTTATCCTATCATATCTTATCCTCTATGCATTTATTATAAATTGACCTTATAATATAAAAATCCTATTTCTTGCCCTAAACTCTATAAAAAGGGGCCATTGTCTTCATTTTTCCACAAACACTCAAAAATCCCGCCTAAACCACCCACCCCCACACTCACTCCATTCTCAACCCACAAAACACTCTATTTTTATAGCATATCTTCCATACACATATATGTATCAATAAACCCTTCTTTTTTCACATATATATACCGATTAGCCTTCTATATATCTCCTTATTTCCTCAAACACGTTTAAAAAGGAGGGTACCAAGTCGATCTAGTCAATTCAAGTCTATAAACTTGATAAACTCCTTAGGTGAGTGCTTTGTCAATTCCTTTCTGGGGCTTTGAACTATATGATATAAATATTATTCGTATAGCCTACCCTATTAAATTTATGCCATCTAATCTTTCGGAAAATGTTTTCCATACATATAAGCCAAGTTATTTTCAAAAATATTGCATTCTATGATATTGCCAGTTGTACCTGTCCCGAAATGATTTTTGACACCTTTGGGATATCATATTTTAATTATATTTCTATGTATCCCGGGTGTAAAAATAAGTTATTACTTTGTTGACAAGTTGTGAGCCATATCTGTTCCGTTATATTTCCGTTTACCCTTGGGGACGCCCTTGGGAAGTTTGGGCCCAGGTACTTATAAGAGGAATTTTATCGGGCGGAACGGACCGTCGATGGAACCTTTTATATGATACCATTCCGTAAAACCAATTTCTACGTGCAGCCGGAGGATGACTGTAGTAGGCATTGGAGCGATGTATTGCACGGACGCGTGATACATCTCCGTCTTGTTCAGTGTCGAGGTGGCTTCTCGACAAGGGAGGCATAAGGGTTTCTATTATGATTTATCTATTTTGGGTAGCAATAAGGTTGGAGATTCCGTTCATGGCTCACCATCTGTCTTGTTCAAGTTTGTGTATACACACCTTTTATGATTCATTATTTTGTTGGTTTGTGACTCTTATTTTCAGTTTAAGTATATATATGTATATTTCCCGCCTCACTAAGTCATTTGGACTTACCACCCCAAGTTCTTTCTGTTCATTGCCTCAGTTTCAGGAAAATAGGTTGAGGGGACTCGGATAAGGCGATCAGTGCGTTACAAGTCATTAGTATATAGTCTTTTATTCTGTATAAAAGATTTGCTAGTTTAATGGGAAACAGAAGCTCACTAGTTAAAGTGTTGTACTTGGATAGTTGTATCTTATAGTTCTATATAAGTCAATTGTGTGTTTATTTTATCTCGATTTTATTATTGGGCAGTACTAAATAAGTTGCTAGTATTGCGTACCGATTGGAAAAATTGGTACTCAGCAAGACCGTTAAGTGAGCCCTACTCGTATAGGATGATCCTAGCGAGGGGGGTGTCACACAAGGTATGGCTAGGAACGCCTGTCGTTCCCAAATGCCCATAGCCTGGACCAACGACCTAGGGCGTCCGAGACCCCTGAAATTACTATAAAATGCGCACCACATATTTTCAAGTGATAAGGTTGGGATCAGGGCAACGTATAACCAAAAAAATAGTGAATCGGGAAAAAATAGGGGGTAAAAACTCGTGCGGATTACAAACCCTTGAATTTGAGATTTTTATGATTGTCTCAGAATTTAATGAAATTTTGAACAGAAGTTAGTATGAATAAATTGAGGTTGAACACAAAAAGTCATAGAAAACAGACATCGACAGAAGGAGCTGTCAACCACCCAAGGTTTGGCTAGTAATGCCTATCGTCCCAAAATGCCCACAACTTGGGCCAACGACCTAGGGCGTCCGAGATCCCTGAAATTACTACAGAAATGCACACCACATATTGTCAAGTGATAGGGTTGGGATCAGGGCAATGCACAACTAGAAAAAACAGCGTGTCTGGAAAAATAGGGTGTAAAAACCCATTCGGATTACGGACCCCTGAAATTTTGTGATTTTTATGACTATCTCATAATTTAATGAAATTTTTCCCGCACGTTTGCATGAATAAAATGAGGTCGAATGCAAAAAAAATTGCAGTGAACGGACATGTATAGAAGGAACTATCGGTCGCCCAAGATATGTCTAGGAACGCCTGTCGTCCCCAAATGCCCACTGCTTGGACCAACGACCTGGGGGTTCGAGGCCCCTGCAATTACTGCAGATATACTCACCACCTATTGTTAAGTGATAGGGTTTGGATTAGGCCAACGTACAACCAGAAACAATAGCGAATCGAGAAAAATAGGGTCAAAAAAACTCGTTTGTGGATTCTGGATTCCTGAAATTTTATGATTTTTCTGATTGTCTCAAAATTCAATGAAATTTTTCATGCACGTTAGTGCGTATAAAATGAGGTCGGACATGAAAAATCACTGAGAACTGACATCAACAGAAGAAGCTATCGGCCACCCAAGGTATGGCTGCGAATGCCTGTTGTCCCAAAATGCCCATAGCCTGGACTGATGACCTAGGGCATCTGAGACCCCTAAAATTACTGCAGAAATGCTCATCGCATATTGTCAAGTGATAGGGGTGGGATCAAGGCATTGTACAACCAAAAAAAGCAAACAATCGGGAAAAATTACGATAAAAAAACTCGTGCGTATTACGAACCCTTGAAACTTTGGGATTTTTATGACTATCTCGAAACTCAATGAAATTTTGAATGCACGTTTGTACGAATGAAATGAGACCAAATACAAAACCTCGTAGCAAATGGACATCTACAGAAGGTGCTATCGGGCACCCAAGGTGTGGCCAGGAACGTTTGTCGTCCCTAAATGCCCACAGCCTGGACCAACGACCTAGGGCGTTCGAATGCAGAAATGCTCACCGCATATTGTCAAGTTATAGGGGAGGGATTAGAGCAACGTACGACCAAAAAAACAGTGAATCGAAAAGAATAGGGTGAAAAAACTAGTGCGAATTTTGAAACCCTGAAATTTTTTGATTTTTATGATTGTCTCAAAATTCAATGAAATTTTACACGCATGTTCATATGATGAAAATGAGGTCAAATGCAAAAAATTGTAGATAATGGGCATCTACAAAAGAAGCTATCGGCCACCCAAGCTATGGCTAGGAACGCTCACCACTAAAATTGCTGCATAGACTGCACCAATGACCTAGGGCGACCGAGACACCTGAAATTGCTAAAAAAATGCTCACCACTTATTGTTAAGTAATAGGGTTTAGATCAGAGTAATGCACAACCAGGAAAAACAGCGACTCATAAAAAATAGGGTGAAAAAACTCATTAGTGGGCTTCGGACCCTTGAAATTTTGTGATTTTTATGACTGTCTCGGAATTTAATGAAATTTTGCACGCATATTTGTACAAAATTAGGCCGAATACAAAAAATCACAGTGAACGAACATTTACAGAACGATCTATAGGCCACCTAAGGTGTGGCTGGGAATGCCTGTCGTCCCCAAATGCCCACAGCCTGGACCAACCACCTAGGGCATTCAAGACCCCTGAAATTACTACAGAACTACTCATTACATATTTTCAAGTGATAGGGATGGATCAAGGCAATGTACAACTAGAAAAAGCTGCGAATCGGGAAAAATATGGTGAAAAACCTCGTGCAAATTACGGGCCCATGAAATTTTGTGATTTTTATAACTATCTCAAAATTAAATGAAATTTTGCACGCATAAATGAAATCAAATGCAAAAAATTCGCAAAAAAATGAAATCAAATGCAAAAAAATTACAACGAACGGATGTCTACTAAAGCCGCCACAACCTGGACCAACGACCTAGGTGGTTCGAGACCCCTGAAATTGCGGCAGAAATGCTCACTACCTGTTACGACCCGATAATCCTTCATATTTAAATAATTGATATGAAATCTTATGCTTCTTGGAAATGTTATTATTACTTGTTATTTTCACATTTTAGTTTGATTTTGAGAATAATTTATAATTTGAACAGTAAAGTACTAATTTTCAAATTTGATTACCATTCTTGGAAAATTCATCTATTAAATACTTATGAGTTTTCAAAAATAATATAAATAAGTATTCTAGACTTTTATGCATGTCAAAGATGCAATTTTGAATAAATTACATGATTTTCCAAATTTTAGATGAATTTGACATTCAAACCCAATTTTCGATATTCTATGTCCCAAATTGCAATTTTCAAAAATATAACTAAAAAAATTTTAATTTCTGGGAAATATACATATAATTTCAGATTTATAAAGATTAAATTTCATACTTTTGGAAATTTTCTAAATTAATTATGAATTTTCGGATTTTATGCCCTAAAACCCTAATTTTATGTCCTAAAACCCTAATTTTTGGTTTTTACAAAAATAAATAAATAAAAATTCGAATTTTTAATCAAATAAAGATATGATTTCAGATTTTATAAGATTAGGACAATAAAAATCATATTTTTTTTAATACAAGATATTTTCCTAAGATTATTCTTCAACTTTTACAGTTGCATGGTTCTTGTTTATTCTTGTAGCAATATTTCTAGAAAATGTACACTTGCATGGCTCATATTTACTTAGGGGATGATTCATACAATTTAGGGCACATCTAAGCATATTTAGGGTGACACTTAAGTGCATGAATTGGACAATTTCATTAATTACCCAACTTAGGTGTAAAGAATGCGTTAAATGAAAATTCACCAATAATAAATTATTCTATTTCACATGCTCAACACTATAAATAGAGGTCTTCATCCTCCATTTTCAGCACATACAATACACACACAAACACAAAAATCCCGCCTAAAAACACAGCCCCACACTCGCTCTACTCTCAGCACCCAAAACACTTCCTATTTATAGCCTATCTTCCACCCACCTATATATATATATATATATATAAACCCTTCTATTTTCATTCATATATACCTATTAGCCTTCCATATAGCCCTTTATATACCCTCTTTTGTCCCTAAAAATAGTTGAAAGGTAGAATTATTACTTTTCTCATAAATAGTTTAGGCATGCCTCAAATTATTTGCTATACATGTTAATATCATGATAATTATTTTCTTGCTATTATGCTTTCATAAAGGTACATGCATGAACATAGTATGTTTATTTATGCTTTGATAAGATATATGTGTTATGAGAAATTATTTTCTCAATTATGTGTTGGGCCCAAAATATTGTGGAATGAGTTCCGCCGGGACGTTCTATTGGAGATGTCGTTATTAAGTATTTCAGCCCTCCATCTCCTAATCCCTCCTCATATGGACCGAGTGGGTTGTAGGCTTCAGCATATACCGGGGTTATAACCACTGGTGTGACTCGATTAGGATTGGTGGAATTGCGGAGTGACTCGGTTGGAATATTGATTGTTTGATCGTAGTGGGAGTTATAAGGAATTACGCCACTGTATGTGATGAACATGGAGTATTATGTGATTTTATATGTTTATGTGCAATTTTCACACACTTGCACCTTATGTGATTGTGTGATAGTTATACTCAACATGTTTGTTGACCGTGTTTCACATGCCTATTTTAGATCAGCTTGAACTGGATCATTAGGAGAGCGGAATTGAGGAGCACTATGAAGCTTTTACTTAGACTTGATAGGGATTAATTATGATGTACCATGAAAGCCGTCATATTTTGTACTAAACATGTTATTTATGAACCTTAATGTAGTATTGTATATTTTCCGGGTCGTGACAAGTGGTATCAGGGCAGGGTCTTGGGAGACTATGCTTTAGTAATTTACCGGACTAACCTTTGTGATTTTGGTATAGATGGCACCAAAGAGAATGTTGCGATTTTTCCGCAAGTGTACGGGTCGCTCAAGTAATAAAGTGAAAGTAAAAGTATCGTTCCCACGAGGAACGGGCTACCAAGCACCAAACTTATAAGTGTTCTATTGTTTAAGCTTCGAAAATTGATTGGGATAATATGAAACGTAAACAAACAACTAAATCAAAGCAAATAACTCAATAAAAACAAACTAGGGCCTAGGCATCGTCGATTGAATCCCCCCTTGAGACCAATTAAACCCCCATTGATTTTAATTAATACACCTTCCCACGATCCAACTCACGAAAATATTTGTAATCTCCTTTCAAAAGTAAAACAAACGTGCCAAAGAATGCTATGTGTCTACTTTCGTGATCACATACGGATTCCTTGGCCTATTGCGCACAAAAGTTGTGTTAGTTAAAAAGTTCTCGCTAATTAACCTAACCGATCGCACAAGAGCACGATTATTTCTAATCTATGCGTTCCTCATGTCTATAATACAAATAGTCAGATTTTATACACACCCTTTCGTAGTCGAATATAAAATCTCAAAGCTTGTAAAGATTGGCCAAAAATTCACAAGTAATAAAACCTTGAATTATAGATAGGAAGTATGTAAAATCAAAACCAAAGAGGTTCAACAAAATTCACAAGGGTTTCATCAATGACTAGCCTAGAACCCTAAGATTTAATTAGCTAGACATAACAAAACAAAAACAAAACAAAAACATGCTGAAATTAAAAGGAAACATAAACGCAAACTTGGCTTTCGACGACAATCTTGGAGATGGAGGAACTTGGCCTTTGAATTGTCACCCTTCGTAAGCTTTTGCCCTAGAATTCTCCTTGAATTATCAGCTGAAAAGTGTCCCTAAATCGTGCACAAGACGGCCCTTAAATAGGTATAGGGCAACGGCCGTCAGAATCCTACTACGACTCAACTTTCCTTGTTGGCGAATCATTTCGGGACGGCTTTGGAGACGGGACGGCTTAAGCCGTCCAAAATTGAACTCTTTTGGCACCTACTGGACGGGTCAGGACGGCTTCGCTTCATGGGACGGCTTAAGCCATCCTAATTTGAACCTTAAACGCCTTCTCTGGACGAATCGGGACGGGCTTGGCCAACGGGACGGCTTAAGCCGTCCTAATTCGAATGATTTCAGCAGCTGCTGAATTGGTTCGATTCGGGACGGCTTAGTGCAATTCGGGACGGCTTAAGCCGTCTCGGCGCGCGAGCCCATTTTTTCGACTTCATTTCGGCCCCGATTTCCTACAATAACATCATAAAACTCTTGTGGGTGTATATAGCCATCAAAACCTTGTATAAAACATGCTTTAGGGGTGCTAAAACACTTTAAATTGATCAAATTAAGGTTGTATTACATAAAGCACAAATTTCATCCTTAAAACTTTAAAACCTTAATAAAAATCAATGAAAAACACACAATGCTTGCACATAAAAGTGTATATATTTTAAGCTTATCAGAGAACACGGGATAATGTTGAATACCAAGAAGATCGATTTACCGCAGTTTTCGAAAGGATCACTACGATTCTTGAAAACCAAAATAATGGTAACCATAATAACAACCGACGAGAGGAGATGGTTAACGAGATTTTGGCTAACTTCTTAAAGTTAAGCCCTCCAAGCTTCCAAGGACAGCCTGATGATGAAAAGGCAACAAATTGGTTAGAATCCATAGAAAAGATCTTCACGGTTTTGAATTGTGAAGCAGAACGGAAAGTGGTTTTGGCAACCTTTCGATTAGAAAACGATGCGCATCATTGGTGGCAAAGGATAGCACGTGTAACGACTCGGTAAAATCCTTTATTTAAATATTTTATATTATACATTGGGTGTCCATTATTTTGATGAATCATTTTTTTTAATATTACTATTTTGTGAATTATTGTTTTATAGAAATTATTCTTCAAAACTATTTTTTTTCTTTTCGAACAAATGTGTATTTACTGCATAAATTTTTAGAAAATATTATAAATTCCAAATATTCTTAAAATTTTCTACATTTACTCTTTCTAAACTCCCAGAATTATTTAATAAATTATTTTCAACTTTTACCTATTTTCCGAGAAATTTTAGTAGTTTTCGAAAAACATTTTCTTTAAGTTCTTAATTTGAAATCTAATTTTTAAAATGCTTAATTATTATAAAAAAAATGAAAATAATAATATAAATAAATATTTTAGATTTTATTTGACTTATAAAAATTAATTTTCGAATTTTTAGAATTTTATTTCTATTTTTGGGCAATTTTTGAAAAAAGGGCAAAACAAGGGGTATTTTGGTCTTTTCACTTCTCCAACCCCAAATTTCGATTTTTCTGAGACATAAAAAAGAAAAATACTTAATAAATAAGAGTTTTCAGATTTTATAGGTTTTGTTTGATTTTAGTTGATTTTATTCTATATTTTATCAAAATATCTCTACTAATACACTCTTGAAACCTAGCCTCATACACATATATAAATATATATTAGTGGTGATATACATAGCTACATATACACACACCCATACCCACATATATATGCATGGTGGTTAGTTAAGTGAGGTGTATGTATAACCAACCATGTATAATTGTATGGTAGATGTATTTAAATAAATATAATATGTAGATATTTGCCTCTAATACTTGGAAGATCAATACACAAGACCTTATACACCCACAATCCTCATTTTTCAGCCCCATTTAGCCCCAAAACCGTGCTCTCCCTTGCTCACATCCTCACTCTCTCATTTTCTCTCAAAACGCTATCATTTTCTCTCAAAACACTACACTACTTGGAAGAACACAGGGTAGGAACATTCTTTATGCCTTAAGTAGAGGATTTTAGTTATTTTTGCCATTATCATGCTATTTTAAAGCTTTATGATTAATTTTTCATAATATAACTCTTGTTGGGAGGAAGTTGAAGAGTGGTTAGACTTGTGAGCATGATCTTGAAGATATTATGTGATTAATATGCTTTATTTGAAGTAATATGTGATTATTATGCTTTATTGTAAGTATTATGTGATTAATATGCTTTATGTGAAGTAATATGTGATTATTATGCTCTATGCTTTATTGAAAGTATTATGTGAGTTTATGCTTTATTTGCAGTGTTGTGAAATCTTTATGCCTTAGTTGAGGTATTAGGAGAATATCTTATGTTGTTCTTGAAAGTCTTAGTAAAGAAAGCTCCACATATCTATTATTTGATAAAAATAACTTTTATTTTACTTTATACTAAAGATTTATGCCTACTTTAGTACTTTACATATATATAAACATATACATCTATGTACGTATATATATATATATAAATATTTAAAGTGTTATCATATATTCATTTAACTAAGTTCATTATATGTTAATTATATATATTTATTTATTTATTTAACTAAGTTCATTATATGTATATATATATATATATATGTTACTTATATGTGTATATATATATATACTTATTATAGACTACTTTTATATATAGATATATATATGTTACGTATATGTATATATATACTTATATTCATTTTATTAGTTTTATATGTATATGTAGATAATTCTTATCATATCTATATATATAGTTATCTATACTTTATATAGGTATATATATGTAGTATTCATATATTTATATATCTTATATTTTAATCTATATATTTATATATATTTATACTATTTATATTTTAATCTTTATATTTATATACTCATACTAGTTATATTTATATATTTATATTTATATTTTGTCTATTTACATATTTTGCTACTAGCTATTTACATATTTAACATTTCTAAGTAAATATGCTTAATAAGCCAATATAAAACTTTCATTTATAAGTGTGGAGCTTACTTTACTAAACTATAATATAAACTTCCAAAGATTATGTGCATGTGTGAACAAATTGCAATTCTGTGAATGGGCCCATATCTGCTGGAATGGTCTGGGGGGTGTTCCACCGGGACATACTATTGAGTAGTCGGGAGAGTTCACACCCCTTCCATCTCCTAATCCCCCCTTGGGTAGACGGAGGGATCTACTCAAGAGAGAGGGTCGTAGGACAATACTAGGCGTATGCCCGGGATACGACCATTGGAGGATAAGGCTGGCGGGAGAAATGTGCTGGTTGTTATTTCGGCCCGGGTAGGTATAAGGGTCACTGTTAGGTGACAAAAGGCAGAAAGTGTGAAACTATATGTGTGCTATGTGTAACTAATGTGCACTTGACACCTGAGCACCTTATGTGCATAAAGAAACATTTCTACTCAACGTATGTTGATTCCGTATTACATAATGATTTAGATGCTTCCGAAGCTAGCCTTTACGACGATGAGGAGGAGGAACCTTTTGAAGCGTTTTACTAGGAAGAAAGATGTAGGATTTCCGCTGCGTAGTGTAGTTGGTGGTTTTTGCTTTTGCTATGTAGATATAGTAGAACTAGCAAGTCGATACTCTCCTTTTGGTTGTACCCTTATGTTATGTAATGTAGCCTAGTACGTTTTGTAAATAACAATGTATGTATGTATGTATGTAACCACTAACAAGAATAATAATAATAATAATAATAATAATAATAATAATAATAAAGGGTTTTCGGGGTCGTCATAGCACGTAAGTGGGAGGCAACATGATCTCCGCGAACTTGGGAAAACTTCATTCAAGAATTCAACCTTCAGTATGTACTACGAGTAGTATAAGAGAAACGGGAGCGAGAATTTCTTAACCTCGAATAGGGAAGTTTAAGTGTTTCTCAGTACGAAGCTATATTTACCAAATTAGCCCGATTTGCTTTCTATTTCATTGAGAATGAAAATCAAAAAATCTGGAAATTCATTGGTGGATTACGCCTGGAAATACAAGTTAGATTGGCTCCAATCCAGTTACCGACTTATACTGCAGTTGTAGAAACAACACTAAAGGTTGAGAGTACGATTGAACAATCGAGGGCCAAGAGAGGACAGTTTGGTTGAACTCCAAATTTAGGAATATACAATGGAAAAGGACCCGGAGAACCCAACAAGACTCCCAAATTTGGTACACCCGGTAATGGGAATAATTCTTGAGAATCCTCAATGCTAAAGAAAGTTTCTTGTACTTATTGTGGCGGGTCAAACCACACCGAGGACAAGTGCTGGAAAAAGGCCGGAAGGTGCACTCTATGTAGCAGTAATAGCCACTTTATCGCTAATTGCCCTCGAGCAGGGGTATCTCAAGTTCCGAATATAGTAAGAATTATCAAGGAAAAGGTGGGTCAAGGAGAAAAACCGAGAGTACCCAGCAAGGTCTTTGCGATAAACCAACCAAGAATTCTACGATAGTCGAAGGTACGCTCCTCATGTGGCAGCACTTAGCTAAAATTTTATTTGACCCTAGATCTAACATTCCTATATATTTCATAAGTTCTTTTCTAGCTTAAAGATTCCACCTAGTAACTTATCCTACGAACTAGAAGTATCCACGCCACTTGGCACCATGTGAAAGACCGACTTAATCTATAAGAATTGTAAACTAGAACTAGGTGGAAAAGAAGAATGCGAGATTGGTTTTGCTCCCTATAAACGATTTCGATCTTATATTAGGAATGAATTGGTTAGTTGTTCATTATGCCCAAGTAGACTGCTGTAATATGACCATACCACTATGATCTCAAGGACAACCTAGTACTAAAATAGCCGATAATAAATCTTTACGGTCTATGCCCATTATCTCCTCCCTAAAAGCCTATCAACAATTATGAAAAGGAAATATCCCCTATTATTCGGCTAATCATAATATGATTTTCGAGGACGAAATTCTTTTGAGGGGAGGATGGGACGACCCGGTAATCCTTCATATTTAAATAATTGATATAATATCTTATGCTTCTTGGAAATATTATTCTTACATGTTATTTATGAACCTTAATGTAGTATTGTATATTTTTCCGGGTCGTGACACCACCAATTGTCAAGTGATATGGTTGGAATCAGGCCAACATACAACTAGAAAAAACAGCGAATTGAGAACAATAGGGTGAAAAAACTCGTTTGCGGATTCCGGACTCCTGAAATTTTGTTATTTTTGTGATTGTCTCAGAATTCAATGAAACTTTTCTCTCACATTAGCATGAATAAAATGAGGTTGAACACAAAAAATCATAGGTAACAGACATCGACAGAAGGAGCTATTGGCCACCCAAAGTATGGCTAGGAATGCTTATCGTCCCGAACTGCCCACAATCTTGACCAATGACCTAACATGTCCGAGACCCCTAGAATTATTGCAGAAATGCTCACCCCATATTAATAAGTGATAGGGGTGGGATCAAGGCATTGTACAAGCAAAAAAAAAGCAGCAAATCAGGAAAAACTAAGGTGAAAAAACTCGTGCATATTATGGACCCTTGAAATTTTGGGATTTTTATGACTATATCGGAATTCAATGAATTTTTCATGCACGTTCGTCCGACTAAAATGAGATCGAATACAAAAAATCGCAGCAAACGAACGTCTATAGAAGGAGCTATCGAGCACCCAAGGTATGGCTAGGAACGCCTATCGTCCCCAAATGCCTACAGCCTGGACCAACAACCTAGGGTGTCCAAGACCCCTGAAATTGCTGTAGAAATGCTCACCACCAATTGTCAAGTGAGTCGGGAAAAATAGGGTTAGGATCAGACCAACGTACAACCAGAAAAAATAGCGAGTCGAGAAAAATAGGGTGACAAAACTCGTTTGTGGATTTCGGACCCCTGAAATGTTGCGAATTTTATCAGTTGTTGTGAATTCATTGGAATTTTTCATGCACATTTATACGAATAAAATGAGGCCAAATGCAAAAAAGATCACAATGAACGA
This sequence comes from Petrea volubilis, assembly GCA_026212405.1. Lineage (NCBI taxonomy): Eukaryota > Viridiplantae > Streptophyta > Magnoliopsida > Lamiales > Verbenaceae > Petrea > Petrea volubilis. The sequence continues at coordinate 23,317,774 of CM047882.1, read as the reverse complement.
ACACCTACAGAAGGAGCTATTGGCCACCCAAGGTATGGCTAGGAATGCCTGTCATCCCCGAATGCTGACGGCCTGGACCAACGACTTAGGGCATCCGAGACCCCTAAAATTTCTATAAAAATGCACACCACATATTGTAAAGTGATACGGTTAGGATCAGGGCAACGTACAAGCAGAAAAAAAAGTGAATCGGGAAAAATAGAGTATAAAAACTCGTGCGGATTATGGAACCCTGAAACTTTGTGATTTTTATGACTATCTCAGAATTTAATGAATTTTCGCACACACATTTGCTCGAATAAAATGAGGTTGAATGCAAAGAACTACAGTATACGGACTTCTACAGAAGGAGCTATTGGCCACCGAAGCTCTGGCAAGGAACGCTTGTCGTCCCTAAATGCCCACAGCTTGGACCAACGACGTAGGGCTTCCGAGACCCTTGAAATTACAGCAAAAATGCTCGCCAGCTATTTTCAAGTGATAGGGTTGGGATCTGGCCAACGTACAACCAGAGAAAACAACAAATCGAAAAAAATAGGGTGAAAAAACTTGTTTGCGGATTTCGGAACCCTGACCCCTGAAATTTTGTGAATTTTATGATTGTCTCAGAATTCAATAATATTTTGCACTCATGTTAGTACGAGTAAAATTTGGTCGAACACAAAAACTCGTATAGAACGGACATCGACAAAATGAGATATCGACCACCCAAGGTGTGGTTAGGAATGCCTGTTATCTCGAAATGCCCACAGCCTGGACCAACGACCTAGGGCGTCCGGGACCCCTGAACTATAGCATAAATGCTCTCCCCATGTTGTCGAGTGATAGGGGTGGGATCATGGCAACGTACAACTAGACAAAGCCATGAATCGAAAAAAAATACAATGAAAAAACTCTTGCAGATTATGGACCCTTGATATTTTGTGATTTTTTTTTACTGTCTCGGAATTTAATGAAATTTTGCACGCACGTTCATACGAATAAAATGAGGATGAATACAAAAACTCGAAATGAACGGACTTCTACAGAAGGAACTATCGGCCACCCAAGGTTTGGCAAAAAACACCTATCGTCCTTAAATGCCCACAACTTGGACCAATGACGTAGGGCATCTGAGACCCCTGAAATTGCTGCCGAAATGCTCACCTGAAATAGGGTTGGGATCAGGCCAATGTACAGCTAGAAAAAACAGCAAATTGAAAAACATAGGGTGAAAAAACTCGTTTGCGAATTCTTGACCCCTGAAATTTTGTGATTTTTATGATTATCTCGAAATTTGATGAAATTTTACATGCACGTTTCCACGCATAAAATGAGGTCGAACGCAAAAAAATGCAGTGAACGAACATCTACAGAAGCGGGTATCGGCCACCCAAGGTTTGACTAAGAATGCTAGACGTCTCTAAATACCCAGAACTTGGACCAATGACGTAGGGCGTCCGAGACCCCTGGAATTACTACAGAAATGCTCGCCACCTATTGTCAAGTGATAGAGTTGGGATTAGGCCAATGTACAAATAGAAAAAATAGTGAATTGAGAAAAATAGGGGGAAAAACTCGTTTGCGGATTCCGGACCCTTGAAATTTTGTGATTTTTTTGACTATCTCGAAATTTAATGAAATTTTGTACGCACATTTGTACGAATAAAATGAGGTCGAACGCAAAAAAACTACAGTGAACGAACATCTACAAAAGTGGATATCGGCCACCCAAGGTTTGGCTAGGAACCTTCAAGCCAAATTGCACACTTAGTGAATTCATGCTCTTGCAACTCAAGTGTAACTTGGTCTTGTACATATGAGTTCATGGATGTCCCAAAAACCTTAGCCCGTGCCCTTGTGATTGGCCCACTAGGAAGAGCCAATGGATCCTTCTTGTTGCCTCTTGCTTCGGCCTTAACACAATTGGAGCTCCCTTGATCCGCATCAATATATATATAGTTGTAGAATAGATAATTAAATTTAGGGATGGCAATGGGTCCGGGTTTGACCCGGACCCACCCCATTAGGGCGGGTTTTTAGACCTCCACCCAGACCCGCCCCGCTAGAATTTTACATATATTTTTTATTTATTATTTTATATAAATTTATGTAATATGTATCTATACTTTATATACAAAAGTATATATTATATAAATAGTCACATAAAAAAATAAATATGATATTCCTATATATAAAAATAATTATCTAACCTTAGTAGTTAATTTATAATTTCAAAATATGTGCAAATAAATATACGATAAAGATATTTAATTTTTCAAAGTTTAAAATATATTCATAGAAATTTATAAATAATTAGTACTTTGGTAATAGTATTATTTTTTCATGATTAAAAAAGTATGATAATATATTTTTTTTTTTAAAAATAATTCTTTTAACTATTTTAAAATATTGAACCGGGTCTACCGGGTTGGACCCAGACTCGGCGGGTCCGGGTCCGAGTCCAAAATAATTCAGCCAGGGCGGGTCCCGGGTTTGGCCAAACCCGCCCCGTTGCCATCCCTAATTAAATTATAAATATTTTGGGTTTTCTATATATCTATTCTCAGTTTTATAAAATTATTTTAGGAATGTGAAATAAATAAATAAATCTAGTAGATTCTAATTTGAAAACAAATATTTCTATAATTTTTGAAAATGCAAAAAAAAAGTAAAATTAAATTTCATGATATGGAAACAACAATAAAAATAACAATATACTAAATTTGTGGGGAAAAATAAAGGGATAATGATTTTTCGAAAATAAATAAAAAATTCATAAATTTAAAAATTTCACTAATAATGAAAAAAAAATGATCATGATTTAAAATGCATGCGTGTACTACACATTACCCTAATGAGTGCCTAAAATTCACATATTGAAAGTAATTATGACACTTATAATTCAAATAATAAAATATTATCGGGTCGTTACATCCTCCTCCCCTTAAGAAATTTCATCCTCGAAATTCGTTGTATGCTTACTTATATAACTGTGGGTACTTCTTCCAATCGTTCCCAAGTGGTTTCTTCAATTCCAGATGTTTTCATAGCACTCGTACTAGTGGGCTTGTCTTGTTCCTAAAAGGGCATTCCTTAAATTCGACATTTTCTATAGGCTCTTCAACATAGGTTAATCTAGGTCAATATCTAAGGTGTCATGGTTTAGTGTATGTGAGGGATCCAGGTGATATTTCTTGAGCACAGATACATAGAAGACATTAAATACCTCTAGTAAGTAGAAGGTAATGCCAACTTAAACTACTACTTTTCCTATTCTTCCCAATATTTCAAAAGAACAATCATATCTTGGACTAAGAGTTTTATTTGTTTTCCAAATCTCAAGACTAATTTTTCCTATGTTAGATTCCAAATCTTTTAATCTCTTATCGGAGTAACTCTTTTAGCGACTGTGTTTCTGTCATTCACTTTCGAGCTACTTTGGTGACTTTGGTGATTTCCCATACTAACTTTGGGCTTTACTTTTGCCACTTAATTCCAAAATATTGTGGATCTATTTCCTTGTGCATAAAGTGCTTTCAAAAGGATCATGTCAACTATAGGTTAATAGTCATTGTTATAGGCATCTATGGCTAGTGAGAGGTGTTGGTCTTAACTTCCTTCAAAATCAAATTATATCTTCAATGGTTTGCCTGATTCTTTCTAGTTGTCCACCAATTCGAGGTTGAAGAGAAATACTAGCGTTTAACTTAGTGGTTCAAACATTTTGTAATTCTTGCCAAAATTTAGGGCAAACGGTGGGTTTCTATTCAAGACTATACTAACAGAGACACCAAGCACCAAGTAGTCCAACTATGTCTTGTTTCTAATATTCTCCCATTCTAAACCACACAATGAAGTGGAAGTTTTTCATAAGTCTATCCACAACTATCCATGTTGCATTATTGCCTTGCTAGGTTCAAAGTATTCCTATAATGAAATCTTTGGTGATAGGTTCAATTTATGAGTAAGGGTTGTGATAGTCGGGATGGATACAAAATCAGATCTAAGATGTATACGGCAAAGCGGAAATAAAAATTTTAATTAATAGGAATAGAAGATCGACAAGTGGAAGAAGCGAATCATAAATGTAGTAGGATTTGAAAATATTTGTCAACATTTTTATTTTTAAATATCATTTAGGAATATACAAGAAGAAGTTTACTGGAGATCAATGATAACTCATCAATTTTCAAAACTTGCTTCAAGAAATTTTCATGTTAAAAGTGCGAATGGCATAAAAGATTGTCAATGGATTATTATTGATACACACGAGAATGCATATAAGTTTGAATAATAACTTGGTCAATTAAAGTGTCGAATAAGGAAAACTTCGGATTGGCGTAAAATTTAGAAGATTCAAGCTTTCAATAGGGAGAAAATAATTTGGAATTTCCTATATTGCAACTTTTCAAGAAGGAGATAAAAAGGATGTTAATTGAGGAAACTTTCAAGAGTGCCGAAAAAAAAAACAAAAGAAAATTATTATAAAACAAAGACAATAATTGCTATTGAAGTTATTGTTTTAAAAGAAAGTTAAAGACAAAATCGGCCTCTTCCTTCCTTTACATCAAACAATGAATATTGACATAAGAGATATCCCAAAGAAATATTGATATTGTGAATATATAGGAATAAAAATAATATGTAACAATCAAATTTATAGCTTTAGAAACAAATCATAAAGAATAGAGGTTTCAAGGTGCGATTAAAAAGTACATCTCTTATGGAGATTATAAAAAGTTGTTTCCAAGTAAAATGAATTTTAGAGATCTTTTGAATAATTAATGATGAGGTCCTACGAAAAGAATTAAGAAACATAACTATCACAAGAGAATCGTCATTTAACTATACACACTTCGCCTAAAATAGAAACCTTTACTTAGGTTCATCTAGTAGCTTGATTATATACCTTAATTCTATTCCATACTTGCTCTTCTTTTCCCATGAATACTAAAATTCCCCCTTGCCTTCTCACCTAATTTTAAATCTAGTTGGGAATATACTGAAACTTCTTGTACTTAATCAAATAACTCATCAATATTGGATAGCGGCTACATCTAATTCATACTTCTAATTCATGTGATAAATGTTAGATTGAACCTCTAGCCTAGAAAACATGTAGTGAACTTGGATCAATCAAAATTCTAGGTAAATGAAACAAGTGAAATGCGTACCTTCCACGTTGTAGGCTTATTTGGTTACCTTGCACATTCATTCTTGCAGCTTTGACACATCTTCCAGAGTTCCTTCCACTCGGGCCACCCCTAGATCGTAGTCTCACAAAGTGTCTAAAGTTTTCAATTGCTTCGTTGTACTTCTCAATTCTCAATACCATTTCTACTACCATAATTATGCATCCTATCTCAAATTCCGAGCTTTAGACAACCACAAGCTTCCAAATCTTTCTTTTCTTAATTTCAACAAAGTACATAGCTTCTACCTTTCCTGATTCTCAAGGTCCCTATTTCAGTACTAAATTTTACCAAAAAATACGTTTTTCGCAAAATATAATTCCACCTTATAACATTCATTAGATGTACTAGAGGTTTTAGCATCTTTCACATATGCCCATGGTGACTCTCAAGTTGGTTCCTATAGGTTTAAGAGGTGAATTTTGTGCACGTAGAACTTAAGTCACATAATTCTACAAGTAATCATTTACAGCAATTACCCAAAAAAATTCACCTTGCACTCAAATTAGTCCAGTATTTGCCATTTAGGGAGCAAAGTATGCACTGGTCGGCCGCCCAGCCACACCCGCCACCCCCGCATGTCAAACACTACCCAAGTAAATTCATTCCTAATTAACCTTATCGGATCAAGCCTATCTCCTTTCTATTCCGAAATCCTACGCCGAGGATCCTTACCCAGCACAGCTTAGGCGTAAACCCAAGCTTTGATACCACAAGGGGGGTGACGACCCCGATAATTCCTTTATATTTGTTATGATTTACAAATAAAGTATTTAATAGAAAATAAACTTAAATAGCAAGCATAATATTGGAAAACATAATATCGCAATGTACATCAAGTACAAAATTCCGAATACAACAAGCATTTACAAACGTCATATGGCTGAAATCAGCAAAACAAACAAGTACGCAGCAGAAAGTAATAGCTCTCGGCTAATAGAAGGCTTCAAGTGCTCTTCCTCCTCGACTTCATTTAAGCTAGTGTCGGGCTCATCTAAAAAAATATCATATGAACACTATCAACATACAATTGAATAGAAACATTACTTCAGCACATAAGGTGCTCGTGTGTGTGATTTGCACATAGGCACATATGGTTACTTTGCACATAAAAACGTAGGTTTTCATTTCAAACCTTTCTCGTCACCTAACAGTGACCCTTATGACTACCCCGGCCGAAATTTACAACCAGCACATTTCTCCCGCCTGTCTTATCCTCCAATGGTCGTACCCCGAGTGTTACGCCAAATTTTCCTACGACCCTCTCTCTTGAGTAGATCACTCCGTCTACCCAAAGGGGGATTAGGAGATGGAGGGAGTGAGAACTCTTACATCCGGCTACCCCATTGGTATGTCCTGGCGAAACTCACCCAAACCACTCTGATATATTTCGGGCCCGTTTCACAATCACAATTTATGCACATAGCATAATCTTGGAAGTCTTGCTTCCATGCTTCAACATATGATTCCAACATCTTAAAAAAGAATATCATCACTACGAAATAAAGTGATAGAAAATAATATCTCATAAACTATTTAATATATATATATACATATATCAAATATGAAATTTAATAAGTACTAGAAAATAATATCTCATAAACTATTTAATATAGATATATACGTATATCAAATACGAAAAGTAAACTAAAATATAATCAAAATATAATAGTATGTGTATATATACACACAACAACACATACATGTATATATCTATATATATATTATCTAGAATATAAATTTGATACATAAACATATTCTGATTAAAATATAATTAAAAATAAATATATAAATATATATATATAGGTTTCTAAGTATAACATATCCACTTATGTGTGTAAATTCAAAGTAAATAAAACGTAAATATACATAACTAAATACATACATACGTAGAGCTTATACATATGACTAAACTATAAGTGTAACACATATATAAACATGTATCAAATATTTGTGTAAACTATAAAAAAAATAACATTCAAGACATAAATATATCTATATGTATGTACGTATGCTATATATATAAGTATAAAAGATCCATTTGAAAATATAGACAACTATATATAAGACATGCAGACATATTTTGGTAAACTAGGGATCGATTTTGATAAAGCACCCATATCTTGATAAAACTTTAATAAATCTATTTTTATGAAAATAGTATATTTTGTCAAAACTAATATTTTTCGTAGAAACACATCATTTTATCAAACTAATTTATTTTCATAAAATTAACATAGTTTCAAAAATACTATATTGTCATGAAACTAATAATCGAGTATATTTCCATAAAACTATTATAACTTTATGAAACTATTATATTTTCAAAACTAACATAGATTTTGATAAAAGTTTTACAAAATTAAATATATATATCATTATAAGCTTCTTTTTACCAAAATATATCTCCATGAAACTACTTTGAAATCATTAGATCTCAAGAAAATCCTCTTTAAACTACACACATAATTTCAAGAAGCCTAACTCATGAAAATAATATACACACCAAGCATATAATCACATAATAAGTTCACAAAAGTGCATGTTGATCACATAGTAAAAGCAATAATCACATATTAAGCATAAACTAGATTAACCCCTATCATAAGTACCCTTCTAGCATGAAAGTATTACTTAGCCTCTACGAGCAAGTATTCTTGAAATAACATGTATTATAATAACTATATCTAAGTTAATCATGAAATAACACTTTAGGGAAGTACTTAATAAAATAAAGTAGCTACTAAACTAAGAGTAGGGAAGCAAGCTTGGCAAGAACTTTTACTCAAGAGTAGGGAAGTGTGCTTTTAGCAAGAACTTTTACTCAAGAGTAGTGAAGCAAGCCTTAGCAAGAACTTTTACTCATGGTGAACATAAATAGCACCTCTACTTATGGGATTAAGCAAGGTTTCTACCTTTTCAAGAATGTTTGAGGGAATAAAGGGATATATGAATGAAAATAGAAGGGTTTGTATATATATAGGTGGGTGGAAGATAAGCTATAAATAGGAAGTGTTTTGGGTATTAAAAGTAGAGTGAGAGTGAGGGGGTATTTTGAGGCAGGATTTTGGATGAAAAATGGGGTTGGAGTTTGTATCTATTTATAGAGGAGAAAAGAAGAAATAGCTAATATTATAATAAAATAAATATATAAACCATTCATTCTATGTGGTTATTTATATGTACACATTACTATATTAATAACCTAGTACATATATATATATATATATTTATGTATGTGGACATGTAGGTGTATATGTAGATATAAATCTCCACTAGTCTATATATGTGGATGTGTGTGTGTATATGTAGAGATATCATTTACCATTAGTATATATATGGATGTGTGTGTGTATAAGTAGATATATAAATTACCACTAGTTGATATATGAATGTGTGTGTGTGTATATGTAGATATATAGTTACCACTAGAATATACATGGATGTGTGTGTGTATAAGTAGATATACAATTCATCACTAGTTTATATGTGTATATGTAAACAAGTATATTACCACTAATATATATATATATATATATATGTTGTGTGTGTGTGTAATATATATATATATATGTATGTACGTGTGTGTCTATCACTATATATATATATATATGTGTGTGTGTGTGTGTGTAGAAGTAAATATAATATATATATATATATAGATGTGTATGTGTAGAGGCATATATATATATAGACATGTGTATGTGTGTGTGTGTGTGTGTGTGTTTAAATATATATATATGTGTGTGTGCATATTTTATATATATGTAGATGTATATATATTGTAAACTATATAAAATATATGTATGAGCTAATATAGATTCATCTTTGAAACTATAATTTTATTAGGGAAAAGTAATTTTTGAAATATTTATAATAAAAGAAAATAGTTTGAAAGACTTAATAGTCTATGAAAATTATCTATATATATATATATATATATATAGTTGTAGAAGAAATAATTAAATTATAAATATTTTGGGTTTTCTATATATCTATTCTCGGTTTTATAAAATTATTTTAGGAATGTGAAATAAATAAATAAATCTAGTAAATTCTAATTTGAAAACAAATATTTCTATAATTTTTGAAAATGAAAAACAAAAGTAAAATTAAATTACATGATATGGAAACAACAATAAAAATAACAACAATATACTAAATTTGTGGGGAAAAATAAAGGGATAATGATTTTTCGAAAATAAATAAAAAATTCATAAGTTTAAAAATTTCACTAATAATGAAAAAAAAATGATCATGATTTAAAATGCATGCGTGTACTACACATTACCCTAATGAGTGCCTAAAATTCACATATTGAAAATAATTATGACACACTTATAATTCAAATAATAAAATATTATCAGGTCGTTACAAGGGGACTAGAGGGGCAAGGCAATCCCCCTAAATATTTAAAAACTTAAATTATATATATATATATATATATATATATATGTATATGTAATATCTTGCCTCCATAAAATGAAAAACTTGCCTTTTTATATTGTAAATTTTGAAGAAATATTGATCCAGCACAGAAGGATCGTTGTTTTCAAGAATTTAAAAGTTATTGGGATCAGCAGTGAGCACCATGTATTCAACACTTGGTATAACAATAACTAGTGTAACTTGATTTCCTAATTCAGAAATGCCATAGATTACCGCCACCAATGAAAGTCCATCCAACTCATATGTTCATTAGACAAGCTCACCAAGCGCTGGTTTGGGTGCTTGAAAGTATTCGAATATTAAAATCAGAGTGAAATTGTTGTAACATGGGAGATTCACAAGAGAAGTTGCTTGAAAGACACCATTACTTACAAAACAAGAAATATCTACATCACGCCAACAATGGAGTCATCACTTCCGCGGGGCAGATTTCTTCTTAGCAGTTGTTTTCTTCTTCGAATTTTCGAACCCCGTACCACTCTCCTGAAAGTAACAACAAATGTTAAATATATGTACAAGGCCATTGAATCAAACTGAATGAAAAGGACATCTACAGTTAGTAAAAGTATCACATAATGAGAAGCTACCTTTCTATAATGCCTGTAAGCAATTTGACCACTCAACTCCTGCCCATTTTTGTTCACATAAACCTGAAACATTTGTAACAATAAGATGAGAACTACAGATAGAGGAAAGGTTAGGATACTTGTGTCACAAAATGGAGAACAATACTCAACAGCTTGGTAAATAGCTAGAAAACAACCGATTTCTTCAAGTGTAACAAAGCATATTTTTGGGTTTATTAAATAAGGACATCCTGAAAAGATACAATGAAAATGTGGGGTAGTAGAGTATACTAGTCTTGATAAAGAATCAACCACCCCACACAAATATATTAATAACAGCTGTGGTTACTGTTCAATTTGAAACTCCACGTGACTCTGGAAGAAAGTACAGATATTTAACTAAAAAGGATACGAGAAACATAAGTTACTGAAATTTGAACAATCTTATCATGTGAGAAGTGAAGTTTCACTTACTCTTCGCCCGTCCGAGCCAGTGTACCAGTGACCAGCAGATTTAGTAACTGCTTGCACCCTTCTATTGCCAGCATTCTTTGCAAGTCCCATAGAGCTTCTAGGATTAACCCAGTTCTCGGAATCTTGTGGCATGTTATCAACCTTGGATTTTTCAACATTTTTCTGGCTTCTTTTGTAACTTTTCCCTGAAATGTGCCTCTGATCTGTTTGCCTAGAATGACCTTCATGGCCAAATTGGCCCCTGGAGATATTAATGCACAGTTTCAAATGCAAAAGTTTAGTTATGAGCAAGTAAATTAACGAACTCCAGAAAAAGTATTACATAATAATCTTACATGTAATCAATTGCTGAATTATGTTGCTCAAATTCTTGGTTGTTCTCTGCTCCCAAGGGAAAGAAGTGGGGCAAACGATCACGAACTAGCTTCTGAATTCTTGTATCCCTGTGGAAAAAGTAGCAATGAGCAGGGGGAAGTGAGCCCACATCACATTTCATCCCAATGTTAGGGCCCTTTTGATAAGTTTCTGATTCACTCTTATTTTTCACATGTGTGAAATATTCTTGATATATCTCATCAAAAGCAGGTGTAGGAATGCAGGAACTCTTATCTGAACAGAAATCTTTCCATAGATCCGCATTTCCGTACTTGCCATCTGATGCTCTTTTTGTACCCAGGTCATTCAAAGCTGCATGTTTACCAGAATCTGTTTTATGTTCCTTCATTCCTTTCTTTTTGTCTTCACTCACAGAAGGATCATCAGAATCAGAATCAATCAACTGGAATCTTCTCAGAGGACTGACAGTTAATTTCGGAAATATCAAACTGCTGCCATTTGTTCCTGTGTTGGCAGAAGCTGAACCACTCAAAACTTCTTTCCTGTTTCCTGACTTCCATTTATTTCCAGATTCTGCAGTCAACACCCTTTGTCTATGGAGGGATGACTTTGAGCTACTGTATACAGAACTAGTAGGAATATTGCCTGCCATTCAAAATAAAGAACATACTCTGAAAATCATCAATATCAATATACAGAAGCAATGGTCACAAGAATTAGGAGCTTTTCAATGAGGCACCACATAGTTCAATCCATTTCAAATAAAGTTGAGAAATGCAGCACGTATCAAATTGCCAAGAGTGTCACTATGTGTTATGATCAAGAGAAGTTCTTCAACAGCGTAAAATATACATGCGACGTCTTCGCATTCAAGACATACTCCCCAAAGCAAATTATGTTCTCAACTTGCAGAATCTCAAGCCAATTCTAGAGGCAAAACATTTCAAATCTCAAGGAAGCATCGATTACAGTTATCCCAGCAAGAATAGCAATTCTAGTATTCCCATTTACAAATGCAATTGCAATATCCATGTAGTGAAGGAAATGATTAAGTACAATAAAGTTTCACTTATGTGCCGTATCAATGTCCATCTTCAACGCAAACAAACCAGATCCCATTTTTTTATTTCTTCATTTTGTTTCTTCCTCGTTTTTTTTGTTTTTTATTTTTTTATTGGTCATCATTGTCAAAAACCACAATACACCCAAGTTGCAGGTGGCTATGGCGACATAGTTTTTTATCTCAAATACACAGCAACAAATAAGTCAGATGCCCAAGGAAAAATATTAGCATTTTCAGTAGCATACTCCATCAATTGTCCCAGATTTTGAAATAAAAGGATTTTCCACGTACAAATTACTCACCCAAACATCACAATATTCTACATCCAGTTCTATTGGAATTAAATCCACAGCACCAGAATTAAAAAGTTTTCTAATTCCCCGAGATTTCTACAAATACACCCCAAATTCCAAATTATAGACAATTCCCATTTTACCAAAGGACAGCTTAGCTTATTGAACTATATGCAAGATTGAGTCTTTTAATACCTGTCGGCCAATCTTCATCAGAAGAGAAATCCTCAATCTCATCATCCCCATTGCACCGAGCATCCTTTGTCTCCGCCTTTCGGGCATCGGATGTGAGCCGGATTGCGGGCCCACGGCGGAGCCTTTTGAAGGCCGGAGGTGGGTGCGTGTCGGAAACCCTAACAGGGGATTCGAAATCATCGTTTTCTTCTTTGATTGGCCGTAGATTCGCAGCATTAGAAGGCCGTTTAGCCGAATGGAGTAATGGATTGGATAGAGGAGCGGGCTGGGGCTGCGAATGGAGGTCAAAATCAAGCCCTAGGGAAAATGATGGAGCTTCATAATCAAAATCCGCCATGACTGAAAAAACGGTGGTCTTTAGGGTTCTACATTAGGAGGAGCAAGTGCCAAATTGTGGGACACGGAGTGGGAGTTTTGAATTTTGGCTTTTGGCGCCAGGAAATGTTGGAAATTGAAATCTGGGCCGCGGTGGCGAGGAGGAGAAAAATTAGCTGATTGCCCTTTAACCGGCTAAATATTTTTCCTTTTCTTTTTTTTATTCAAATATCTAACGTGACACAAATTAGAATAATTAGCATAGTTAATAGACAAGTATTTGGAATTTTGGATCAATGTTTTAAAATTCGGACCAGTCATCGAACTGAAAAATTAATCGGTACAAAGATCATTGGTTCCACTGTTGGTCGAACCGTGATCGAATCGATGATGTCTTAATTATATATGATGTGGTCGAATTGTGGTCGGCCGCGTAGCAGAGTTTGATACGCTTCAGGTAAATGCTGGTGGCCCACCTGTCCAAAAGGGACGAACGCACTTGAGACTAGCCGATTTTGTCTCGGCATAGGTTCTCTGACGCTCAAGTCAATGATATGGTATTTGGAGAAGATGATGAACAGTAAAGTTCTCTTTTTGATTAGGAAGTAAGAATTAAGTGAATGATTGTCATACCTCCAGGGGGAGAGCCTATCCGCTTATTTATATTAGAGGCCCCCTGATGTGACGTGGTCGATGAGAGTTGGTCAGCCAATCTAACACATGGGTACAAGTGTATATGCTTTTTGTCACTTCTTGGTCTCCCAAGTGGGCGGTTGATCATACTTTCATTAATGGGGCTTTGCCTTGCATTTAATGCATATCTTTGACATTGATGGCCAATGATTGTATTTATGAGGGGGCATTAAATGCGCATGTAGCTGATGGGATGGACCCATGTGCTACAGTGGCAGGTTGGGCGGCGGTAGGTACAGTCTGATTAGCTTTGCCAGCTGGAATTTGCCCGCTGGTTGCCAACTATGGTCGAAGCTAAGGCCAGAATCTGCGCACTCAATATATCGCACCTCGAGGCATTCCAAGGCTTGAAGCCTCTTGCTTCTTATATTATCTACCATGCGCTAGAACTCTCGAGGGCCCAATATGGCCCCTTGTGGCATTGGAGCCACGGACTTAATGATAAGATGGGACTGGGGGCTTTCCTGTGACATCCCGATTTTTTGATCTAGCAACGATATAAAAATCGATTCTTATAATATACGCGCATGCTTATTAATATTTCATGTTTTGTATGATCCTTCGTTTATATGTGAATTATGTGAGGTGATAATTACATGATTTTTCAAATTTTAAACGAATTTGACATTTTAACACAATTTTAGAAATCTTATGTTCTAAATTGCAATTTTCAAAAATATAACTAGAACATTTTTAATTTGTGGGAAATATACATATAATTTCAGATTTATAAAGATTAAAATTCATCATTTTGGAATTTTTTCTAAATTAATTATGAATTTTCGGATTTTAGGCCTTAAAACTCTAATTTTATGCCCTAAAACCCTAATTTTCGGTTTTTACAACCATAAATAAATACAAATTTGAATTTTTAATTATAAAGATATGATTTCAAATTTTATAATATTAGGACAATAAATATCAGATTTTATTTGATTTTATTTGATTTTGTGTTCATATTTTATTAAAATATCCTATCTTAATTTATCTTATCTTATCATATCTTATCCTATCTTAATTCTATCTTATCTTATCTTATCATATCCTATCTTGTCCTATCTTATCTTATCTTATCTTATTCTATCTTATCCTATCTTATCTTATCCTATCTCATCTTATCTTATCCTATCTCATCCTATCTCATCCTATCTGATCATTTCTTATCCTATATTATCTTATAAATTGACCTTATATTATAAAAATCTTATTTCTTGCCCTAAACTCTATAAAAAGTGGGCCATTGTCTCAATTCTGCCCCCCCCCCCCCCACACACACAAAAATCCCGCCTAAAAACATACACCCACACTCACTCCACTCTCAACACACAAAACACTCTCTATTCATAGCATATCTTCCACACATACATATATATATCATTAAACCCTTCTTTTTTTACACATATATACATATTAGCCTTCCATATACTCCCTTATTTCCCTCAAATACTCTTGAAGGAATTCAAGTTGATCTAGCCAAAAAAAATCTATAAACTTGATAAACTCATAAGGTGAGTGCATTTTATTTCCCTTGCTGAGGCATTGAACTATATGTTAAAAATATTATTCGTATGGCCTACCCTGTCTAATTTATGCTATCCGAGTCTTTTGGAATTATATCTTATTCTGTCCGTTTGACAAAGTATTTTTCTAAATTATAAGTCAAGTTATACCTGAAAAATATTTCATTTCTGATATTGTCAGTTATATTAGTTTCAAAAATGATTTATTAACACCCTTGGGATATCATGTTTTAATTATGTTTTATGTATCCCTGGTGTTGGAAACAAACTATTATTTTATTAAAAGTTTGTGAGTCATTCTGTCTTGATATGATCTATTGATACCCTTGGGGATGCCCTTGGGAAGTTTGGGCCCAGGTACATGTGAGCAGACTATATCGGGCAGAACGAACCGTCGATAGAACCTTCTTACATGATACCATTCTGTTGGACCTGATTCCTGCATACAGTTGGAGGTTAATTGTAGTAGGGATTCGCTCAGTGTATTGCACGGGCACGTGGTACACCTACCGTTTACCATTTACTGTTGTCAAGGTCGCTCCTTGACACAAAGGAGAGGCATAAGAATTTTATGATATATTTATCTGTTTTGGGTAGTCATAAGGTTAGAGACTCAGTTCATGGCTCACCATCTATCTTGTTCAAGTGTGTGTATATGCATGTTTTATGATTCATTATTTTTTTGGTTTATGACTCTTATTTTCAGTTTATATATCTATATGTATATTTCCCGCCTTACTAAGTCGTTTGGAATTACCACTCCAAGTTCTTTTTGTTCATTGCCTCAGTTTCAGGAAAATAGGTTGAGGGGACTCGGTTAAGGCGATTGGAGCTTTACCAATCATTAGCACATAGTTGTTTATCCTGTATAGCAGACTGGCTTATCTAATAGAAAATGGAAAATCACTAGTTAAAGTTTTGTACTTGGATAGTTGTACCTTACAGTTTTATGTAAGTTAATTATGTTTTTGTTTCTCTCGATTTATTATTGGGCAGTACTAAATAAGTTGCAAGTATTGCGTACCGATTGAAAAAAAATTGGTACTCAGCAATACTGTTAAGTGAGCCCTACTCGTATAGGATGGTCCTAGCGAGCTGGGTGTGACATTTCCCCACTCGTGACTTGAACTCAGAGACCCTCCCTTTCGAACGTGGATGCTCTCCCAAGGGCAATTAGTCTTCTTGAGGGCATCGGTCCTCACACTTGGTGAGTTTTGGGGCTTAAGACCTTCCTTCGAGGACAGCCAAGCTTACAATCTCTATCGAGCATAGCTTAGGTGGCTAGGGGCCTGGTTGCTCTAGACTTGTAATCCAAGCAGGTTTACCTTTGCTGATGTGTCAGGCCAAGGTGACACATGGCACATCATTAGTCCCCCTACTTTTGATTCTGAGGGAGACATCAGCATCAAGAGTGACTTTTGCCTTTTTGATTGCTGAGCATTTTTCTCTTTTTTTTTGGTGATGAACGGGCACCTTTTCAATTTTGAATTTGAAACTCCCATTTTCACAAGAAAGGTCATACCTTTTTAACTCTGAAGACTCACATGCCTTTCCAGGGGACGTGGCATGCTCCCGTCCTTCCATTTTTGGCGGCAAAACGTTATGATGGTAGGGGCATGTCCTCTGCCATAATTGTTGTACCCATAATGGCTATAATGGTTGAGGCGCAATTATGGCCAATGGCGTTTCCCACGCCACCTTCTCTTATAAATAGCCAAAAATCTCCCTTTATTGGGATTTTTCTTTCGCATTCACCCAGATATTTACAGAAGAAGCTTTGGAGACATCGATTTCTAAGAATTGCCATTGACTTTGCTTCGATGAGGGGAAAGTCACAGACTTCGTGAAGTTGGGTGCCCTCTATCTGACTTCAGTGGATGTACTCCAGGCATGCCAACTCTCAAGAGCCTCAGGCAACCTAACCCCAACGAGTGCCCCGGTATGGGGTGCACCATTAATACAAGTAGTAACCCAAGGCTTTAGGCTTCTTAGGAACATCTCTCGCCCCTCCTTTCTCATTCCCGCTCTTTGTCATTTTCATCATCATTTTATTTATTTATTTATTTTGATGAGTCCAGCCTGAGACGCCCCGGTGACCTCCATTGCGCGGCTCGCCCCCGTACCTAAAACCAACTGGGAGGGAAGACGTACCTCCCTCTTCGCCACCAAGTCCTCAGGCGTCAGGTTGGAGTCATCTAGAACTCTCCTTCTAGGAGGCATGGCAGCTAGAGTTTTTGATGAGTCTTATTCTTTCTTGTGCAGGCATTCACATTCTAATGGAGGCACGAAAGGGTTTGCTGAGCAGACTCGATAGACGACGGCGCCAAGATCAACCTCCTCGCCCCAAGGTTACCGTGTACCACAAACCCGTCACGGTGAAGATACGACACCTGAGGAGGGATCGAGGTGCTGGCGAAGGCTCGAGCTAGCGAGCTGAAGAATCCTCTCACCCCGAGGATGAAGTCCAAGAAGAAGTATCTCAGGACGAGGGTACCGAAATCTCCCCAGTTGAGCAAAACACTGTGAAATGCCCCAGGGAGGTGGGCAAAGATGCCCCTTCCATGAGGACTTCCATTGCTCCAGAGGCTTCCATTGTCCCTGAAATTTCCCTAATGAGGCCTTCGTTAGGGGGAGCGATGCCTCTCCCTCGAGGGGAAACTCCTAACTAGGGCCCTGGTGCTACAGTTCCTCCAACTGCTTCGGTCACCAAGTGGACAAGTCCCGTGCCAGCTTCGACCGCCCGTCAAAGCGCAATATGCCTAGGGTCACAATTCATGAGGGTGGGACTGAAGGCTCTCAGAAGAGGGCCACTGAGGAAGAGGTCTCGAAAGAAGGCAAGAAACAGAAATTCGACCCCAAAAGCAAAGGAAAGAGGTGGCCAGCCTTGAGCCCTCGGATTCTAAGCAGGAGGAGGAACTCCTCAAATGTGCAGATGCGGGGCCCAATAACCCTGTCAATTTCAGGGATTATACTTCCAATCTCCGCATCACCGGGTTGGGCACGAACGAAACCAACACGAAGATGAACCTCGCACTTCTTCATAGGTTCATCTTCGTGGGCTCCAGCTTCCCACAGATTATACTTCTTTGCTGAAATGCTCCATGGAGGAGCTCGAGACAAACCTTGTGAATGCCTTACTTGGGGTAAGTATTCCATGCCTTCAAGCTATAGTCGCATTCTTTTTATATCTGGCTTGACTCCCCTAAACTATTCTCCGCAGGTTGTTGTTCCTCTTTCCTATCACTTCCTTAGACGGGCAAGCATCTTCCACCGGGGAAAGAATAAGTATAGGAGGATGTACTGGGAGGAAAGGAAGAAGAGGCGGAAAGCCCCTAATGACGTCGAGAAGTATCTCGAGGAGGCTAAGGTCCTTGCCGGGAAGCTGGACTCAACAAACGATAACCTCCAGGCCCAGGTCCAGGAGAGTAAGGAGCTCCTCGAGTGCGCCAAGACTCGAATTTCAGAGCTCGAGAGGAAACGTGAGGACCTGGACAACCAGGTGAAGAAAACCACCAAGGCAAGGGAGGAAACATGGGAGCAGTGCGAGGAGCTAGCACTCGATTGTGACTTTGCCAAGGCATGCCTTGTAGAGGTCAATAGAAAGAGGGACGAGGTAGAGGAAAAGGCCTTCCGTAGATATGACGAGGGTGTCAAGGCGGGCCTTCGAAGGGCAGAATGGACCTTCCTAGGGAGGTGTCACAAGAGGATCAAGCGCGTCTTCTCTAGATTCTTGGTGAGCGAGGCTTTTGAGTACATCCGTACTTGCCTAAGCTTCCAAGATTCTGCAAAGGCCATTGATCTTGCCCTCGATCAACTCCAGGTTCGAGGGGATCTCGGCGAGGACTTCTATCGAGACTCCGTGGGGCTTTCCTTCGACAGCGACAGGGTACCGACGGAATAGGGTCCCCGAGGTCTGGGAAGTCCAAGGAGTTCAACTTCCTCGGGAGCGAATTCAACTTCGTCTTCCACTGCCTCAATGTTCCAATTCCCGAGAGTGCACAAGGGGAGTCTTCCGGGGAGGAGGACCTCCCGCTACCATCTATGCCACCTCCTGAAACTTGTAAGGATCAGATGGCCAGGCTGAGCTCCCCCAACAACTCCGAGGGTGATGAAGGCAACGGAGGTGATGAAGGCAATGAAGGGGACCAGGATAAAGAGCCCATCGAAGTCAGCGACTAGATAGGATCTACATTCCCTGTAACCCCCACTTTTGTAATCTTCGACCCTAGAGCCTTCTATAACTTCCATGCCCTTGGGCTAAATAATAAATATTCTTTTGTCCTCAGTCTTTCTTGGATCACAAATATTTCAGATAGTTTTTCTCAATTTAGCACTAATCCTAGATAATAATTTCAACAATATTTCTAGGGAAATGTTCCCGATTCATTAAGCACGTTTTTCAAGTACTTAAAGATTTCGAGGCATGTAGAAAAGTATCACAGCTTGATTTAAATTAAAACGGGATTGTAAGCATATTCAAAAGATCAAAAATTCATTAATTCACATTTTCACAAGGCATGATCCATTTACACAGTGTAGCCCATCCCCTCCCTCGAAAGAAAACATCCTCTGCATACACTAAATCAATTGCAAAATATTAAAACGAGGAGGGGATAACAAACTTATCTTATTTTATGCATAAAATTTTCTGAGGTTTGAAGCATTCCATGGTCTGGGTAGTTCCCTTCCTTCCATGTCCTCAAGCCAGTATGCGTTGTTCTTTGAGACCTTTACAACTTCGTAAGGCCCATCCCAATTTGGATCCAACTTCCCCACATGCTTAGATACCTCAACTTTCTTTAGGACCAAGTCCCCTAGCTGGAAGTTCCTGGGGTGCGCACCTTTGTTGTAAGCTCGAGCCATCGAGGCTCAGTACTTTTGCATACTCGAACAAGCTTCCTTCCTCCTTTCCTCGAGGAGGTTTAGCTCTAAAACTCAATTATTGTCATTTCTGGTCTTGGTAAAATGGGCAACTCTTGCAGTGTTGTCCAAGATTTTTACTAGTATTACTGCCTCCGTTCCATACACGAGGGCATATGGGGAGTCTGTTGTTGCTATTCGAGGGGTCGTGTGGTAAGCCCATAAAACCCCAGGCAACTCGTCTGCCCATTCTCCTTTGAGGGCACCCAGTGAAGTCTTCAATTTTGCCGAATGACCCGGTCAGTCACCTTGGCTTGACTATTAGCTTGGGGGTTTCCCACTGAGGTGAATTGTTGCTTGAGACCATAGCTTCGACACCATGCGGTCTTGGCGCAGCTTTGGAACTGGGTGCCATTATCTGAGATCAATATCCAAGGGGCCCCGAATCTGCAGATGATATTTTCCAAATGAAGGCTCTAATCGAGGCGTCAATAATCTTTAGGACTGCCTCAGCTTCAACCCAGTTTGTGAAATATTCAACAATAGTTATGGCTAACTTCCTTTGACCTTTGCCAGTTGGGAAAGGCCCCGCCACATCAATTCCCCACTGATTAAAAGGCCGTTCACTATTTCGGTAGCTGGCTTACGAGGGAGATTAGCATGGAATTGGTAGCTCGAGCATTTTCGTGCGTTATCTCATTAATCCTGCAACATCGTGGGCTAATAGAAATCACTTCTCATAATTTTCTTGGCAAGGGATCTCCCTTCCGCGTGTTTGCCGCAACTTCCATTGTGGGTTGATTGCAAAACCTCTTCCGCCTCAGAGGGGGCGAGGGATCTGAGCGGGGGCCTGAGGAAAGTTTGCGCAATAACCTTCCTTCCTCATCCAGCGCGTACCTCGAGATTGCCTCCTCAATCTTCGTGCAGGTGCCGGGTCCACTTGCACTTTCTCCCCCCTTAAGAAGGCGCGGTTCTCATGCTACCAACTTGATTCGAGGGATTGGACAGGGAGAGTGTTAGCGGCTTGCTTCTAGATCGAGGGAGAGTCCGAAATCTTAAAGTTGACGGTTTAGTTCCGATCCCCTTTAGAGCGTTCGTAAACTTGGAAAGTGCATCGGCTTGCTCATTCTTCTCTCTCAGTATCTACTCCAAGCTGAATGTTTTGAAATTGTCCTTCAATTTGGTGACATGGTCGAGGTACTTAGTCATGGTAGCATCTCTAGCTTCATAGGTTCTGGCAATTTGATTGGATACCAGCTAGGAATCAGTATAAGCTCTGATATGGGAGACTCCCTCTCTCACAACCAATTCGAGGCCCGCGATGATAGCTTTATACTGGTATTTGTTATTAGCGACTCGGAAGTTAAGCCTAACGAAAAACTCCACCACATCACCTTCTGGGCTTCTCGAAGAAATTGTGGCTCCCCCTCTTGGGTGGTGGACAAGCCGTCTACATGCAAGATCCAGGGGTTGTGGCGGGTGGGTTTTCTTCTAATAGTCCCACTCTTTCGAGGAGAAAATCTGCCAATACTTGTGTTTGGATGATAGTTCTCGGCTGATAAGAGATATCGAACTCCCCTAGCTCTATAGCCCACTTAATCAGTTTGCCCAATGTATCTGGCTTCGAGAGGACTTGCTGAAAAGGTTGATCTGTAAGCACTGCCATCGAGTGTGATTGGAAATACCACCTTAATTTCCTTGCCGAGTGCACCAAGGCTAGGGCAAACTTCTCAATCTCGAAGTAGTTCTTTCTGGCCCTTGCAAAATTTTGCTGAGATAATACATAAGGTGGTGTTTCCTTTCCCTTATAACTACGATCACCCAGCTGATAGTCTCGGGGGACACCATAAAGCACACATACAACTTTTCTCCTGGGTTGGGCTTGGCCAGCAATGGAGGCGTCACCAAATACTCCTTGAGTTCTTGAAAGGCCTGCCCGCATCCAGGAGTCCATTTGAACTCCGGGACTTTCCTCAATTTTTTGAAGAAAGGGAGATTTCTATCAACCGACCATGAGATGAATCTGTTGAGAGAAACAATCCGGTCGCACAACTTCTTAACATCTTTCCCTGATTTAGGCGTCCCTATCCTTTGCAGCGCCTCAATTTTCCTGGGGTTGGCCTTGATTCCCCGAGCTCCAAACGTGCATTTCGAGGGGTTGAGCTTGAGACCAAATTTCCTTAGCACCCGAAAAACCCTCTCCAAGTGCTCTAGGTGGTCTTTTTCCTTGGCACTATTAATGATCATGTCATCCACATAAACTTCAACAATGTGCCCAATTAGCTCTTTGAAGATGAGGTTCACTAACCTTTGATAAGTCGCCCTGAGATTCTTGAGCCTGAAAGGCATGACTAGGTAACAGTAAACTCCCATCTCCACCACGAACGAGGTCTTGGGCTGGTCCTCCGGGGCCATCGAGATCTGGTAGTACCCTTGATAGGTGTCCATCATGCTCATCATGTCACAACCCGCAGTAGAGTCGACAAGATGATCAATTCGAGGGAGCGAGTAGGGCTCCTTGGGGCATTCCTTGTTGAGGTTTGTGAAGTCGTTACACATCCTCCATTTGTTCTGCCCCTTGGGGACCACTACGCATTGCACAGCCACTCTGGCAACTAGATGGGCATGATGTAACCGGTCTCTAGTAATTTATTCACCTCGCCTTCCATTATCTTGTTTTTCTAGACCCCAAAAACCCTCTTTTTTTGTTTGATGGGCTCGAAAGTCAGGTCCACGTTTAGTCGGTGCACAATCACCTCGGGGCTTATACCCGGGAATCCGAGGGTTGCCATGCAAACACATCCCTATTTTCCTGGAGGAATTAGATGAGCATCATTTCCTTTGCCTTCTCCAGCTGTGACTCGATCTCTTGGTTTCTCTATTCTAACTCGATAGTTTAAAACTCGCCAGTAGGTTCAATCATATTGTCCTCAAGCTTTTTGCATTTCAAGGACATTCCCGCCAGCTCGTATGAGTCACTATCCGAGTCTACTTCGGGGGACTTCCTCTTTTCGGACCTAGGCTTCATTCCCAGTGATACGAAGTAACAAGTCTATGCGTCGACGACATCGTATTGAACCTACCCAACCTCGGCATCAGTGGGGAATTTCATTTTGAGATGGTAGGTTAACACCCCACCCAAAATGCGTTAAGCGCAGGGTGCCCCAAGATCATGTTGTAAGCGAACGGGGCATCGACTACCAAATAATTCACCATCAAGGTCCCTCTCATTGGTTCCCAGCCGAGGGACGTTGGCAACTTGATTTGCCCCGGGGGGGGTGATTTGGGACCCCCCCGAAGCCTATCAGCGGCGTCCGTACCGGCTCCAAGTCTATCTTGCCCGTGTCCATCTTCTTCAAAGTTGAGTAGAGCAGGACATTGGTGATCAAGAAGTTGGTCACATCCGCCGTCACCACCATTGGATAGTTGGGCTGCTCAATCAACCCTTTAGGGTTCTGTACAGGGATTTTGTTGCTCTGATTGAACTCCATAGCATATCCCTTGATCACATTGATCAGCTGGGGACGTTCAGGGTTTGCAAGGGCAAACTGGTCGTACTGGAGTTCCTGCCCACCCTTTTCCTTGAGGACTTGGTGTCCCCTCCTGTTGGCCCCCCAACGATAATGTGGATTGTGCCTTTAGTGGGTTGGTTGCTATTCATTGGCCTCTTGCTTGCCTTCTTTGAGGACTCGGGGTTTTTCAGTGAGCCCTGCCTTCTGGGGGACCTCAACCTTTCGCGGTGCACGGGGATGCTTGGGCGTCATAATACTCCAACCAAGTTGTTTTAAGGACTGAGCTATAGTTCAACCAATTCGACCGACTAGTCCAAGTTGGGTTTTAAATCACTAATTTAGATAGGGTCAAATTGTAAATAATTTAATTTGCAAGCATGGCAATTGCAAATAGCTAACTCTAAACAAGGGTTAGGCTCAAATTAAAAATAACTTAACTCGTAAAACCAATTATTTAAGTTAGGTCATTATAAAAACAACGAGCATTGGTCGCATATCGCTTAAGAGACCAACTCAACTGCCAAAACATAATCGCTTGTTTAAGTGATATAATGGAATGGTGGGGCATTATAAAACCAACAATTATTAGTAGCAAACTGCTTAAGCGATTTGCACTACCACTTAAGAGATACCTCCTATTTTGTTCTCTTGAGATTAAGAGGACATCATCTACGGCACACCTCATGCTAGGACCTTCCTAAACAATTGGGGTCCACTGATGATCGTATTGAGTGCCAATCTTGTGGTTGATACCCAATACGAACGTCATAATCGATACCACTTGATAGTTACTTATAGTATAGCGGAAGCGAAATACAAACGCAAGTAATATATAGAACTTTATCGGTTCAAAGGGTAATAACACAAAATAACTAAATTAATGATTACATGGAGAATTTCCAAGTCCTGCTAAGCATGCTAAAAGAGCTAAGTATTGGTATCCTAGATTTCTCCTATTGCCTTATCCTAGTTTCTCTCAACCTGTCTTTCCTAAACCTGGGGCAGTGAACAGAAAGGAAATGGGGTGGTAAGTCCAAATCACTTACTGAGCCTGGAAATATACATATAAATATATATACAGAAAATAAGACTCATAAAACCAATGTATCATGGAAAAGTGCACCGTAGTTTGAAATGTGTATTTTAGTAAAAGCATGGAGAAGCAGAAGATCCAGATGAGTTAGGTCCAGGTGATAGGGGGCATGAAAGTGGAGATGTGAGCGAAGAGTCTACTAATGAAGAGCTTGGCAAAGATGATGATGATGCCTATTCTCTAGAAGATGAGCAAGGAGAACATGAATCTGATGCGGATGGAATTGAGCAAGATGAACAAGCAAATGATGAAAATGAAGATTCTAACTTCAAGTAAGTGAATAATCATTTGTTATCAGACTACGAATCTGATGACCATTGTTCAGTACATAATTCATCAGATGAAGAGTTTGAAGATGATCCAATAGGTGTGGATATGGATGAGATAGAGGTGCCTATAGATCCTATTGAGCCATGGAGGTTGTATGAGGGCCAAACTTTTGATGATGTGTATGCATTTAGAAAGTCATTGACAAAGTATTTTAAAGGATGGGGATTGAGATAGTGAAGGACTAAAATGAAAAGACTCTAGTTAGAGCTCATTGTAATGCCGATGGATGCCCATGGAGGATCCATTCATCAACAAATCCATATGGTATTACTTTCAAAATGGCCAAATTCCAAATTTGCCCCTTGTGGTTTGTTAAAATTGTGCGAAACCTCCTATGGTTTAAAAATAGGCGAAATGCCCCCTGTGGTTCATAAAACCATGCTCACGTGCCTTGGGGCAACGTTGCTGTTAAATCCTAGTTGACGGTGTTAAATTTTGACAGGCATTCCCGGTTATACCCCTTTATTTTGAGCTATTAGATCTTCATTTAGAAAAATTAACGGTTGAGATTGATTGTTAATTATAAAATTAAATAAAATTCATAAAATATGTATAAAATATTAAAATATATAATTATATATAAATTTAACTAAATTATAATAATAAAAAATACACACAAATTAACACACACTAAGATCAAATACACACACTAACACACTCTTCGCACACACACAACATCCAACACACACACACACACCCACACACACACACACTCTACACAGACACGAACACACACACGCATGCACCCTCTGCATTGTCACACACATACTCTTTGCACACACAGTCACACACACACACACAGAGTCACGCACACATAGTCACACACACATTCACGCACACAATCATGCACACACACACACACACACACACAGAGAGCACACGCACACACACACATGCACAGAGTCAGACCTTCTTTCTCGACGCCACCAAGCTCGATGATGGCGGATCTCCTTCTCCTCTGATCCCACCTAGCTCGACGGCAGCAGATCCACACACATAGTCACACACATGCTCACACACATATAAACGCAGACATACATACATACATAATTTTTTTTATTTTTTCATCAAATCATTTAAAATTATACACTATTTCGACCAACTCGATGAGAGGAACCCATTGGTGTTAATATTATTGAGTTTTAATGGTTGATGGAACAGTTATTAGGGGAGGAAGATGCAATCACTATTATGGTGGATCTAGGATTTTTGTATTTTTTTTGAATTAAATGCAAATGGTTTGAGATTTGGTGATGATAGAGGGGTTTTGTTTAGCTTGAGAAGACGCATATAACAACGTTGTTGGCCATTCCTTCGGCGGCAGCTCCGGCGACGGCAGTGGTCGAAGAGAGTAGTTGAAGATGGTGAAAAAAATTAAAACTTAACAAACAAAAGGACTTATTTGTAATATTGGATAAGTTAATTTAAATTTATAAGAAAATAGGCATAATAATGAATATATTTGCATTTAAGGGTATTTCGGTCATTTTAATCACTTTTAAAGGTCAAAATGGAGCTAAATTACATACTCAGTCGCACCATAGGCACGTGCACCTCACTCTCCATTATCTTGGGAAATTGTACAGTATTTCATAACCATAGGGGGTTTTCGCATATTTTTAAACCATGGGGGATTTTTATGCAACTTCGCTAAACCACAGGGGGCGTTTTTGGAATTTGGCCCTTTCAAAACTAAGAAGTATGTTCAAGATCACAGGTGCATTAGAGTCGATTCAATGAAGGAGGCTAAAAGTGCATGGATGGCATCAAAATTAACTAAGATGTTGAGGGAGGATCCAACTGTGAAACAAGACAGTTTGAGAAGTAAGCTGAACAAGTACGGAGTCACACCTAATTACATGTTGTTGCACAAAGCAAGGAGGATAGCACTAAAAGCTATTGAGGGGTGCCATACAGAGTTGTATTCTTAATTGCCATCCTATGCTATTATGGTGCTGAGAAAAAATCCTAACTCTGTTATTAAGCTTCAATACCAAATGGTTAGCACTGAGCCAGATAATAATGAAGGCTCCACTGGTATACCAACTACTCCTTCTTTCAAAAGGATGTTAATGGGTTTTAGGGCTTTAGGTGATGGCTTCCTTGCTAGTTGTAATCCCTTTTTGGGATTGGATGGATGCCATTTAAAAGGCACATTTGGAGGTGTGCTTCTCTCTGCCCTAGGTCTTAATGGCAACAAAGGCTTATATCCAATTGCATTTGTTGTAGTTGAGACAAAATACAAAGATAGCTGAGTTTCTTTCTTCATTGCCTTGAGAACCTGTTGGATGGCTTCAACCCCAACAAAAAGTGGACTTTCATGACTTATAGACAAAAGGTCAGGGGGTTATTTGTAATGTTATTAAGTTACAGGTGTTATTTGTTATAATATTATTAAATATAGTGTTTTGTCAGTTTTTTGTTTCTAATTATAGAGGGTCATTTGTAATAATTATTCATAATAGTTTTTTTTTATTTTTTTCAATATTTTTTGTATGGGTTGGCTGAGGCCATAAGTGAGAAGGCGCAACATGCTATCAACATGAAGTGTTGTAGGCACATTTATGCCAACTTTAGATTGCAATTCCCAGGAGAATATTTCAAAAAATATTTTTGGATGGCTGCTAGAAGTTACGCAATCCAAGATTTTAGGTATGAAATGTTAAAGGTGGGGCAAAAAAGTGAAGATGGATACAAGTATTTGGCAGATAAACCTGCTCGTTTGTGGGCTAGACATGCTTATGACACTGGTTTAAAGAAAAACCATGTTACTAATAACATTGCTTAATCATTCAATGTGTGAACTTAGAACTAAACCCATCTTAACACTTTTAGATGGTATTAGATCTAAGTTGATAAGCAAGTTAAGGGTTAGGTATACAAGAGGTTTAGGTTGGCATGGTGCAATGCGTGAAAAAATTGTTGCAAAATAAATTCTATCAATGAGGAGGTTGTTGGGTGTAATTTGATTGTTAGAAGTGCGAAGGAGTTTGAAGTGAGAGACAAGGGGACTAACTACATTGTAGATTTGTGTCAGAAGTATTGTGATTGCAAGGAATGGTGTTTGACTGTAATTCTTTGCAAACATGCTAAGGTAGCAATAGGCCATAGGAGGGAATCACCTGAGGCGTACACGAATGTTTGCAACTATATTTCCAAATTCTTAGATGCATAGAGAGAGGTGATTCATCCTATTCCGGACCCTGCATTTTGGCTAACAAATCTGAATACAAGTCCTTCAAATGTGCTTCCACCACTGACCAAAAGGCTTCTAGCAAGGCCAAAGAAAAATAGGAAACGAGAGCAAAGTGAAGGCCCTAGTGTCACGAAGAGCAAGAGGTCAAATGGCTTGAGATGTAGCATCTGCCATGCGTTTGGACACAACAAAAGGACTTTCCCAATTGTTGTTAATCAGACACCATTAAATAGTAAGGTACTAAATTGTTGCTTAATTATAATTGCCCCCCTCTAGAATAAAATTTCCTTTCAAATTACCCCATGAAGAATTTATAACATTTTACTTTTCACATTAATGTGTAACTATAACCTGTGTTCTATCATCCCAGCCCCCCCCCCCCCCCCAACACCACCTTTTTCTTTTTGGCAGAAGAGGCCTAATGATGATGACTTCGATTCAAACACTTCTTTGGTTGAAATGTTTCAGCGAGTCAAGAAGAAGAAGAGAGAGAGGGCATCTACAAGTGTTGCTGCCGCAAGGGATGAAGAGGGAGGACTTCCTCGTGCTAACTAAAGAAGTGCTGGACTTTTTTTACTTCTTTTTTATTTTACTTGTCTTTGGGAATTTAAAAGATAGATTGAAAACTCTTGCCATGGGTTATTTGATGCTCAAATTCTTTTGTCTTGATTGGGCATAATTTATAGGACAATATTGTAAGTATTTTGTATGTGGTTGGATTAGGCAATATGGCCTAACTTGATGGTATGTTTTGTATGTAATATTCACCAATCTTGGGTGTTTATGTTGTAAGTATGTAGGAAATGTCAAGGGGTTAAATCTAATGTTTTCAATGTAATCTTGGATTAGGCAATACATAAGTACAATATCTATCTATTACAACCTTAAGAATTTGAAAATTTTAAAAATATGTACAAGGGTCAATTAGTAAAATATGCCATTAAAATAATAAAAAAAATTGTATTCAATGCAAAAATTAAACTCCAAGATATAATTCCCACACATGATTGCGATACTTCAACTACAACCTCAAGATTTCTAAATGTTTACAAGTAGGTCCAACGGGTAAATTTGTTAGCTCCATTTAATCGAATAGCGACACAAGGGTAAAATGGGATATACATTGATTTTTTTGGCTGACATCATCATTTTCCGTTAGTTGAACTAACAGCTGGTGAAGACTAATAAAGTTTGAAATTGTAGGGAGCAATATGTAATTTTTTAAACCACAGGGGCTAAACCTCAGGGCTTTATTTTGTAATTGTCCCTATTCTTTATGAATAAAATGTAATTTACTTTCAAGAACAAGATTTTCATCTTCAAGTAATAAATTTACACAATCAAGTTGATCAAATCTTGTTAAAGTTTTCGATCCCAATATATAAGCTAGAATCGTTCCTTGATTCCTGGTCATTGAATGCATAGGCAATTCAATCAATTTGGATTCATACCAAAACATGTTAGGCATTTGTGTGGTTCATGCATTTATATTGCATCCACTTTGCATGTTCCCATATCCCTTGCTCACATCCGACAATTTTATTTATTTATTACTTGCAGTATTTCCTAAAATGATGATCACTATATGGTAAGATAGCAAAGAGAATCCAAAATGTGGAACTGGGGGTGCTAAATTGTCTCAATCCCTTTGCTCAATTGTAACTTCACCTCCGACCCTAATTTGGTTTTGAGATTAGATATACATCCCCAAACTACGAGGCATGTAAGCCTTTTGTAATAGAGAAATCTTTAATGTCCGAACTTTTTTGTCCTCGAAAGAATGTAGGATTTGTCAAATTGTGATACCATTCTCTTCATTCCCACAGCTTCTTTGTACTGTCTGTTGAGGCTCATTCATGTCTTGTCTTGATCAGTCATCTTTAGCTTATAATCCATCTCAATAGTATGCGCTTCATACATAGAAAAGGCCTCAACAGTTGTAACGTCATGCAAGGAAGCCTCATCTACTTTTTGCTTGAAAGGCAAGTTCAACATCCATCTCTGCATATTTATTTTCATAAGTTGTCATTGATCAGCCCTTGGCTATAATAAATTGGGAAAAAAACATTGGTATATGGAAAGAATCATTGATATTGTTGCTTCTACTTCAACTTGAGAGCCTTTAAGGGGGTTACACTAATTAAGTTCAATCTTGTTTAACCCAGTGGAGTGAATGCTATTGTAGATGGAAGTTTGAATTGCTAACACCTGTTGTAGAATGGATATAGTTTTGGCGATAATGAAGTTTATGGTTTTGTTGTCGTCTCATTTTGCAACATTTCCTAGTTAATAATTCTCAGTAGAACGATCCAGACAAACACAAAACTGAAATAGAAGTGAAACACTGCACAACAAACACCCGTCAAACTTGACAAGCAACAGTATGTGGGGGCAACCGGAGATTCTGAGCCACTCTTTGCCATCTGCTAGTGCGGAGAGTCCTACCCTGTCTAGCATTGAATAAATAAGTTAAAATTTCTACTTTGATCATATAATTTAATTGTAATTAGTCAACAGTAGTAGGGTTAATTTTTCACAATCTAGTAGTCCACAAACCCCATTCTTATGGGTATTTTGCCCACCATTTCAAACAAATTATAAATAGGACAAAAAATAAAAATATCCACTTTAATTGCAGCTTTACAGAAATACAAAACATCAAGAGAAGGGCTCAATCCAAAAGGAAGTGTGGTACTCTGCTATGATTTGCAATTGGACCTGTAACAATGCTACTTCTCGCATCAATCATGTAAAACAAATCTTAAAATTCACGACAGACATCGCTAGCCAGTTGAAATTAAAACTTCCACCTGAAGCTTGTTTCTTTTAAGTACTTCAAACCCAACAATTATCTTCAATATAGATAATTGACAAACAGGACAGATACAGCAAGTCAAACAGTACAGAAACGTTACCCCAAGTCCAACAATATACAACTGTTCATACATGTATTTATTTGATTACGAAATGCTTAACCTTCATGGAAACTGCAATGCTTGAGCTATAAATAGAGTATGCCTTGCTTGGTTTCTCTCTACTTGAGTGAAACTGGAGAGTGAATGACTGAACAATGCCCTCAACAGCCTCACCTCACCTCACCTCAAAAGTACACATTTTCACTCTCGAGTCTCCATTCTCAATCACTAAGACAGGCTAATCTCAGTGTCACCAAATGCACAAAGAGATCTGCCAAGAATATAACAAAATAAGATTGAACATTAACTATTTTTGGGACAATCTACACGGTTAGACAGTACAAAGGGAGAAAACTACAATGTAATTCAGTGATCTAGGGGCAAAACAAATAAGATTGAACATTAGCTATTGCAAAAGTGTGAAATAAATAAACCTTATTATATTTTTGGGATCCCTCTTAATAACTAATCTACAGGTGCAAAAATTTGACAAATAGTTGACATGTTGATATAAACCGAGGAATTGGTAAATGACCAACTCTATGTGCACAAAAGTTCTTTTGATATTACTTCACTACACTGACACCAATATTCATACCACTCAGAACTTTAGATCTCAGAGCAGCCAGTTTTATTTTCCTCATTGGATGTTTGACAGGCACAGATACTGCTTGGAAAGAGTTATGATCATACTCAATACAAACCGTAAGAATCTTAGAAGTTAGAAGAGAGTTATATATTTGTAATCTTATGTAGGAGGCAAGTAAATTTAGAGATGGATTCCATCCTCCGTAACTTTCAGCCTGTAAAAGAAACAAAAAAGGACAAGGAGAGTATAAAAACAATCAAAGATCAATCCCGCATAGTTGGCAATTTCAGGCACGTCAGTAATTTTGTAAACTACGACCATCAGCAATTCATCAAAGGCTTCAAATTTCAGTATGGTGCCTTTTTCAGAACTTAATTTCAAATATGGAGTTTTATACCTCAGCTAGTCTACTTCCTCTTCTTTTGTTGTCTTATAAATGTACCTTTATGCTGGTATTTGCAGGAAAACCTTTACACTTAAAGGATCGTCACAGCATCATACAGCATTATATAGACATCTCACCAAACTACAGGTTAACAGCCTCTCACAGGGTTACCATGTTTGTTCCCTCATTCTATTCTCTCTGAAACAGTCAGATTGAGGTGTCACCAAAGTGCAGACATACTAATACAAGGATTTTTTTTTTTTTTCAGTCTTTCCATCTCATGCCAGAATAAGAGAAAGATGATTAAAAAAGGACAAAATCAAGAGGACGCAAAAGTACACCTTGACCGTGGTTAAACCAAACAATGATAATAAAATATAGAAACATATCATGCGTAGTGCTGGTATATTAGTACATTGAGGTCAGTGTATTGCACATCCTGAGCATGATTGCATTTTTAACGTATTCCAGCTGTATTTTTAAGGAAAAACATTTTTGCAGCAGATAAAAACTTCCTGGTGAGAATTCCTACTAGCTGACATGATTTTACAAAATCGATGGCCTTTAGATGCAAATTTCTTCACTGGTTCATATGACATGTATATTATTGCAAAAGACATCACATATAAACTACGATCAATTGATCTTTTTATCCTTTCCAGCTTCGTGCAGATATTAGGCACAGGTTTTGTCTTTCACCTTCATTCTATGAGTTTGACAGAAAAAATTAGAGGAACTGTAATTTAGCACAACAAAAAGAATATCTGAAATCAATGTAGAGTATAAGATAGTACAATCAGAATAAAAATCAGAACAAAGACCACATTAAGATCATTCATGTGTTAAGGTAACTCACATATTTGTCTGCCAATTCAATCGTTCTCTGCAAGCATGATGAAGAGCTCCTCATCAGTTATTGCTCCCATCTCCATAGCCCTTTCTAAAGCTGTGAAACCCCAAGCATCCTTTATGGATGCTCGTGCACCTCTGAACAACATGGATGTAGTAATAGCATAGCATCATCAGAATAGAAAAAGCACGAAAACGAAGAATTAAAAAACCTAAAATGGAATCTGAAGAGATATAAGACAATACACTCAGCCAATAGTTCATATTGATACCAAATTTAACACTTACAAGATACATGAATTTGCGTTGATTTTATCCTTTATTCCTTTACTATCTTTTAGACTGGTTTTTATATTTTGCCAAAAATTACTTAACGATTCCAGGTTAATTGGTGCTTGCTTCAGCTAGCTTATTTACATGTTCTCTATGTATGAAATGTGAAAAATATAAAAACTCGGTCAAGAAGAACAATTGAGACCCATCTTGGTTTTCTGAGGCCCATGTGCGATATAGCAAGTTTTATCCTAGCTAAAAGGTTTTGTAGGGGTTGTCTAACAACAGCTCTAAACTCAAATCGATGGATAATTATAAAAGCCTCCTCTCAAGCTTGGTCTAGATAAAGATAGACCCCCTCAGTTTTATGAAATTCCACCATATCCTCCAATTGTTAGAACACCTTAATATTTTTTATGAAATGGGTTGATAAAAAAAAAAAAGGAATCTCCCTTATGGTTTGTCAAATCAAAACTATCGCCCTAAACTTCATCCATTTTGCAGTTAGACTACCAATAATATATCCAAGAAATATATTGAAATATCTATACATTTAATGATACTTCTAACATGTAAAGTACTAAATATCCAAATCTAAATTTGGGAATGCGACATATACGCTTGGATTTAGACTATTGTATCTTCTTCTTGTCATTGCTCACCAACATCATCAGCAATATCAACCTGAAAAGGTTTCAATGAGCTCTTGAAGCAGGGCTATTGTACATGGGTGGTTAAGTAATCATTCAGGGGGATAGTTGCAACAACACTAGGTGATCTTTCGCACCGTCCCCACATTGCCATGACTGATAGTTTTCATGAAGTTGTCTTCCCTAGATGGTGGGGGAGGGGGTGGGTGTGATGGCTGAATGGCATAGAGGGCCTATATTGTATGTCCAATGTTCCAAGAAAAATCTTACTTTGGTGACATGAGCAACGTCTGAGGTTAAAAATCAAAGCTTGTAGGTCAGGTGAGATCATCAAAAGCACACAATTTAACTAAAATTGAATAAACTTCTACATAATTTTTTTTTTTTTTTTTTGAGATATACTCAATACTCCCTTATCCCAGAATAGATCCTTGGATGAAAAATAAAAGGGTGGGGTGGAACAGTGTATCATTATTGTGTGGTGATTGGAAGTTAATGACACAAAATTTTAACTTTAAATGAAAGGTTCTTTGGAATTAGAATTTTGCTTTGAAAATGGAGCCTCATTTTGGGATGCCTAACAAGAGTATACAAGTAATAAATCTTAGATAAAAGGAGTAATTTTTCAACTGATGTTAATTAATTGTAAAGATTAAGAAGGCATTCTCAAAAAACAGAACACATAACAAAATATAGGAGACAAGGGGATTAAAATCATTAAAAATCTGGGAACATAGTGAAAAAAGCTTAAATATCAAGGGGATCATAAAACTAAATATCAAGGGTGTTGGAGATAGTAAATATTTGATGACTCCTCTCCCTAAAAGTTTAAGCTTTTAGATGAGATGGTCGTTCAATATGGTATTAGAGCTAGGCCAAACAGGAGGTCATGTGTTCGACTCTCCTGCCACCCATTTATGAAAAAGAATTTCACGTGCAAGGCTTGATACAAAAAAAGAAGTCTGCTTGCACGTGCAAGGCATGTCGAAGATTTGATTATATTAGACAAACCTAGAGGAACATCTTTGTATACTTGGGAAAATCTACATGGGATCTTACAAATTTGGACAATATGAATTTGAACAATTTAAGGGTAATAAGCTCTCAAATATCATAAAAAGATAATACGCCTTGATGTGGACCTTGGGATTTTGGGGAGGGACAAAGGAAAAGAATTTTCAGTTAAATAATGTACTTATATTTTAGAAATCCAAATTCCAAGCACACCCTAAAGGAAAACTGTATTTTTACTAAAAAATATTGTCAACGCTGTTTGATACAAAGCCTAATAACCAGAACTATATAAGGCGACCACAACCATTAAGAGGTGGTTAGTTCTGAACACTTGAAGCAATCCACCCTTGGGGAGGCCTCTATAAGGCCCAATTGCATAGTTGAGGGGCTACTTGTTATTGCATGACTGAATAAACACTTTAAAATGTTTGGGGGCCGTAAGCATCTACTTTTGAATAACAAGGCAGGAATGAGACTATTCCTTAACTCATGGGGTTTTTTCAGCTTGTTCGAGATTGTTTGCATTTCACACAAGGCTAAAATGGAAGTCACCCTAAAACTATCCAGAAAAAAGAATTGAAGTAATAAAACAAACAATGTTTTTACCTATTCAAGATTCTTAAATTCAGAATATCTCTGTGATTAATAAAGAAATGGACTTCATTAAAATATCTAACTACTATTTTAGGTTGCCCGCTATCAAAATTTGTGTTGTTTAATAATATAGGAGGCATAAAAAAAGCATTTACAAACTCCCCTTCATTTCCTAGAAAACGGAGTGAAGAAAGAACAAGAAGTCATACAGGAGAAGAAAATGCAGTAGGCACTTTTATATTTCCTTAAAGAACAGAAGCAAGGGAAACTTGTCATGTTTAGGGCGACCCTTGTTTTCCTATCCACGTGAAAATCAAATAATGTAAGTAAAAATCTAGCTTTCAGATGTACGCATTTTAAGTAAAATATCTCAAGAAATCATTTTTGCTCAAAGGCTAATTGCAAGATACTTTTTGCTAGTGAAACTAGTAAATAATAAACAGTTGTCAAAGTTAATTATCACAAGAAGATTTACCTTCTAAGGAAAAACTTTGCCATCATATTGTTTCCTTTCAAGATGCAATGTTGTAAAGGAGTTCGGCCATGAAGGTCACATTTGTTTATATCAGCACCCAACTGCAACAATAGCTCCAGCATCACCAAACTTCCACCTTGGCATGCCAAATGCAATAAAGAACAGCCTTGGAGAAACTTTTCTGCATCATTGGAAGACTCAATTCTCTCACAGGTTGCAGGATGGGACTGTTGCTCTTCAGAATCATAGACGCTCTGTTGTATGTCTTCATAGGTTGAGTTCACTATATTCGCATCTGATGCTATAGCAATGCGATATACCTCCCGTAGATTGTTGGTTCTAACTGCCTCCCAGATGGCCGAGGCAGACAGATTCTTGGGTTCTATGGTTTCCATATTTACCAACAGTTTTCGAACATACTGGATTTTATTAGCTAGTTAGTTCAAGTTTTGAAATTATGAACCAAAAGCAATGTACAAGAAAGAACGGATAAAAGTATGGGGATCATGTACAGCAAAAGAAAATTTGTCCAATATCATTGCCCTTGTGAAATCAATATCTGGAGACAGGATATATCATTTCAAGATGAAAATTGACAATAACTATAATCCATAAAATTGTTTCGCTGGCCATCAGTGGAAACGAAAGTGATTTAGATGTGAGTCCAAGTTCAAGGTTACCAAATCAAAAATAGATCTTGGCCTAATAAGAATCCCCATAGAGGGGAAGGCAGGCAAATGTTAAGCAATTTTTTACATAAAAATATGGTTTCTAGTCATAAAAACATCATTAAATACTTAGTGAAGTAACATTTTGCAGAAGACAGTACGAACTGAACTTGTCCGGAAGATATACCTTTGCTTGTATGTACTTCTCCTTTTGATGAATTGCATCCTCAGGGCTTGGTTTGGTAATTGATTGGGCTTCAGACTCTAGATTTCTGTATTTAATGCTTCCATTCAATAAAAACAGTAGTGACTTATTTCCTTCACAAAACCACCAAAGAAAAGAATCGGAAAAAGAAGTTGACAAATTTGATAGACAACCACATAAAAAAGATGGTTGACCTACGGCTTATCTATGACTAGTTAATTGTATCAAGTATCAATTTTCTAACCACCAACGTGTGGACGTTGTATGCAGCTCCATTAAATTAGATCCATACAAAATAGAGTTTATCTTAAGAAATTGGAAGTACTAAATTCATATTTCTTGTTTCCAGATATGTAATATCTAGACCTTCAAAATATTTTATTCTTTGGATGAAGAAAGCTGTCACTTCAATAGCAACTCGACAAATTATGAAAGAAAAATTCTCGCACACAGATAATATGTACTTTATATTCCAAACTGCATGCTCCTAATCCTAATAGGAGAATCCACAAATAATACCTCATTCTCTAAACTGGCAATCTTCTTACCAAAATATATTTTCACTCAATTAACCATGTGGCATGATTAACTCCCAGCCACTATTTGACTACAGAAGAGCAAAGGTACCCGAAACTTCCACCTTTCAACTCTCAATTAAAACTCGAACTGTAGTCAAAACAGAACTACCAGTTTGGGATCGAGTATATTGTAACTAGACAAGTTGTTTATTAATTATTTGTTATCCAAAGCTATGTGGCTCGAGGGAAGCTTATTACCTAAGTGATCGTTCCGCTTACAATTGGGTGAACCCTAGTAACCTAATCTGAAGTTTTTGTTGGTGACACTTGAAGAACTGGGTTATTGACATCCATGGATTCAGAGAAGCGTAGTCAACTTATAGCTGACAGCCACTATAATTTGGTGAATCCACTAACCTCATCATTTAGTGTTAATGTCTATGTTGAGCTCCGCTTGCATCTTCTTGCACTGAACCCATTCGATGTTTACATGGGAAATTTTGGGAACCAATCAAAAATTCATCTAGACTTTTGTGCGGGACTGTCTTTTGATTGCAATTCTGACCCGACTTAGCCACGCATACCAGGCCGTGATCCAGACAAAAAGAGTTCTTCACCCAGAGAAAGTCTACTATTGACTTGGATCTTCCTCACTCCCAAGAAAGTGCAACTCCAATTTTGATAAATAAGTATGATCAATAAATGAAACTTTTCATGGTCTTGAGGTTAGATGGATAGAAGTGCCGTGTTTGTGGTCCGACCATGTTGCGGAGAGCTGCAGTTGCCAGGTGATCAAGGAAGCGAGGCTCGTTTTGTGGATGAAATGCCACTGAGTTTTAGGGACCTTCCAAAAGGGAGGATGAGCTTATTTTGGCAACAAGAGGAGCCCACCAAAAATTTGAGGTGTATCAACCAAGTCAAACTTGGGTCGCAAGGTGGATATTTTGACTGTTGCCTGAGGGCGCATGACCCCATTGAAGAATTCGCACTTAAGGAGGGATACAGGAGTCTTTGCTTCAACATCATGGGAATACAGACATCAAATTGAGAAACTACCAAAAGTCTAAGGCACCTTGTAGAAACCACTTCATTATTAAGTTTCCAATTTGGAGAATGAGTTTATTGAGTTGGGTTGAGAAGTAAGTGCATAGACTTAGCAATCAAGTCATGAAACAACAGTTAAGGAAATTCCTTGTCAAGTTGGGAACATCTCCTGAAAAGAGTGAGATGCTTCCATTTGAGTGGAGAAGAAAAATCATGTCAGGAAATAGACAACGCCGTGGCATTTCCGTAATTTTATAATATCACAAGGGAAATTCCTCAATAATTGATAACCAGATAAGACCGAGATTTTGGCGACTTACAATGAAGATGATGACCTATCCTATGCCTAGGTTCAGGCAAAGTTTGGACTAGGAAGATACAAAGGTTTGGCTTCCTTGAATTTTCATTGTCTACTGTCACTTGGTTTTATTGCTAAGCTATTCTAGGGGGGAATGCATGGTGAACATAGGCTAACCCTTTCTTTGTTGTCAAGTCACCAAGCAAGCAAAGTATTTTGGGGTGACAAAAGCTTCCAAGATTCGATTGTAGATATATCAGAGGAGTGTTAAAAGTTCGGATCAGATCGGAACCTAAAGGCGGCAATGTGGGTCAGATGGGCCCATGTTGATTCCACATGTGGGTCTAGAGGTTTCTGTTTGCACGCAATTGCCCCCCAGGGTTGCAGCAATTACAAGGAAGAACCTCTACATTGATTAATTGGTTGAGGCAAGAACTACAATGCCTCATCAACCAACTGGTCAGCAAGCACTATGGGTTCTAGTTTCTCTACTTGGGTCTGTTGGCCTATGGGTTGTCGGTTGATGCCTCAAAGTGGGCAAGCCAATGGATGATGAATGCAGAGAGAAGGTATGTACAATGCATTATGTCAGACTTATGTGATATGATGGCACTTAATATAAGCCTTAGACAAACATGTGGCACAGAAAGTACGAAGGCACTTCTCGTAACTCTTCTATTTCTATCTCTATATAAAGGGGATCGGAATTTTATTGAAATACACATCAATATATTCTTCTCTTTCAAGAGTATTTAACCAACCCACCACCACCACCACCCCAACCCCAAACACCAAACCTTCCCTCTCACTTCATGAAATAGTCATACAAAATACTGTTTTGATTACATACCAGATTCCACACCCTTATAACTTCTTAGCATTGCCCTTTGGTCTCAGTAGCAATCAAGAACTTACATGTCTTTCTGCAGCGGAAGCAACTCCTCCCACACGGAATTACAGTAGGCATTACCCAAAGCTTGAAATAAGTCCAACACAGTAGGTTCCCAAACTTTCACATCTAAGTTGACTGACCTTACCTGAAGCGGGAAAAGAATATGTTAGATTCTAGGTTGCTGTTCAAGTACGCAAACAAAAGTCTTTGCCTTAATGACATGAATATCTTCAGAACAACATTTCTGTCAGAATTCCTCATGATGTTAAACTACAAAACACATTTTTAATTGAAAAGGTGTTCTTTGCAACTGAAACTACGGCCTAACAATGCTTCGCTGATGCAGAAAATAAGCATTTCTTTAACAGTCTCGAGGAAATAATGACTTCACACAGTCAGATGCATTTTTCTCAATTTCATTAGTGGTTTTTTATTTCAAAAGGAAAAGAAGAATGACAATAAGTGCAAGAATGACCAAAAATCAGATTTTCAGAAATAATATAGTGCTTTCAATTTTTAAATGTAAAATAACTCGAGTGGCTGTAGGAAATGATCATCTGAGGTAACAAGAAAACCATAGTTTCTATCTTCCAACAGCATAGAAACTATTACGTGTGGACATGGTTTTGGTTCAGCAAAAAATGTTAATGCAACAAAAATCTGACAAACGTGAATCTATACACTATAGGTATATAATTTTTTATATAGCAAAAGATATGAAACAAAATCTATGATCCACTTTTCTATCTTAAGTGCACTACTATAAATCCACGTATTACACAGTTCCTGGAACCCATGGGTGCCTACTATCCTTTCCATCTAAAAATGAAAGATTCTGCAGGTACGTTAGAACTTAGAAGGCTCATACATATTAGTCAACATCAGTAATCATATGAAAATGAGACAGATCAGAATATCACATATTAGACCTGGACTATTTATTTGCAAAAGAAGCTAAAGATGAGTTATGATTAAGCAGTGTCATCAAAAAATAAATAAATAAAAATGATTAAACAGAAAAGGAATCAGGTTAAATAGAAAAATAATTTTGGGAAAGAAGTACAAGAATAACGAACCAAATGTTAAAGGTCAGAAAAACTACAACTGAAAAAAAAACAAATAAAAAAAAAGGGGGTGAAAAAAACGAAGAAAAAAGAGATAAGAGATAATTTCTACTTTCATCATGTTAAGATAAAATATACCTTAGATATGTGAACTCCAAGATTACGGTGAATGCCAGAGCACTCAATACAAATTAAGATGCCAAGATTCAGAGACGCCCAATCAGGCTCAGCAGCACAGCATTCAGCGCATTGGTCATTCCCAGAAACTTCCCTCAGAATCCTGGAAACAGAATTTGCTCGGTTGACTCTCATGTCATTGGCTGTACT
The DNA here is from genome assembly GCA_026212405.1 of Petrea volubilis. Classification (NCBI taxonomy): domain Eukaryota; kingdom Viridiplantae; phylum Streptophyta; class Magnoliopsida; order Lamiales; family Verbenaceae; genus Petrea; species Petrea volubilis. The sequence continues at coordinate 23,276,945 of CM047882.1, read as the reverse complement.
TCCTTTGTTATCAAGTGGTCCACCAAAAGAAGCCCCATAGGGATCATAAATTTTAACATTATCATTTTTCCCCAAGTCAATCTGTAAAAAGTTAAATGCTCTTGTTGTTAGAACTGGATTTTATGATATTTCCAACAATCAGCGTTAATAAATACAGGAAACGTAACCTGCTGTAGGTGAGAATTCAAGAGGGATGCAATCACTCCTTGGATTTTGTTCATCCAGTCAATCCTATCAGCTTCAGTTTCAGCCTATTCAACCAACATAGAAAGGTTGATATAACCAGTAAACGATCTGTTGCATTTCAATCCTCCAATTATAAAAAATGTGGCGAACTGAAAGATTAAGAATTATAGGAGATACTAGTTGCAAGCTTCTACAGGTTGCTGATTAAGATAAATCTTAGGATTAACATGACTTTTCCAATTATAAATCTTTTAATATTTGTTTTACCATATTCTTAATCAACACAGGTGATGCTTCTACACTAATCTTTATCAAAAACCCCTAATCTATACAAACATATGTCCATTTTCGTGATGCGGAATTTTCATCCTTAAGATTCAAACACAAGGACCGCATTGTGAAACAAATAAGTAGAACAGAAATGTGATATGCAGCTCCCATCAGAACAGTATTGGTTGGTTGATGAAGCCATTAACTATATGGTAATCAATGTTTCCTAGTGACCATGATCATGTGCATACACACTTCCAAACATAACTCTTTCTAGAAAGAAGAAGACCCAAGTATAATAAGTCAATGACTACAATGAGCTACTTTGAAAATTACAATCTCTTTATCCAAAGGAAAAAATATATATCTGCTCAGACATGACAGACTGCAAAAGTTGAACAGCCATCTATAAGATAAAACAATTGCACTTATTTGCTCACCAACTCAAACTATGCTTTAACATCCTCAATTGAAAGTACAACAGAAAAAATGGCGGCAATAGAAAACTAGTAGTTGCCAACATCAAAAGAACAAACATAAGCAAACATTTTCAACATATTACCTGTAAGGTGTAAGTCTTCAATGGAGAAATTACTCTGAAGCACAGTCGCAAATCAGTATCCTCAGCATCAATCTTGATTGTTGAAGTACGTAAATCAACAGTGCTACAGCCTAAACTTTCTTCACCAAGTGTTGATTCTCGATGCTGCCTATGCCGAAATCTACTAAATACATGACTATTATGCTCTATTGAGTGGGAAGAATTAAGTGAAGGAGCACCCTGAGAAACAGGTTAAAATTAAGATAAAATTAGGATCATTTCTCCAATCTCATAAATACTGAAATCTATTGGTCGCAGAAAATGAAATATTCTAATTGGTCGTTTGATGTTTGTAGAGGCCTGTGAACAGAAAAGAAAAGGCATGATGATGACCGCTTCAGATGGGGAAAAAGATGTCATATAATCCACTATTCTATTTGTTACTTGTGTCCAAAAAACCAATGTGATTGGCAATGCTTTGAAAAACGCATTGTTACAAACAATCTTTTTGATTAATAGCGTAAATGGAAGTTTATACCATCAAAGAAAAAAGTTCATCATAATATGTAAGTTATACTCGGGTATTATCTATATATTTATAATTATATATATGATTAAAGCTCCTAGATCACATCAAATTATAGGACTTCGCCTCCCATTGGAATGGGTGTCTTAAAACAAGTCTCTAAGGTATGGTCTATATAACTCCAGGTCGAAGAGTCTAAACAAGACCAGAGGTGTTGACTTCACTTCGATTAAGACTTGTGACAAATTTCAATTGTAGGATGTAGTTTCATAAACATCGAACCTAGAGACATTTGTATGAGCAAGTAAGTGCTCATTAGAAAATGAGTTCACTGATAATCCCATCAAGAAACACCTAAAGGGAACACTAGTTGTACATCAAATTGGTGTAGTTTCTCATCTTATGTATGCACTAATTAGTCTTTAAACTTGAGGCTCCTTTGTTGACAGCTTGTGTGTGATTAAGCCGTTTTTTAGGGATTTTATGTATATACTCCTTTACTAGTTAGGATCTTCTTTACAAGATAGGATTTCATTTCCTATTCCTTTCCTGGTTAGAATTTGTTTTACTTGTATAAATACTCCTTTGTAATTTTCGTAAAATACACATTGTTAGAAGATCTAATAGCATATTTGGTAGATTAGCATACTATGGTAGGGTAAGGTTCCTATATCAATTAGGATTCTAATATTACTTTGTTACCTTATTTCTAGTTTGCTTAGGACTCTTGTATTCTTCTATTTCCATCTCTATATAAAGGAGATAGGAGACTATGAATAATACGAGAACACATTTTTCTCTTCCAACATGGTATCACAGTAGGTTCGAAAGGAGAAGAAGAAGGAAAAAAAGAAAAAAAGAAAAAAAGAAAAAGAGGCGGTAGAAACATCTGTTAACGCCTCTTCTTCCCGCGACCCACCCTTCCCTGTTGTCCTTGCTATTGAATCTTCTCCAAACTTCTCCATCCTACTCACCCCTCCTTGTTGTCGTTGCTATTGAAACTTCTCCAAACTACCTACCCCAATCCAATTGTTGCATGTTTTTTACAGCCTCATCAAGATATTCTCAATTTCTCGGTTCTTTTTCTTTTTTTTTTTTAACCCACTCCCCTACGTCGAAAAAGAAAGGAAAGAAAAACTCTACTGTTTTTTTTTGCATGTCCATCAAAACTTTTCGAGCAATCTCTAAACATTCTCCGTGATTTTTCTCATTTTTTTACACCTATGTGGTACTTTTTTGTCTATGAATTCTCTATATGGTACTCTTTTCTCTTTTTCTCCGTTAATTCTCCAATATTATCACAATTATATTGTGATTTGTACCATGACTATGTCGTGATTTTCTCTGTATCACAGTTGATATCGTGATTCTTTAATCTACTCCGATCACAGTCACATTGTGATTTCCGTCACGACTAGATCGTGATCATTTATTTTTTTATCACAATTCAATTGTCCTTTTCTCACTATCATGGCTACGCCATAGCTTTTATCTCTATCTCTCGTGATCTGTAAACTTCTGTCATGATTTGATGAACTCTCTTCGTGATCTACTCTTTACCTATCAAGGTTAAACCATGATTTATACATTCTGTCACGTTTAGCCATGATTTTATTTTATGCTTTTACGATTTAATCGTGCTCTTTATCAGTCTATCAAGTTATGATGAGATTGAGCTCTATGCAGCAAGATTGCTACTCCTACAACTTCTTGGTGTTTCAAGCTTCCAGAATTCTCAGCTTGAGGGGGAGGAATAGAATATTTAATATGTTAGGATATTTTTACAATTTGTTAGGATTATTTTAATGTTTTTCATTATTGTTTTTCTTTTTAACAAGCTATGTATGTTTCTTAAGCATACTCTAGCTTGTGAGGGAGTGTTAGAAGATGTAATAGAATATTTAGTAGGCCAGCATATTATGATAGGGTTAGGATTCCTATATCAATTAAGATTCTAATATTACTTTGTTACCTTATTTCTGGTTTGCTTAGGACTTGTATTATTCTATTTTCATCCCTATAAATACACGAACATATTTTTCTCTTCCAACACACATCAATAGAGATTTTCTCTCAAAAATTTATATGGTATCAAACCAACGTACCTTTAGGGAGAAAAAAGGCCTAGATTAGAAAAGAGGGGAAAAAAACCCTAATCAGAGAGCAAAAGATAGCCCACTGTGACTACCTCCGCCATTGGAGCCGTGCGTAGCCCTCACGCGCCTGAAGACAATTTCGCCTTCTTCTCACGCACAGGCGCATGTAGGCACATGAGCTGGAGTTCTGACCTCCAGTCGACGACTCAACGTTGACAAAGTCACACCGCCGTCTAGGACCCATTTCCGAAGTCACCTTAATAAATTTTCCTGGGTTATAGACTTTGGAACAATCAAACATATGCCAGCTCTTTCAAAAAAAATTTACCCTACTCACTATATACAAAAGGAAATAAAGTCTGAATAGTTGTTAGGTCCTTTGCCCATGTATCTGGAACGGCTCTATTAATTGTACTCCATTAAACCATCCTCTGTTCTTCATATTCCTCCTTTCCCTATTAATCTTTTATGTGTCAACTCCATCACTAAAAGCCCTCAATTGCAAGATTGAATTTTATCTCAATTATTATGTCTTTCAGGATCTTCAACCAAGGAAGAGGATTGGCACTGGAAGACTACAGAATGGCTTATACTTTTGGAGGGGAGCCAAAGTTCAGCGTTCTAGGGTGAGAATAAGGATGTCAACCATTTTTTGTCTAAGAAAGGTTACATCCACTTTGTTCGCAAAGACCAGGAGTGATACGTTAGTTTATGAAACTCGTGAGTATGCTAAACATACTAGATCCTTTGAGCAATAATAAAAGTATGATTCCTTTTATGACAATCCATTCTGATGTTTGGGTACCCACTCAGAAGACTTCACTATCCAGTGGTCAATGTTATGCCACATTCATTGATTGTTGTACTAGATTGACTTAGATTTATTTGATGAAAGCCAAGAGCGATGTGTTTTCTTGCTTTCAATAATTTCACAAAATGATCTGCATCTAGTTTGATGCTAAGATTAGAATTTTAAAAATTGATAATCGTGCAAAGTAAATGGATGGGAGTTTCATAATTATTTGGAGTCTAGTGGAATAATGCATCATACAAGTTGACCATATAATAGTGCTCAACATGGTGTTGCTAAAAGAAAACATAGATATCTACTGGAAGTTGCTCGATCCCTTATGTTTACTATGAATCTCCCAAAACCATATTGCGGAGATGCAATCCAATGGAATAATACAGCTCATTCAAAGGTGTTTAGGTGTGTTTGTTTTGTCCATAAGAATATCGGAAAATTGGAACCCTAGGCTTTTAAACGTGTGTCAATGATATTGTGCTGATCGAAGAAGACATAGTAGAGAATTAGACTTAACGGGTAAATCAGTCAAGACTTCTTTACTAAGCTTTCAGTAAAGTGTAAGGTAGGCTAGACCTTCCCCATAAAAGATCTCTCCTCTTCTAGTGTCAACTCAACTCCTTTTCGCAGGGTATAAGGACAAATTTCGTTCTCATGCCCACGTTGAAGGGAATAGAATAACAATCCCTTAGGTCTTTGGCGATGCTGAAGAGATGACTCGATTGAAGATGCTTCTTGCTCAGGAGTTTGAGAACAAGGATTTGGGGAAACCACAATATTTTTTGGGGATCGAAGTCGCTAAGTCGTGAAATGGGATTTTCATTTCTCAAAGGAAATACATTCTTGATCTTTTAATATGTTAGGTTGCAAACCTGCAAAATCACCTATTGAAAGCAATCACAAATTGCAAGCAGAAATCGGCACATCAGTTGTCATAAGGAGATATCACAGGTTAGTGGGAAGGCCGGTTTCTCTCACACACACAAGGCCAGACATAGCATATAGTTACCTTGGTGAACCAATATATGCATGATTCTCGTAACATCACTTGCATCACTTGTAGGTTGTGTTTCGTATTTTGAGTTATTTTAAATCTGCACTAGGGAAAGGTCTTCTTTTCTCCAAGAATGTGCCACCTGCAGTCCAGATATTCGCAGGTCAACCACAGGTTACTGCACACTTGCACGAGGGAAGTAAAAAGCAGAGTGTTGTTGCTCAGTCAAGTGTAGAAGTCGAGTAGAGAGCTATAGCTTAAGGAGTTTGTGAGCTATTTTGGCTAAGAAAATTATTAGAAGAGCTAAAGTTGACGAGAGAGTGTACCATATTCCTATTCTACGATAGCATGACCAAACAAACCACGTAAAGATTGATTGACATTTTATCAAGGAGAAACTAACAGAGGCTCCTTGAAAATTTTTTATGTGGCATGTGACAAACAACTGGCAGAGATGGGTTTACTAAGGGGCATCGTAATCCGACCTTTCATAACTTGGTTTCCAAGTTGGCCATGTGTAATATCTATGCACCAATTAGGCAATTTTTGGGGAATCTTATGCATATATTTCTTTCCTAGTTAAAATTTCTTCTCCTATTCCTTTCTTAGTTAGGATTTATTTTTGTATATATACTCCTGCATAATTGTTGTAAACTGCACATCAATAGAGATTCTCTCTAAAATTTACATCCTCGTACATGGGTATATTTATATACTTCAGTATACATACCGACAACATAGCAGGTTTTATGACGCCTATGTTAGGTATAGATTTTCGACATATGGAGGTTTGTTGGAATCAATAAGAATTCATCAGTTACCTTGTTGAGCGAGACAATCTCCTACACATTCTATAGGACAAGTCTAAAGAAATTCAAGGCCACAGTAGAAAACAACGAACGGGAAAGGAGTTTCATAGATTGTCAAAGAGACTACTAACTATACAAAAAAAAAAATCATAGCATTGAGGTTGATAAGATTTCGGGTAGATCCCATATCCTATACCTCAATCGAGAGATTGGATAATGAGGGGTTCATATTTGTATGATAACCATATGCAGAAAGGTTCACACATTTGTGGCTTAAATGCATAATTGGTCTTGTATGTAATGTGCGCAGGCATTGTTAGTCCTACACGTTGCTCCTTTAGAAAATAAATCTTGTAATTTAAAAGTCACTGCAATTTTGGGGCTTTTTCTGCCTGAATCCACTAAATCGGCCGAAAAAAGTCACTTGCCCCTCATATGACCCATTTTCCGGCCAAAGCTAATGGACATGGCACTCCTTGACACATTGGCGGCCACCATGTAACTTCCAAATGGGATGGAAAATTTCCCTCCAAAAGTCCTAAAGCCCTAAATAAGAATCATTCTCCTTGGTTATGTTCGAAAAGCAGCAAGAAACACTCCAAATTTATATATCTACTATCATCACCTAAAAATCACAAAAAAACAATTAATTAATCAATAATAAAAAACCATCAACTATTGGAAATAAAAAAATAAAAATAAAAACGAAATTCAGTAAAGGGTCAATAAAAACTACACAAAAGCAAAAGTATAAAGTGACAACTACGGGGGGACCATTTCCTCAAATATTCCCTTTGCAGTACGGCTAAATCGATTTTAAAATTAGGGTTAACAATAATTTAAGGGAAAAACAACAAATGGGACACAAAAATCACAAGTACACGCAAATTTAAACAAGTATCAACAATTACGAAATGCTAAATTACAAAACAGGTACACCCAAAGGGGAAAACTGCTTACCGTAAGCTAGCGGGGGCGAGTGTACCTCCAAATCACTCCTTATGTGACAAAACATCACAGGTGGAGCCTTTTTCTTTTTTTTCTCTTTGTGTTTCTTCAATTTCGCCATTACAGGAGTGATGCTTCTTCGTTTTTTAGAATGGGAGAGAAACTGAAAGGTAAATTAGGGTTTTCTTTTCTTTGTAAAGTTTTCCCAATATTTCCCTCCAATGAGTATTGTTTTTTATATCTAAATAAATAACTAAATTGTCAATTTTTTTTTTTTTACAAAAAATAGGTGCCGTTCTCTGACCGCCAACGTGTCAAGAAGGAGTGCCATTTCATTAGCTTTGGCTAGAAAATGGATCACATGACAGGCACCTGACTTTTTCCGGCCGATTTAGTGGATTCAAGCGGAAAACAAAAATTGCGGTGATTGTCAACTTACAAGACCAATTTTCTAAAAAAGCAAAGTGCAGGAGTAACAAAGCCTACGCACACTACATACAAGACCAATTATGCATTTAAGCCCACATTAATTGACTAAGCATCTTGGGCTTCTTGTTGGACATTGAACACGGATGAGCACTATTGAATTGGAAAGGGTACCAATTATTTGGTGATTACTTACATAAGTTTAATTAATTGATTGATGATTTAATCTTTGTTGTAGATTCCAAATCTCTGTTTGATAGGATTTTCAATCTTTAGGAAAGTAAATATCTCCAGATATCAGTTTGAAAGGATTTCATTCCTTAGGAAAGAAAATATATTTTATTCATAGTATGTAACCTTAGATCAGCAAGACCTATATGTTTATCCCTACTACACAAGAAATATGGAAAAACCGTGAGGGTTGCTATTCCTCTCAGGCTCCCTTTTATAGATAGAAAAACAATACATAATTTCTATCAAAAAGGAAGAGAATAAAACAGAATGAAAACAAATATCAACAAATCATCTAAGAATATCCTAACATAATTACATACTATAAAATGATTTGCTCCAATTATGTGGATTCTTCAAGTTGAGGAGAATCAAGGATGTGAATGCGTTCCAGAATGATCGAGATCAAGATAGGAACCCCATACATAGATTTGTATTTGTAGGCATAACTTCTTTAAACGTTTTTGATTGATTTGCATAAGAACCAAATCGCAATAGCAACGAGATGCAGTTATATAATTGCTATGTATGAATTTTAAATTTCCGTTGCATAAGGATCCTAGAGACTATGCAAAGCTAACACTATTATCTCCGCTAAGAAGAGAGGATAATGATGATTTTCTAGTTAAATTTTATAGCGCAGCTACCAAATGAAGTGAAACTAGCATAGACCCAGAAAAATAATTATCACTAACGGAGACCACGTTCCATTAGGGCAGCAGAGCAATAAACTGCTACACCACAAAATTTCTTCAATGGATGATGTGTCTTAAAAGTAACTATTTCAATTGCAGTAGATTATCTTCAAGATAGGAAGCCAAATGAATGTCACTGCAAAGGATAATAGGCTTAATCTAGGAAATATTCATGATTGTTATACATGGATTGGGGTCTAATGTGAGCGTTATATGGTACAATAAGCTTTACGTTCATGTCTAGAATATTCAAATCAGCAATTCCATACAAACTCAAAATCCAAGTAGAGATACTGTACACTTTATGCTGGTTGACAGTTACAAGATTCTAACAGTCAAAAATAAATAAATAAATAAAAATACAGTTATGAGGTTCAATAGTAAGCAAAAAAGCAAACAGTTAGAATATATGCATATCTAGTCCTATTTTATTGTGATTATGTTAGGTAGAGGGATGATTTTGATATTCTTTCCATTATTGTATCTTAACCTATAATCTCAAGCTCTATGTATAGGTGATGAGGATAACTCAATAATGATCAATCTTCCCTTTTCTCTCAATTCAGAATTTCTTTCTCTTCTCGTACAAACAATGGTACTCAAAAATTCCCATTAAAGTCCACACGAAGAATAGAACACAAAATAATGGGGTAAGTAGAGAGCAGAAAGGAAGGCAACAAAGTTGACCACTAAGAAATGCAAGTTACTGGTTTGAACAGATAAGAAAACTGTACCATACCCCTGGTTTGGAACCTTTGTTTCTGTAATAATATAAAGTCCCCTGACTGTCAAGAATGAAAAATCTCCTCTTCCAATCTGCTCTCAGGCTTGACGATCTTTTCAAAAGATACCCTTGCTTGATTGTCTGGACCTAAAAGATGAAATGACATTTCATAAGCTATATTGAATATTGTTCATCATAAATAACAGAGCTGAAATATTTAACACCAAATGTTACAAGCATTGAATTTCAAGCAAACAAATATCCAGGTCATCCTACCAAGTACTCCCTCCTTTTCACTCTTCAGTTGAGGATTGTGAAATTAAACTGGCCTCTTCACACACACTATAAATATGCACCACAAAGGCTACCACCTTCTCCACCAACCAGCACACAGGGCACAGCTGCCACCAACCACCCTCTCATCCTTCATGTGTAAAATTTCGGGGCTTCTAAACATATCCATAAACTCCAAATGCAGAATCATTATAACCTAACTTCACAAAACTAACACCACCCTAAATATAAGGGGTCAGCCAAACTCGTATATAGTACAAACGTGAACTCTCATGTTTTAGTTGCTCTTTACATTGTTTATCTGTTTTTAGTTGTGGCAGCTCAGCCAGCAAATTTTCTCTCACGCCCACTGGGTGAGTCATGTTGGTGATATTGGTGGTGGATGATATTGACAGATATATGATTTGAATTACAAAAGGACAATATGGAAAAAAAACTCCACTTTCTTTATGATAGGGGGTGATGAGTAGAATAAACCTTTTCAATGTTAGACCTAGCTCTTACATCCATTAGTTTCATAACTATGAAGAACGCTATTGTCATTGAATAGTCAAACCATGTCCAAAAAACTTACCTCACCTTTTGCAGTGGCCAACATAATTGACTCCATGTTTTTATAAGCACTGATGTCAACTCCATTCATTCCAATAGCATTTGAAGAAGTTGCTAATTTATTGGATGCCTGCAATTGGTTCAGCTCGGATTGTGTCCTAAACTCCTGGATCCTTTTTGCAAGTTTATCTTGTTCGATATTTGCCTGCTCCTTTGTTTGCTGTGCATACGTCAATACCTAAACTTGTACAGAAAGCAAGATAATAAAATTTGACTAAGTTTCCAAAGGAATCAACTTAATCTACAGTCACATTTTGGCTGCAAAGCCCGCGTGAATTCAATGTAGTATCAAAGAACTCCCACTCCTTACACCACCTCCTTTTTCACTAAAGAATTACAAATGTTCTATAACAGTTTCTATGGGAGAAAAGGAAAATTTTTGCCCATGCCATATTGGGGCCTTTTGTTGATCCCATTGATATCTTACAACAATACACTTTCCATTTTGGTAAGTTGGGATTTTGGCCACTTTGCAACGGTATTTATGTATACAACAGTCCACAATGAAATAAAATTTCAAAATGAGACAACAACCAAATTATAAAGCAACAGAAAATAATAAATCATTCTTTTTTACCATGTTACTTATATGAGAACCGAGGTATCCTGTTGGAAGCATTGACAAATGGTTAATGCAGATACAAGCAAACAGATGCTGGAATCATGGACTCTAACAAACTCACTGGGATACCCAATTAAATGCATAGCATGAAGAATAATGTCTTTGCTATTTTCATAAGACAAACTTGATTGTATAAGGATTACAGAAGATAAATGGGAGGAAGGAAAACAAAATGAATCCATATGCTTTGGCTAAAAGAGTAATACAAATATAATTTTGCACACACTTGTCATATTCACAACGCTCTAAAATTCTTAATCATCACAGAATGAAGACTTTAAGGCGACGTGTGATTAACTGAATGAAGACTGCATACAGACCTTTAGCTTCAACCCCCGATATGCTCTCATGTAATAAAATCCTAACACGCACGAGAAAATGCGACAGTATTCATTGGGGATAATGTTATCTCCTGAGTCAGAGTAGTTTCACAAGGCCCCGTCTCCAAATTAAGATCTGACCTTAATATTTCATTGGGTGCTAGTGAAGAGTATCGAAGGTAAGGTCATGACCCTCATGAGTTGTCTTATTGGGACGCAAGTTCCGCTATTTATCTATTTTTGATAAATAGTCATTTGTTTCGCATTTTGTTGTCTATAGAACCAAGGCTTATACGTTTTTTCCAATAACATTTTCCGTTTTACTCTCTAGTCCTCATGCATAGATACTTTTTAAACTATTTCGGGCTCCTGTCCTAACCTAGTAAATGACTCGGCTCAACCCTGTTTTCTTTGCTTCACTCAGCCATGTATAGAGCTAGTCGTCAAGTTACGTGAAGGCACATGACACAAAATGCATCATACTAGGCTGGTTTGAGTTAAGGCACTGTAAGATCTTACAGCTAGTATCATCATTGAACTAAATACAATTTGCAAATATTAAAAGTTGATCAAAATGTGACTTGTAATGTTAATTGGTTCTATTCCATAAACAGTTCCTTCACTCCCAGAATCTAAATGTCAACTAGGTGTCGTGCAGAAGCAATGCTTGGTTGATTAAAATTTATAACTGAAATATTCTTACACTATATCCTAGTTATGTTCTTGAATGACCACAGGGAAACTTCAAACATAGAGAACACTGAAGGGGAAAAAGTAGGGCTAATTACATCTACTACCCCTCTAAAGTTACGAAACTACAGTTGGTCCCCCCAACAATTTTTAATATTACCAACCCTTACCTGAGGAATTTCAACATTACAAATGCTCCCCCCCCCCCCCCCGGTCAGCAGGTTCCCAGTCATTTTTTCGAACTTTCGATTTTACCACTATATTTTCCAATTTAAAAAAATTTTCGACCAAGAACGACAAGGGTATTTTTGGAATTTCATAAAAAAAATTGATGATGTCAGCAGAATATGACCGGGAACCTGCTGACCAGGGGGGTATTTGTAATTTTGAAATTCCTCAAGATATGGGTTGGTAATATTGAAATTTTTTGGGGGAACAACTGTAGTTTCGTATCTTTAGAGGGGTAGTAGATGTAATTAACCTGGAAAAAGTATTGCATAAATTTTGGGCATATTCAAATTCCTCTTCGGCAATTACAATCAATAATTTCGCTCGAACTAAAGCTTACACCAGTTGGAATGATTAAAGTACCTGGTGAATAAAAGGCTCCATTTGGTTCAATAGGTCATACCCCTAAAGAACATATTGGAATACCGATCAGTTAGAATATATTGAAAGGATCCACGAGCAATTATAGTATATCAGCATACTCTAAACTCAAAAACATACCAATTTGAAATATCGTAGGTGAGCATCCATAATTGCGCTAAACGATTCCAAGAACTCGAATTTCTTTTTAGCTTCAATGTTCATGAGAGCATTTACCTGAAACTCTTAAAATCAATGAAAGGTAGTTAAACTACAAGAGGTATGGCAAAATTGCACATCATGAGAGCAAACTAAGGAACATTTGTGCATCATGATACCAAATTAAAGCGGCTCCTCTCAAATGTTGACTTCGAATTGTGTAGATCCTGTCATATATTTAGCAGATAAGTTTCCACCAGTTTAGCCAAAAGAAAAAAAGAAAATTTGAAATTAAAAGGTAGGAAACAGATTATTGAGAAATTTATTATTCTTTTCCAATAGAATACTAAAATCGGAGACTGATAATTTAAACAAAGAAAATATCGTTGAACAAATAAAAGAAAAAATGAACGCAATTCCTTTTGCTTGCTTTGATGCCATGTTGAAATTTGAAATATGTACAGTGAAAAAAGAAGAAAATAATCCATAAGAGTTACGTGGTTTGGCCAATTCGGACTACATCCACAGAACAAATAAAAGATCTACATTCTCTATTATTCTCTCTTGATTTTTGTGATTATAATGAACACCTATTTATATAGGTGAATTGCATAAACTGATAAATGGTAAAAGGACGAAATCACACCTAATAAGTGAAAAATAGAGGAAATCAAACCTAAATTAAATATAAAATATCTCATTACTGATTTGTAGTATTCCTATAAATATTCTAGTGAATCAATTTATGATTCTTAACAAATGTGTAAAGTAATATTAACACAAAAACCCAATAAAACAATACTTAGATCTAAGATTCAAATGAGTCTGAAACGCAAACGATTCACACACTCATTTTTAAGATAATTAAGAGCAAGTGCAATAATGACAGCATATCAATAGGCACATTCAGCAAGGAAGATGACAAAGATAGTGACAATAATAAGTTCATCTTTATACAGTTGCTACAACACACATCTACTATAAGATATGAAGGAATTGAAAAATATACCTCTTCAAATTCAGCAACAACTTCATCCCGTGTTGTCTTCTTTAAAGAAGCAAACTTTTCTCGCGCCTAACACAGAAACCTATATGTTAAGGAATACTTGAAAGAAACTTTGAAATGCAACTTAACTTGTATGCCTGAAATTTCAAAGATATTTGGGCACCGATTATGAGCTAAAGAGAAAATGAGTGACATGAGACCATTTATGGAGTGATGTCAAGGTGGCAATGTAAACTTCATCAATGAACATAAATGCAAGGTATGGAACTCGATCACACATTGGTAATTTGTTGTACTATTCTACAGCTTAAGAAGCCATGGGTTTTCCCACTTAATTGCTAAGTTTTGTGAAGATTATCAAGCAAATTTTAGAAAGACATTTGAAGTTTGTGTACATTTCCCTGTAAAAGGAATTACATGATGCTCCACCTTTTATGGGAGGAGAGCTCAAGTGGTTACAACTAACTTTCCCGAAATAGAAATAGCGGGAAAAATAATACAACTGACAAAGAAACTAAAAATGTGCTACACTAAGCTGGGACACTAAACTAGCCGCCACAGGTTTTACCAAACTTCTGCCAACAGCAATCAAGAGCATGAATAGTGCAACTACAATGCTTATAGGGAGGAAATTTTCCACTAGGACCAGTCCGCGCAACTAGCAGCTCCTCCGATTGCCTCCCTTGGTCACTTAGGTAATCATACAAGTTGTTTACTTTACACCTCTACAATATTTTCTCATCTTCAATATTCGAACTCATTCCCAAGTGTTACCTTAGCTAATGGGTCCCAAACCAAAGTTCGGGGCATCAACACCATGCCACAGTCACCTTCTTTATCTTTATCATCCATCCTTTATATTCCTCATTTTCCTTTTAATTTAATGTCTGTCAATCATTTAACTAAACAACTTAATTGCTCCGTGACCTTTTTTTCTAATTCCTTTATCATTCAGGAGTTAAAGATGGGGAAGCCGATTGGCAAAGGGCGTGAATCTTGCGGGCTTTATGAGATTGAAGTGCCATCGCCAGCTGCATACCAAGCCTCTACCTCACCATTCCACATACATTGTCGCCTTGGCCACCCCTTCCTTGAAAAATTAAAGACGCTTCGCAACTACGCCATATCAAGTCTCTTGACTGTAAGTCTAGTCAATTAGGCAAGCATTGTCGTGTCCCTTTCCCCTTACGTCAAAATAAGCGCTCTTTGTGTCCTTTCGATTTAGTTCAAGCCAATGTTTGGGGACCGTATTGAGTTGTGTCTACATTGGAATTTTGTTATTTTGTCATTTTCGTTGATGATTTCTCGCGCAACACATGGATTTACTTACTCAAAAGTCGCGTTGAGCTGTTTTCCACTTTTAGTGCATTTTATTCAGAAATTAAAACTCAATTTGATCGTTCTATTTGTATGTTAAGAACTAATAATGCCAAAGAGTATTTTTTGCATTACTTTAAAACATTTCTGTGTACCCATGGCATTATACATTAGTCCTCATGTCCTTACACTCCTTCAAAAAATGGGGTTACTGAAAGGAAACATGGGCACTTGTTGGATGTCACTCGAGCCATGTTGTTCCATGCGCATGTACCTAAACAATTTTGGGACGATGTTCTCACTACTTGTTACTTAATTAATGGCATGCCATCTACTGTGTTAGGTAATATTTCACCTCATTCTATTTTATTTCCTAATGAGCCTATTTTCAAACTCTCACCCCGCATATTTAGGTCTATTTGCTTTGTCCACCTAGTGAGTCCAACTAATGATAAGTTCAGATCGCAATCCATTAAATGTGTTTCTGGGTTACTCTCGAATACAGAAAGGATATCGTTGTTATGACCCTATCACATAGAAGTTCTTTTATAATGCTGAAGTCATGTTTTTTGAGTATACACCATATTACTCTAATGCATATCCTTACCCTAATCCTGAGTAGTCTGTCACACTTTTGATACCAGTGTCTCTAACCCGCCCCTCACCCCCTTCACCTTCATATTCCAATCGTTTGTCTCAACAAGACTTGCAGGTTTACACTAGGCGGCGTCACACATGCCCATCTCCTGCGGACTCATGCCCTCCCGAATCATCTCCCCCGCCTCCAAATCCTACCACATCACCAACCTCAGAGTTAATCTTCCTATTGCTCTTCATCAAGGTAAGCGCATTTGCACCTCATGCCCAATATCACATTTTTTCTTATAATTCTTTATCTCCCACCATTTCTTCATTTATATTTGTCATTGATTCTTCAACTATCCCCACTAATTTCCAACATGCCCTTTCTCATCCTGGTTGGAAAAGTGCCTTAGATACCTAAATGTCTGCTCTTCACTAGAATGGTACTAGGGATCTTGTCCCGCTTCCCCTTGGAAAGTCCACTGTAGGTTCTATCCATGTTTATACGGTCAAAGTCAATCCAGATGTCTCCATTAATCGACTTAAAGCGCGTCCTGTAGCCAAAGGATATACTCAGGTGTATGGTTTAGACTATTCATATGCTTTTTCTCCTGTTGCAAAATTGTCTTCCATTTGATTATTCATCTCTTTGGTAGCTACATATTCTTGGTCATTACATCAACTGGACGTTACAAATGCCTTTCTCAATGGCAGTTCGATCGGGTCTACATGAAGCAACCTCCCGAGGATGTTGCTAGGGGGGTCTGGTAGGTATGTCGACTAAAAAAATTACTCTAAGGCCTCAAACAGTCTCCTCGTGCCTGGTTTGGACGATTTACTAAAGTTGAAATCTCTTTTAGCATGAATCAATGTCGTGTAGGTCATTCAGCCTTTCACAAACATACATCTACTGGTATCATTCTGCTTGTTGTCTATGTAAATGACATTGTTATTATAGGAGATGACAGCACAGGTATACAACAGTTGAAGAACTTTTTAAAGTCACAATTCCAGACCAAAGATATGGGCGAGCTAAAATATTTCTTGGGGATTGAAGTGGCCAGATCCCGTCTCGGCATTACCCTTTCACAAGGGAAATGCAGACTTGACTTACTATCAAAAACAGGAATGTTGGGCGCAAAACCGGTTGATTCTCCCATGGATCCTAACACCAGGTTATCTCATGACCAGAGAGTACCATTAGATGGTCTAGAGAAGTAGAAGAGTGGTTGGGAAACTAAACTACCTAATTGTTACTCGACCAGACATTTCGTTTGCAGTTAGTGTGGTGAGTCAATTCCTTAACTCTCCTCGAACTAACCATTGGGCTGCAATAGAGAGAAACTTAAACTACTTGAAGAAAGCACCTGGCATTGGTTTGTCATACAAAAATCATGGCCACCTCAATATTTTTGGATATACTGATGTAGATTGTGCAGGCTCTAAATCTAATTGAAGGTCTGCGTCTGGGTATTGTGTTTTTGTTGAAGGTAACTTGATCTCACGGAAAAGCAAGAAACAAAGTGTAGTATCAAGATCAAGTGTTGAAGCAAAATATCGGGCAATGGCATACACTAATTGCGAATTGATCTGGCTAAGGCGTTTTTTGGAAAATGCATATCGATGCAATTAGTGTACGATAATCAAGCTATTTATATAGCAAACAATCCGATTTTTCACGAGCGTACAAAGCATATCAAGGTAGATTGTCATTTTGTACACGAGAAGATATTACAGAATATCATCAGTACTTTTAACGTGCCTTCAAATGATCAAATAACTAACTTATTCACGAAAGTATTAAATGGGGCTAGAGTAAGATTTCTTTGTAACAAGCTTGGAGCATATATCAAATGCTCCAGCTTGAGGGAAAGCGTGAGAAATGCAAAACATGTGATCAAAATATGTGGTTGAGGATTTTTGGTGTATTTAGTATGGCATTTATGAAGGTTCATATGTAGTAGTATAAATAGGACCTTGAATCACAAAAATCAATGTACAGCAAAATATACACTTGTTAATATACAATTATTTTTCATACATTAAGGAGTTATTTGCCTTGTTAATTAAAACTTCCATCTTAGTTGCCTGCCACATTATTAAAACCAAGGTGGTATTCTGAACTAATTTTTTGGATGTTGATTGGTACTTCTCTTAGCATGATGGGTTAAAATTTGGTGTCACTAGCAAGTTTTCAATTAAATGTGGTAATCATACACATCCAAAAAAACAATGCCATGCTACCATTCTATTATGGGCATTTGATTTCTTAAATCAAGACAAATGAAATAGGAAATAGAATTCTTTTTGTAGAAATCTTCAATACCTGGTCATATGCATGTATGGCTTTGTCGAATCGGCGACGGGACTCCTGCAAGAGGAGGTAAATGACAAAACATCATATAACAATATATAACGCATTATTTTTCACTAAGTTTGGACTACAAACAGAAGCCAAACGATATCATTCTTTTAATTTCAAACTAAATAGGGAGACAAAGCAGAGGAGAATAGGTTAAGAAACTAAAATCAGATCGACTAGCATCTTTTAATTCCTTAAAGCAGCATATCTCCCTTCCAAGTCTCAAAAGCCATCACATAAGTATAAGACAAATTTAGTACACATACCATTTGAGATTCACCAGACATATTATGACAACTACGTCTTCAATTTCTTTTGACCAACTTGTCATAGCTTCCAACAGTCTCCCCAAATTTCAAAACTCAAAAAACCTCATATTCTAGTTAGACATTGTATAACTAAATGCTAGATAAAATTTCATAATAGTAGCAAAAAGAGAATTAGATTTGAAATTTGTCTTTTACATTCTCCTTATTCCATTAAACTTTAAAAGAAATGTATGATCAAGCTCCAAAAATTTTCAACAGGATATAGGTAATGATTTATAGCATACCCAAGAGACCAATTTTCTTCAGTTCAAGGCATTAGATCTGTTTACTGGTGTATCTTAGAGGACTTGTAGGGAGATTGGCAAGCATTTCTTATGTGACCTTTCCATGTATTTTTGAGGACTTCTTGTCCTCTTATACGGAACTTCTTTTTTCCCTTGACGAAATTTATGTTTAATATCAAAAAGAAAAATGTTTAAAAATATCATACTTACCCTAGATGGCAACATGAACACTATTAGTTCAACTGGGATTGCAATCCAACATAGAGTTGGGAGTAATTTGAATATCTCTGTCTATTCAAAAGTTTACTTGATACGGAAGTGGTTCTTTGTGGCTATTATGGTGGGTGACATGAGTAGAAAGAAAGAGAGGATAGATGCAGAATTAGAATTAGAGAAGTACAAGAAAGGTGGAGAGGAAAAAAGAATTATTGCATTAACCAAAATCTGATTCAATGTGCCCCAAAGTGGGCGTCCTTATACCTAACAAATCCCATCCCATGTGGGATTGGGATTATATCTTCTAAAACAATGCCGTATCTCCTAAGTGCAACAACGGCGTGTCAAGCCAAAAGAAAAGAACATAAAATACGTTTTGTAATAAAAGCGTAAGTCAACCTTCCTAACACTTTCCTAGTTAACATTTGTAATACTTTCCTAATTAATAAAGGTCATTGTAATAGTGGCTACCAGTTTCATGGACATAGAGCAAGGGTTTCTGGTGATGTTCCCGATGGTTTTTTAGTATTTTACAAATTACAGTCACATCATCATTGACCTTTACTTGAGGTTGTCATGGTTATTTGACACTATTTCAAGGAGATCCTTGCAAGTATATTTGGATTGGACAAAATTTTGGATTTCTTGATGGAATACTCTAAGCATCATACCCAGGCACCATGCACATCAGATCTTAAAGTTCACGTATCCAAAAGACCTGAAAATCTCTTAAGTTCTATCCAAACTTCAGTAATGCTACAACAGTACACCTGGAGTTATATGTTAATAAGCACAGGATACACAGGTGCTAACGTAGAGTAAACAGTGGAAGATTTTTATTTAGCAGTACTTTATTAGGATTCCTATTACTAGTATATTTCTGTCCTTTTTAAGTTTTAAACTCCTATTCAAGTTAGGATTTTCCCTTTTAAGTCTTAGATTCCTATTTAAGTTAGTATTTTCCTTTTACGTTATAGATTCCCATTCAAATTAGGATTTTTCTAGTTAGTATATATAGGGGACTTCTATTATTTTTATAATCACTCAATAATACAGTTTTATAGAATTTTTCCAATGTTTCTGGGCTGAAACTTTTCTTAATAATTATTGTAATATAATTCTTGCATGTTAACGCTTACTTACTGCATCAAGTGCACTCTCATACTACAGTCTTATGAAACAACATATATGTAGCACACTGAAAGAGCCTCTGGAAACCTTTCATCTACTTTGTTAAACTTATGGCACACTGAGGACACATCAGAATCCCCCATGGTTCTTGGTCATGGATGCTTTAGGAATCAAAAGATGTTTAAATATGGTCTAATCATAAACTCGATTCAAGAGAGGATAAAGAAAGAAAGAGTCCAAATGGGAATACGCAAAGGACAAAAGAGATTATGCACGTAGCATTGTGCCTCCAACCACAATGGTTGCATCTATAGGGTGTCATTTTAAATAGTTGAAGTTAAAAACTATCACCCCAGCAACGATCAGTAACATCTCATTTCACAATGTCTAATAAAAATTAATGCAAAAAGAACAAAGGACCAAAAAGGACCTAGGTGTTTTAACCTGTAGCCTAACAATTTAACAAATTTTGGGCACAATAATCATGAAAAATATTTATTTGAAATATCTAATAACATGGTAAAGTCCAGTACCAGAGTTATGAGAGTCGATGCTAATTGCAATCTTAGAAAGATCATAAATTCCCCTAAAGACTATGACTTCGTCTTACAAACCTAAAATTTGAAATGTGTTTGAAACAGAAAGCCCAAATAGCTTCAATCGGTAACATAAATTCACTTATTTAACTCTAAAGAAGAAGATTGATTCCAAATATCTTAGCAAAGGAAACAGAACCCAATCTTCTAGCAATTAACGAACAAAAAGAAAAAAACATGCCAAATATTCCAAATTGTTGATTTAAAACCAAAAGGCAAGAAGAGACAATTCCTTTATCCAATTGAAGCAATTTTCCTTAACAAAAAACAACTCAAACTTTCAGCAAGAGACAAAGAAAAGAGACTAGGTATTTATTCAACAAGAGTAAACAAATTGAGGAAATTTTTGGATGGATTCAACAAATAACAATCCACATTCCAAATACCACCTTTATCTGAGCAAGGTGATTCTATAACTTACATTGGCTGATTAATGGACCTACCTTTGCCTCCTGCAAATCAATAGACAAAAACTGAGACAAACGGTCCACAAGAACATGTTCAACCTGCATGGCGAGATATATAACAAATTTCAGAATAAAAGTTACCTCCAAAACAAGTTCAGAGTTTAAGAGGAAATTATGGAAGAGCCTCCTTAAGGGTTGGTTAGCTTAGTCAATCCGGCCTAAGAAGCATTTGTTAACAAAACCGCCAACTTATGCTTTCAAGTAGAATTTAAATGTACGACATCCGTGTCCACTACACGAAACCTTTGCAACCTTGATGCTAAAATTGTACTTCTCTAACAATATGAAGAGTACTAAAGAATTCTGTCTATGCTTTCTTAGATAGACAGAATACAAGTTGGTGAAATTTGATTATACTTTGTAAACCAGCATTAACACTCAATATCATGGGAAAGTCTGAACAAACTCAACAATTACAGCAAAGACCAGACCTCGATGCATGTATAGACTTATTTTTACAAAGAAGCACAACATGTATTATTGAGGCCAAAATCCAACGGGAAGTAGAAATTTCAATCTGAATTCTGAAGGAATGAAGGACAAGATTGCGTCAGCAGCAACGGGTAGCAATGCCCTACTTTTTTATATAATGTAGTTTAGTGGTAAAATTTAAGAAGATAAGGCGTCTGAATATTGATTTAACATAAAGGATTTCTCACATGCAAATAAAACATACTTGAGAACGAAGAAATTCCTTGTACGTAGCAAGCTCATGCAATGCATGGATAAATTTTGATAACACCGGACCTGTCACAGAGCAAAGAGAAGAAATAGTCAAGATACTCTTCAAATGGGTTGTCACACAATCAGCAAGACAAAATCCCCAGTATGCACTCTGCTATGAATGGGTTTCAATAATCTAACTACAAAATTACCGTTGTTTTGGAAAAACAAATGGGCTAACTAGTCCCTTATGTTCTATCATCCATGAAATGGATTAATTGGTCATCAAGAGTACAAAAAAAAATTAACATTCCTCTCATGCTATTTCAATATAACTATACATACCTCCAATTGATACACCGAGAAGATCATCAAGCCCACCTCCAAAAGCTTCTAGTGTTGCCGCAAAGCCAATGTCACCATGGCAAGCTTCCCCAAGCACTTCCCTATACCATAAAACCCCAATACCAAATACATTAGTTGTTACAAATTGTGCCCCCATTACCAACTAATCAAATATATAATATGTACTTAACAATTTGCTTTTTTTTTTCCCTATAATTGTCATGTATGTTAACTTTTTGGTATCCATTAAACCACTGCCAAGATCCCTCGGGCAGCATAGACAAATCATGCAGACGATACAAAAACAAAGCAAGGAGTAGCGTTGCTTGGCAACATCTTATTATGGTCTGAAATTGTCAAAAATGAAGAAATTAAAGCAAGGGATATCATGGTAATTATTATCTAGGCCCACAAAATATATAAAGCTTAAACAAATAACTGTTGTTCAAATACAAGGGCCATAGATGTCTAAATCTAGCTTCAATATACCAACTATTGTTAGAATTTAATTGCCGAAGTTGTGTAAATTAACCATTGTAGATAGGAATCAAACTGACTCTCGGCATTATTCAACCAACACCCACAATCAAATCAATCATTCATTTCCCAACTTCACAGAGCATCGTTACATTCTTCTCCAAGAGTAAGATGGAAAACAATGTTACGATTAAAAGTAAAACAAATGCAAAACCCCTTTGAGGATCAAAATTGAGAGTGTCAAGCATGTGATTAAAAGCCCAAACAAAAAGTTGATGAAATGGGCTGGCGAGATCCAAGGTTACTTCAGAGCATGTAGTCTCCAAGAAATAAACTTTAGGTATAGCAAAACGTACTCACGTGTATTTTTTACAGCCTTTGTGCATCTTTTGGCAGCGATCTCTTAGCTCATCCGCTGAATGCTCCAGAGAGCGCACCTAGACATCCATCGGAATAGTAAAAACTCGATATAAAACAACAAAAGATATACGAGGAGAAGAAGATACGAAGAAAAGGGGTGTCGGTAATTTTGCCTGTTTCTGAAACATAGGTGAATCTTCGAGCTTGATAAACGCCGCCATCTGTTCCTCCAGTTTGGATTTTTCAGGTGAAGCAGATTCAATCAGATCCAGCGGGAGAAAGAAGAAACGGAGTGGAGCTGAATCAAGGCCTGATTAGATTGATGACGCATTCGCTTGTCGCCTGTCGGGTTGTATGTTACTATTAATATTATTATACTCAACATGCCTGGTGTTGGGAGATTTATTCTTTCGTACAATTCGAGATTTTTTTATTTTTTTTTTAAATGAGACTTCAATCTTAAAAATTGTTTTAAGATTTCACCCCTCAACCGCGGTAAAAAGTAAAATCAAACCACAATTTGTACTCTATATCATCATTTAGCCTACTTTTTTTTTTCCTTCCCGGCCTTTTTTCGTCGCTGACTTTCTCTCATCTTTTTCTTTCACTCTTTATTTTCAACAACAATATTAAATTTTTGAATTAAATTTTCATGCAAAATTTTTCGATTAGGAATGAAATTGATGTGGTCGGATTTTGTCCTGCGGTACACGTCACTTCGTCCTGGGAGTAAGTAGTCCGAATCCGGTCAGGTATATCCGAGTAGGGGTGTCTGAATGCTGGTCGGGTCCTATTCTGCAAGGATGGAGCACACGTGAGACTAGCCGGAAGTGTCTCCGGCGAAGACCCTCCGACGCTCAAGTCAGAATTCGGGTAGGTGAACAGTAAGTGATATTCAGCGTATCGGTAGATAAAAGTTGTCTTACCACATGAATAGTGTCGTCGTACTATTTATAATAATAAAAAATAGGTGGGCCGGACCAGAATTAGGTTGGCCCAATCCCGTTGCTGGTGACGGGCGTTCACCATGACGCGCTGTGGGCGCGTGGGATGCATTCCTCGTTCGAGGAGGATCTCAGAGCATTGACCCCGAGAATGAAGCCTCGTCGACATCGAACATGCCATTTACATCGGGGAGAGCCTTGAGTCAAGGAGATGTGGTGAACTCTGGCCGAACAAGGCCGTCAAGGGCCTGATCGGGATAGGCCTGACACGCGGCGATAGGGGGATGGCGGCATGCGCTGACCTGGATCCGACGTGTAAGCTGAGGAGGAGCGCACGTGGCCAGGGCGGATTTGGCCACATCATTAGCCCCCCCAGTTCTTGGTCTGGTCGATCCTCGTGATACGGGCAGACCGGGGACTGTTCGAGGAGGTAGCGCCTACGACATCGCCCAGGAATTACCGATCAGGCATTGGCGGTAACTTCGAAAATTGACCGTTGGGATGTGACCGTTGGTAATAAATGCTGGCGACTGTTGGACTTCCCGAGGAATATTTTTACCGCCCTATAAATAGGGGCTCCGGGCGTGACTACGGGCGCGTCATTTTACAATCGAGCTGAAGTTGCATTCCGAGAATAATCTGATAGCACCGAGCACACGGGAATCATTTCGAGCAGACAAAATCTCCTTTCGACCAGCCAAACCTAGGTACTCCCCTTTTTTCGAACTATTTCTTTCTTGCTCTTCATTTTCGTTAGACAATCCTTAAATATGAGCCAAACACACGAATAGCTCGGATAGTCAAAATAGGATGGTAGGGTCCCCGATCGAAGGGGGGTTAAGTGATATAAATCTGTCGATCTCCGTGGAGGCAGAGGCCTCTTTTGAGGGGGCGACGTCTCGTTGCCCGGGCGAGGCGAGCACCAGTCGGCCCCGAGGGGGCGGTAAGAGCCCAAGTAGGGTAGAGGAGATGAGGCGGAGCATGGAGGCGGAACGCGGGGAAGCGCTTCTTCCAATGGGCGACGTGCCCGACGTGATGGTCCCCTCGTGGAGGTCCGTTTCTGAAGAGGCGGGCCCATCCGGTCAGGAGCCTCTTCGGGGGAGGAGAAAGGCCATCGCCGGGAACCAGACAACAGTCAGTTGGGGAAACATCATAGCGAATAACTCCGATCGGGACGTAAAGAAGATAATGAACCACTACATCCGAGGCAGGTTTGGGGTCATCTGGCCGAGCAGGGAGGATTCCATTACGAACCCCCCCGAGGGGTGCATCCCCATCCACTATGCTCACATCGAGAACGGGCTTAGATTTCCGATCCCGGCCTTCATTTCCACCATCCTAAATCGATTGAATATAAGCCCGATTCAACTGACCCCGAATTCATACGCCTCGATGTGTGCCTTCGTTGTTTTTTGTTGCTGTACTGGGCACAATCCCACTGTGGCCAACTTTTCTAATTTATACCAAGTTAACCACTCGAGCAGGTCCTCCCCGGATGACGAATTTAACTGTTTTTTTGTGAGCGCCAAGAATGGAAGGAAGCTGATCGAAACAGCTTCATCGTCCTACGGGGCGGACTGGAAGCAGAAGTGGTGCTATATACAATCCGATGATCCATGGCCGGTGAGGAGGGTGCATAACCCGGAGGCGAGGAAGCTCTCCCTGGCCGGGCTGGGATCGAGTAGTTGGACAAGGGAGTGGGTGCTCAGCCAGAAGGCCCTGGGCTTATTGAGCCCCACCTTCCTCACCCAGGAACGCTTCCTAGTAAAGGCCGGGCTCTCGCCGGCCAGGCTTGATATCGATCATGTTACTTTTGGTATTATTTATTGCATGTTTTTACTCGGATATTCAAGTCTTTATGCTCGATTATCGTCTAATCGGTCGGTTTTCAATTTTGCAGATCTCAGCGTGTTGGAAATGGGACGTATGAACTTGATCTCCAAAGTAGCCGGTGGAAGGAGGAGGCCATCTCCCCCCTCGGAAGAGGCCCGAGCCATAGCGGCCGCCACTGGTGCTCCGAGGAGATCGGCCCAGGCGCAGGCACCAGTTCAACCGGCCAGAGATCCTCGTCGGGAGGATGCCATGGATGTGGAGGAGACGCCTCTTGGCCGAAAAAGGAAAGCCCCGGACTCCACGCCCCCGACGAGACCAACGGGGCCCGCTCCGAAGAAACCCGTCTCGAAGTCGGCCAAAGGCAAGAGGCCGGCTGATGGCTCCGGGTATTCATCGGAAGAGCTGGAGGTGTTGAACTATCCGGACGCCCCGGAACCTCGCTTCGGCCCCAAATATGGTGACCTCTCCGACCGTAGCATCTTCGGAGGGACGAGCAAAAGGTTGGCCATGAGGAGTTTCCAAAACGCCGTTTTTAAGGCCGATCAGGTCAGCCTGTCCGAGCTCGATGATGCGGAGCTGGCCTTGAGCATCGCCCAGGACATGAACACTCTTCAGCAAAGGGTGTTCCATGGCCTTCGTCGACTGGAGGTCAGCCGGGCGCGTTGTGACAAGGCCGAGCGGGAGGCTCGAGGAAGCAGCCTCCAGGCGGATTTGGATGAAGAGCGGCAGAAAAATCAAGTCGCTCAACGGGAGATAGCCGCGGCGCGGGGGAAGACTCAGGCCCTGGAGGAGCGGCTTCGAGAAGCTCGAGCTGGATTTCAAGACCAGGGAGTCCTTGCTTGAGCAAGAGGTTAGCCTCCTGAGGAAGAAGGCCAAGGAGGCCTTCGTGCAGGGTGAGGAGAGAGGCCGCCGCTCGATGAGGACCGAATTGATGGCCTCGGTCCCCGACTTGGAGAGACAAGCCGTCAAGCGGTTCGTTCGAGGACCGGTGTTCGAGTATGCTACCATCCTCCGCGGGGCGAACGATGCCTCCCTCGGATTTGAAAGAGCCTTCAAGCAGCTGAAGGCGCGCGGTGTTATCCCGCAAGATTTTTCCATGGAGGGGTACGGCCTTGATCTGAACGATGCCGGGGAGAAGGACGATGAGGATGATGAGGCGCTGCCGGCATATGAGGCTGCAGAGTTTGCACGAGTTATTTCCATTGTGGAGAGACAGGTCCGCAATGAGGAGCATAAACGCTTAGGGGAGCCTCTCTCACCGGATGTGGAGCCCGACGATCCCATCGTCCTGGACCAAGGAGGGTCATCTTTGGGGGCGACAAGTGCCCCGTCGGATGCAGTGGCGGCTGGCGCTGGGGCCGATCAAGCCGTGGAGGCGGCCATCAAGGAGGTGGCCAAGGAGATAGATGGCGCTTAAGCCATAGGATTTTAGGCCGGGCTGGACGCCCGAGAACATGTATTTTTGTTTTGTTTTGTTTTTTTTTTTTTTTTTTTTTTGAACTTTATTATGATCGATGAAATTTGTGTGAATGGTTAATGAAATTTTTCAATGGCAAGTGCCTGGTCGAAATACTATTTTCATGCTCATTTTTATCAATGGTTTCAGCCTCGAAATACATGTTATTTAATCCGGTAAGGGAGCATAAAATGTCCAATAATAAATAATAATAAAAAGGAACTTTGAGAACTTTGAGAAATAACTTGATAATCAAAAATCGAGCTGGGGATAATAGAGTTCGTGCATAAAACGGCGTGTTTTAGCCGGAATCTTATTCGATGATAACGATGTAATTATTAAAACAGTTGAAATAAAATACTTCATGCGAGCTAGTTTTACGCGCGATGTTTTTACTCGGGCCATTATCATACGTAGAACTGTCTGAGGTTCGAGGCGTTCCAAGGACGGGGCAGTTCCCTTCCCGACATGTCCTCGAGGCGATAGGCGTTGTTTTTGCAAATCTTGGTCACTTTGAACGGACCATCCCATTTAGGGTCCAACTTTCCCACAGGGTGAGAAACCTCGACCTTCTTGGTGACCAGGTTTCCGATCTGGAATATCCGGGGACGGACATTGCGATTGTAAGCACGTGCAGTGGATGCCCGGAAGTTGTCCATCCTTCGAAGGGCGGCACACCTTCTTTCTTCGGCGAGGTCGAGCTCGGTCAGGCGAGCGTCGACGTTGGCGATCGCGTCGAAGTGCGCAACCCTAGCAGATGGGTGCTGATGTGGCCAAATCCGCCCTGGCCACGTGCGCTCCTCCTCAGCTTACACGTCGGATCCAGGTCAGCGCATGCCGCCATCCCCCTATCTCCGCGTGTCAGGCCTATCCCGATCAGGCCCTTGACGGCCTTGTTCGGCCAGAGTTCACCACATCTCCTTGACTCAAGGCTCTCCCCGATGTAAATGGCATGTTCGATGTCGACGAGGCTTCATTCTCGGGGTCAATGCTCTGAGATCCTCCTCGAACGAGGAATGCATCCCACGCGCCCACAGCGCGTCATGGTGAACGCCCGTCACCAGCAACGGGATTGGGCCAACCTAATTCTGGTCCGGCCCACCTATTTTTTATTATTATAAATAGTACGACGACACTATTCATGTGGTAAGACAACTTTTATCTACCGATACACTGAATATCACTTACTGTTCACCTGCCCGAATTCTGACTTGAGCGTCGGAGGGTCTTCGCCGGAGACACTTCCGGCTAGTCTCACGTGTGCTCCATCCTTGCAGAATAGGACCCGACCAGCATTCAGACACTCCTACTCGGATATACCTGACCGGATTCGGACACTTACTCCCAGGACGAAGTGACGTGTACCGCAGGACAAAATCCGACCACATCATTTTGGCGCTAGAGGAAGGGCCTTCTAGTCGAGCAAGTGAGAAAATGGTAAACACACGAAGGACCGGAACAGAGTCAGGGGCCCCGCAAACCACCGCCCATCCTGTTCCCGAAACTCACGTCATCCCACCTCACGTTGCCCCGCAAGCCATCGGGCCAGCACCTACGCCTCCCGCCGGACAGAACCTCGTCGTTCTGACGGCTGATCAGTTCAATACGCTCCTACACGAGATCAGGCGGATGAACCCAGTCCCCGCCCCGGCTGCCACTGCTGAAGACCCTTATCCGATGAGGGAGGAAATTCGCCCCCCGCGAGGCGTTCGGGCAACCGACGCCGAGCGGGATGACGCGCGAGTGCGCGAACGAATCCCCACGACAAGGGAGGTCCGCAGAGAGAGACGGCCCCCGCCTCCTCGACCGGCGGAGGAAGTTGACGAATCCTCTGTGGGGGCATCCTCAGGTCATCCTGCACGGAATCACAGAGAACGGTTGGAAGAAATCTCCCACCAGGCCACGGAGATCCAGCGGAGGATCGACGAGGTCCGCCGCGGAGAAAGATCCCGTGATGATGTTGGGGAACTTTCGCATCGGATGGAAGACCTTAACCGGAAGCTCGAGGAGGTATCTCACCGCTCCGGACAGGGGTCGGCTCAGCGATACTTTGTGCCGGACGAGGCAGACCCGCTAAGCGCAGACCTTCAACGAGCCCGAGCACCCAGAGGGGTCCGAATCCCGACCGACTTGCCCCGATACAATGGAGAAGCGGATCCCAAAGAACACCTAATACAATTCAAACACGCCATGCGCTTGCACATGATCGACGATGACTTCGCCGCGAAGTTGCTGGTTACGACTTTTCAGGGAGTAGCCTCGCAATGGTACGTCCGCCAAGCCCCAGGTTCGATCAGAAGCTTCGCCGATTTGGCGATAAAGTTCGTCAACCATTTCCAGACGAAAAGCCTAGCGAAGCTGCCCCCATCCCATTTGCATAAGATTCGACAAAAGGAGGGCGAGTCTCTGAGGGACTTCTTTAACCGATTCAACACCGAGCTGCTCAAGGTCGAAAGCGTCCAGATGGACTTCCTCCTCGACGTAATCATGGGGGCCATCCGAAATCAAGCATGCTCGGACCATTTGGCCAGGAAGCGCCCGGCCACCATGGAGAAAGTCATGTCCATCGCTCAACAATACATGAATGTCGAGGACATGAGGTTTAAAAGGAGGCCAGAGGTCGGGGAAAGGAAGGACCGACGACGAGACAACGAGCTCACCCCGTTGGTCATGTCGAGGAAAGAGATCTTCGCCACAATCAACGCCAGCGACCCGACGGTTTTCCGAAGACCAAGGAAGATCCAGGACGTGGACGGAGCCCCCCCGAGAGGAAACAAATATTGTGCATTCCATAAGCAAGTGGGAAATCATGACACCGAGGGCTGCTATGCCCTCAAGAAGGAAATACAGCGCCTCATCGACCTGAGCCGTCCGGAGATCAAGAAATACGTGAAAAGGCAAGGACAGGGTCGCTAGGGTGAGGGAAGCCGCCGACGTAACTCCCCGTCCTCCATGGACGATGAACACGAGCCGCCGAAGAGGACTCGGTCTCGCTCTCCTCGACGAGATTACACGCCATCCGGTCGGGACGACAAACAGCCTGCCACACAGGATAACCTCCCGGTCAGGGGGATGATCCACACCATTGCGGGAGGACCTAGTGGTGGAGACACTAAGAGCAGAAGAAGACAGGTGGAGAGGCGCCTCGACCAGGCCCGATACCGTATCGAAGAGCGCTACTACCATGAGAGGCTGCACGTCAACACCGTATCAGAGGCAGCGACGCCGACGTCGGAGTCACTCGAATTCTCCGACCTTGATCTTGCACACATCCCGAAGACAGAAGGACTGGAGGACACACCGGATTACCCAATGGTCATTAATTTGGACGTAGCCAACTACTCCGTGGCAAAGACCCTGATCGACAATGGGAGCTCCGCCAACATCATCTTCGCCAACACCTTCGCCAAGATGGACTTAGGAAGATACACGCTCTCCCCCGTACAGACCCCTCTCGTCGGCTTTGGGGGTTCCGAGGTGGTCCCTCTCGAGATGATTCAACTCCCCACCTCGTTGGGGGAGGCCCCGAGAAGAAAGACTATGATGGTCCAGTATCTAATAGTTGATGCTCCGTTTGCTTACAACATCATCCTCGGGCGACTCGCTCTTAATGCGTTTAGGGCGGTGGTGTCCACATACCACTTAAAGATGAAGTTCCCCACGCCCGTGGGGGTCGGGCAAGTCACATGTCGGATCCTGGACGCCTGGAAGTGTTACTCGGCCTCCGTCGAAGGGAAGAAGACTCCGGCACCCCGACTAGTCGAAGCAGCCGCTTCACGAATGGACGTCCCCGAGTCCTCCGAAATTGACCCGGCAAAGCGGAGGAGGCTAGAGGAAGAAAAGATGACGCCAGCGGAAGAGTTCAAGACAATCCACCCGGGTAGGATTGACCCTCGACCCGCATCACGAGGTCATGTTGGTCGATTTCCTCCGGGCAAATGCCGATGTCTTTGCTTGGAAGGCCTCAGACTTTCCAGGAATCGATCCCGAAGTCATTGTTCATCGCCTCAACACGGACCCATCGTTCAGGCCGGTGAGGCAGAAAAAGAGGATATTTTGTGAAGCTCGAAACCGGATCATCGAGGTGGAGGTCAACAAGCTCCTCGAGGCAGGCTACATTGTGGAGGTCCAGTTCACCGAATGGTTATGCAACGTGGTCGTCGTTGCCAAGGGCGATGGCCGATGGCGGATGTGCAACGACTTCACCGATCTCAACAAAGTCTGCCCCAAGGATCACTATCCCCTTCCTCGGATAGACCAACTCGTGGACTCGACGGCGGGGTGCGAGTTGATGAGCATGATGGACGCCTTCCAAGGCTACTACCAGATCTACATGGCCGAGGAGGATCGTGGGAAGACGTCGTTCGTCGTCTCGACGGGGACGTATTGCTTCCTCGTGATGCCCTTCGGGCTAAAAAACGCCGGAGCTACGTATCAGAGACTTGTGAATCTCATGTTCAAGGAAGAGATCGGGAGAACCGTCGAGGTGTACGTCGACGACATGATAGTCCGCAGTGAGCGGGGGTCCGATCATCTCGGGCACCTTGCTCGAACATTTGAGATGCTAAGAAAATATGGCCTAAAACTCAACCCGAACAAGTGCACGTTCGGCGTCCGAGGAGGTAAATTCCTCGGGTACATTGTCAGCCATAGGGGGATCGAGGCCAACCCCGCGAAGATTCGCGCCATCCTCGACATCGAGCCACCTAGCTCAGTGAAGGAAGTACAGAGGCTAGTAGGGCGCATAATCGCCCTCAATCGGTTCATATCCCGCTCAGCGGACCGGAACCTCCCATTCTTCAAAGCACTAAGGAAGGTGCCGGATTGGAAATGGACGGAGGAATGCCAGCACGCGCTCCTCGAAGTAAAAAGATACCTGACCGAGCCCCCTCTGCTGTCAAAACTAGTTCCAGGGAGGCCCCTTTATGCCTACCTGGCGGTATCCCCAAATGCAGTCAGCTCGGTCCTAGTGCACGTGGAGGATCGGGTACACCGCCCGGTGTATTACCTCAGCAAGCTCCTCCAAGGCCCTGAACGGAACTACCTGGCCATCGAGAAGCTCGCCCTTGCTTTGGTCCACTCCGCCCGGAAGTTGAGGCAATACTTTCAGGCCCATACCATCGTGGTCCTAACCAGTGAGCCACTAAAGCAGGTATTGGCCAAACCCGATGTCTCCGGTCAGCTCGTGAAGTGGGCCGTCGAGCTCGGCGAGTTCGATATCCAATTCCAACCACGGACCGCGATTCATGCCCAGGTCCTGGCAGATTTCTTAGCAGAGGTGGCCCCGAGGGCAGAAGCGGAACCAAAAACTCCGTGGACCCTAATGGTCGATGGGTCCTCCACGAACATAGGTGGAGGAGCCGGGGTTTATCTTCGGGATGAGTTGGGCAACGAGCTCGATTTCGCCATTCGCCTTGAATTTCCGGTTTCCAACAACGAAGCAGAGTACGAAGCCCTCGCCGCGGGGATGAAGATTGCCCTGGACCAGGGCGTGGATGAACTTGTCGCCTTGACCGATTCACAGTTGGTGGCCGAGCAGGTCAATGGCAATTACGGCGCCCGTGAAGCATCGATGACGAAGTACCTCGAGGAGGTCAACAAGTTAAAGGAAAAATTCGCCAAGTTCTCTCTCGAGCAAATCCCCCGGACAGAAAATGATAGGGCGGATCAACTGTCGAAGCAAAGACATCGGCATTTGCCCGGAGGAAATCGACCAACATGACCTCGTGATGCGGGTCGAGGGTCAATCCTACCCGGGTGGATTGTCTTGAACTCTTCCGCTGGCGTCATCTTTTCTTCCTCTAGCCTCCTCCGCTTTGCCGGGTCGATTTCGGAGGACTCGGGGACGTCCATTCGTGAAGCGGCTGCTTCGACTAGTCGGGGTGCCGGAGTCTTCTTCCCTTCGACGGAGGCCGAGTAACACTTCCAGGCGTCCAGGATCCGACATGTGACTTGCCCGACCCCCACGGGCGTGGGGAACTTCATCTTTAAGTGGTATGTGGACACCACCGCCCTAAACGCATTAAGAGCGAGTCGCCCGAGGATGATGTTGTAAGCAAACGGAGCATCAACTATTAGATACTGGACCATCATAGTCTTTCTTCTCGGGGCCTCCCCCAACGAGGTGGGGAGTTGAATCATCCCGAGAGGGACCACCTCGGAACCCCCAAAGCCGACGAGAGGGGTCTGTACGGGGGAGAGCGTGTATCTTCCTAAGTCCATCTTGGCGAAGGTGTTGGCGAAGATGATGTTGGCGGAGCTCCCATTGTCGATCAGGGTCTTTGCCACGGAGTAGTTAGCTACGTCCAAATTAATGACCATTGGGTAATCTGGTGTGTCCTCCAGTCCTTCTGTCTTCGGGATATGTGCAAGATCAAGGTCGGAGAATTCGAGTGACTCCGACGTCGGCGTCGTTGCCTCTGATACGGTGTTGACGTGCAGCCTCTCATGGTAGTAGCGCTCTTCGATACGGTATCGGGCCTGGTCGAGGCGCCTCTCCACCTGTCTTCTTCTGCTCTTAGTGTCTCCACCACTAGGTCCTCCCGCAATGGTGTGGATCATCCCCCTGACCGGGAGGTTATCCTGTGTGGCAGGCTGTTTGTCGTCCCGACCGGATGGCGTGTAATCTCGTCGAGGAGAGCGAGACCGAGTCCTCTTCGGCGGCTCGTGTTCATCGTCCATGGAGGACGGGGAGTTACGTCGGCGGCTTCCCTCACCCTGGCGACCCTGTCCTTGCCTTTTCACGTATTTCTTGATCTCCGGACGGCCCAGGTCGATGAGGCGCTGTATTTCCTTCTTGAGGGCATAGCAGCCCTCGGTGTCATGATTTCCCACTTGCTTATGGAATGCACAATATTTGTTTCCTCTCGGGGGGGCTCCGTCCACGTCCTGGATCTTCCTTGGTCTTCGGAAAACCGTCGGGTCGCTGGCGTTGATTGTGGCGAAGATCTCTTTCCTCGACATGACCAACGGGGTGAGCTCGTTGTCTCGTCGTCGGTCCTTCCTTTCCCCGACC
The DNA here is from genome assembly GCA_026212405.1 of Petrea volubilis. Lineage (NCBI taxonomy): Eukaryota > Viridiplantae > Streptophyta > Magnoliopsida > Lamiales > Verbenaceae > Petrea > Petrea volubilis. The sequence continues at coordinate 23,243,086 of CM047882.1, read as the reverse complement.
TCTGGCCTCCTTTTAAACCTCATGTCCTCGACATTCATGTATTGTTGAGCGATTGACATGACTTTCTCCATGGTGGCCGGGCGCTTCCTGGCCAAATGGTCCGAGCATGCTTGATTTCGGATGGCCCCCATGATTACGTCGAGGAGGAAGTCCATCTGGACGCTTTCGACCTTGAGCAGCTCGGTGTTGAATCGGTTAAAGAAGTCCCTCAGAGACTCGCCCTCCTTTTGTCGAATCTTATGCAAATGGGATGGGGGCAGCTTCGCTAGGCTTTTCGTCTGGAAATGGTTGACGAACTTTATCGCCAAATCGGCGAAGCTTCTGATCGAACCTGGGGCTTGGCGGACGTACCATTGCGAGGCTACTCCCTGAAAAGTCGTAACCAGCAACTTCGCGGCGAAGTCATCGTCGATCATGTGCACGCGCATGGCGTGTTTGAATTGTATTAGGTGTTCTTTGGGATCCGCTTCTCCATTGTATCGGGGCAAGTCGGTCGGGATTCGGACCCCTCTGGGTGCTCGGGCTCGTTGAAGGTCTGCGCTTAGCGGGTCTGCCTCGTCCGGCACAAAGTATCGCTGAGCCGACCCCTGTCCGGAGCGGTGAGATACCTCCTCGAGCTTCCGGTTAAGGTCTTCCATCCGATGCGAAAGTTCCCCAACATCATCACGGGATCTTTCTCCGCGGCGGACCTCGTCGATCCTCCGCTGGATCTCCGTGGCCTGGTGGGAGATTTCTTCCAACCGTTCTCTGTGATTCCGTGCAGGATGACCTGAGGATGCCCCCACAGAGGATTCGTCAACTTCCTCCACCGGTCGAGGAGGCGGGGGCCGTCTCTCTCTGCGGACCTCCCTTGTCGTGGGGATCCGTTCGCGCACTCACGGGGAGCGAATTTCCTCCCTCATCGGATGAGGGTCTTCAGCAGTGGCAGCCGGGGCGGGGACTGGGTTCATCCGCCTGATCTCGTGTAGGAGCGTATTGAACTGATCAGCCGTCAGAACGACGAGGTTCTGTCCGGCGGGAGGCGTAGGTGCTGGCCCGATGGCTTGCGGGGCAGCGTGAGGTGGGATGACGTGAGTTTCGGGAACAGGATGGGCGGTGGTTTGCGGGGCCCCTGACTCTGTTCCGGTCCTTCGTGTGTTTACCATTTTCTCACTTGCTCGAATAGAAGGCCCTTCCTCTAGCGCCAAAATGATGTGGTCGGATTTTGTCCTGCGGTACACGTCACTTCGTCCTGGGAGTAAGTGTCCGAATCCGGTCAGGTATATCCGAGTAGGGGTGTCTGAATGCTGGTCGGGTCCTATTCTGCAAGGATGGAGCACACGTGAGACTAGCCGGAAGTGTCTCCGGCGAAGACCCTCCGACGCTCAAGTCAGAATTCGGGCAGGTGAACAGTAAGTGATATTCAGCGTATCGGTAGATAAAAGTTGTCTTACCACATGAATAGTGTCGTCGTACTATTTATAATAATAAAAAATAGGTGGGCCGGACCAGAATTAGGTTGGCCCAATCCCGTTGCTGGTGACGGGCGTTCACCATGACGCGCTGTGGGCGCGTGGGATGCATTCCTCGTTCGAGGAGGATCTCAGAGCATTGACCCCGAGAATGAAGCCTCGTCGACATCGAACATGCCATTTACATCGGGGAGAGCCTTGAGTCAAGGAGATGTGGTGAACTCTGGCCGAACAAGGCCGTCAAGGGCCTGATCGGGATAGGCCTGACACGCGGAGATAGGGGGATGGCGGCATGCGCTGACCTGGATCCGACGTGTAAGCTGAGGAGGAGCGCACGTGGCCAGGGCGGATTTGGCCACATCAGAAATAAATTATAAATCATATAACATTAGAAAGCCATGAATGTCTAATTTTCAATAAAAAAAAAGATTGTGCTAAGAAATTATTTTTTATAGGAAGTTATACCTATAAACAAAGAAGTTCCAGTTTTGAATTCTTTGTTCAAAAATGTTATAGAATTTTGGATTGAATTCTCACAAATTACTGGATTGAGAATGAAATAATTTATGAGTCATATGATCAGAAAGCTACGGATGTCAACATTTCAACAAAAAAATGATGTGAAGAAATCATTTTACAACATAAACACTTACACTTAAAAAAAACAAGCCAATGCTAGTTTCGACTTTTCTAATAGAAAATGTGACAAATTTTGGATCTAAATCTCATGAAAAACTGTTGTGATTGGAAATGGAAAAAAAAAAAATATGATCCATGTACCATTAGATAACCATGGATGTTCAGTTTTCAAAAAAAAAACAATGTTAATATATCATTTTTTACAAAGAGTTACAATTAAAATCTTAGCAGACTAGTTTAGAATTCCTTGTTCGAAAATGTTGCAGATTTTGGATTGAAGTTTCATAAAAAGACTGCTTTTTGATGGGGATTGAAATAAATTATGAATCATATATCATTAGAAAGCTATGGATGTCTACTTTTCAACAAAAAAAAAAACAATGTTAAGAAATTATTTTTCTACAAAAAGTTATACTAAAAAAACCAAGTAGTATCAAGTTGGAATTCTTTATTTGAAAATGTAATAGATATTTAGGTTTAATTCTCATGAAAAAACTGGTTTGAATGGGAATGACATAATTTATTATCCATGTATTATTAGAAAGAGAGTGATGTCTAGTTTTCAACAACAAAAAAAGGGTATTAAGAAATCATTTTTACAAAGAAGTATACTTAAAAAAACCAACCATTGCCAGTTTTATATGTCCTTATGCCTCAAACTATGAATAAATATTTCAATTGATGTGCAATATAAAATTGTAATATCAATAAACTTAAATAAAAATATGCAGCATTCAAATTGCATTTGATGTGCCAAGCACCATCCCATCGGACTCCAGCGCATTAAATGCCCCTCATAAATACAATCATTGGCTTTAAATGCTCAATATATGCATTAAATGCAAAGGTCAAGCCCCATTAATGAGAAGTGGGGTCAGCCATCATTTTGGAGACCAAGAAGTGACAAAAAGCATGTCTGCTTGTACCCACGCATTAGATTGGCTTACCAACCCCCATCAACCACGTCACTTCAAGGGGCATCTCCCATGTAAATATTAGAAAAGCTCTCCCCCAAGAGGTATTATGATCATTATCATTCACTTTTCATACATTACAGCCAAGAAGAGCACTTATTGTTCATCATCTTCTCCGTAAAATACCTTAAACTAACTTGAGAGTCAGAGAGCCTACGCTGGGGCAAAATCAGCTAGTCTCACATGCGTTCCTCCCTCTTAGATAGGTGGGCTATCAGCATTCACCCGGAGTGCATCAAACTCCACCACATGGCAGACCAGAATCCGATCGCATCTTTTTGGTGCTAGAGGAAGGGCCTAATCTTGTCTGAGAGGTGATTCTTGAAGGAAAAGAGAAGAATTGTAAACACTTGATGAACTATTGTCTCCGGGACCCAATTGGAGAGGATCAATCATGATCCTCCCGAAGTTACTCAATGGGCCGAAGGAGAAAATGTCAACGTCATTGACAAAGGCAAGGGACATGCAGCCCCGTTGCCACTGATTGGGCCAGGGACGGGATCTTTTCATATCCCGCCACTAGTCCATGCAGCAAAAACTCAGCAAGTGGAGCAAACGGTCACCCTCCCTATCAGTCGTGCGAGGTAGCTGTTGAGGGCCTGCGATGATCGAACCATGATATGACTACTACCTGGGGGACTATCTCCGTCCCCCAATGAGATAAATGCCCCCGCCGCTTCTCGCTGGAGTGAGCATCCCACTCCCTCGCAGAGCCATTCCCCTGGGAGGGGAGTCGCTAACAAGCTCAAAGGGATGAGGTGGCAGAGTTTGGCATAAACTGTAATGACTCGGTATTTTTAGGTATTTTAAAAGTTAATTATATGATTAAATTATCTAGTGTTTTATGTGATTATTGTTTTGTACGTGAACTAGATGATTAAATTGTTTAGTGTTTTATTATTTTATAGATGAAATGTGCAATAACTACTATGTTTTCACACTAACCATTTGATTCTACATATGTGCATATAAATCAATATGTGTGTGTATATATATATATATAATTCTATACATGCATTTTTCAAAATTATAATGATAAGAATTATTTATAATAAAGTCATATATATAGTATTTTTATATTTCGAAATATATAAATAACCAGTAGTTAAAACAATTTTCAATAATTATTATAATTTCCTACATACGAATATCTATACTTATAATTTTTAAAATATGAGGAATATATATATACCCATTTTTTAAATTACACAGATATATATTCTAATTATTTAAGATTAATATATTCATATATATATATATGTATATATAAATTCATACATATATATATACTTACATAAATAGATCTATATATCTATAAATATATATATATATATAAGTTCGTGTATATATATACACTTACATAAATAACTTAATTTAATACATATTAATCATAAAACACTTTATATGATTAACAATATTTAATTATATATTTTATCTAAATAGTCGTGTATATATATATATATGCAGATGTTCTACTCATATATATACATATAGTCATATACATATACACAGTCACACAGATATACACATATCTAAAAACTAAGAAAATCTATATGCAGATGTTCTACTCATATATATACATATAGTCATATACATATACATAGTCATATAGATATACACATATCTAAAAACTAAAAAAATCTATATATCTACATATATATATAACCGTGTGTGTATATATATAATCCACACATAATTGTTGATAAAAATATGTTTATCTTTTATCTTATCTTTTAAAGATATTTGAGTATAGCATTAAATGACCCCTTTACACTTGTATAAATCATGCTACAAAGAGTAACATTTGTAATCATCAATTTTACCTAGAGTATGATTCATGGGATTAGGGTAACAACTAAGGGGAGTTAGGGTAACACTTGTATAAGTGTAGATTACCACCTATACATTGATTTGGAAGATAACCATTAATGCTAATTAATGTTATAAAATATAATAATGCCATTCCTTAGAATAAGAACTATAAATAGAAGACTTGTTTTCTATTAACAAACACAACACACACACTTGACACTATTCTTTACACACACACACACGGTACATATATATATATATATATATATATATATATATAAGGGCACATCACACACACACTTGACACTATTATTCTCTACACACACACACGGTACATATCTATATATATATAAGGGCACATCACACACACACACTCCTATCTACACACACACACACTCACGTTACACACACAATTTTCTACACACACACACGGTGCACATATACACATATACATATACAGTATTCACACACACACACATATATATATATATATCAAGAATGCTGGTTTAAGGTAGGAATTTCCTTAATTACATAAGTTAATTTCTAGTGCTAGTTTATCATTTTACTATCATGATATTATGCTTCATTATGCTACTACAAGTTATTAGCAAGTATGTTTCTGTTATATTCATACCTTATGTTCATAGAACTAATATAAAAACATGTATGTTTATTATTCCAAAATATGCTATTAGTATGCTTTTATATTTAAAGTTATAAGTATGGAAGTATGTTCCTTATGTGAAATTATGTGGAAACATATGAAAAAAATTTATTTGTGCATGTCGGGCCAGTATGTGCTTCGGAATGGATGGGGCTAGAGTTCAGCTGGGCTGTAATGGGCTTGCCGGTCTTAAAATAGTTCTCGCCATCCATGTCCTAGTCCCATCCTGCATGGACGAAGTGTTCCATGTATTTGTTGTACGGAATTGACATAGTCTCGAGATATGACCACCGATGTGAACGACTGGAATTGGTGTGGACGGATGAAACATTGGGATTAACAATGTGAACGGTTGGAATATTATGATATGGGAGATATAAGGAACTCACCAATAGGTGACTTGAAAGGTAGTAAAATGTGAAATATTATGTGAGATATCATGACTATGTGCAATTATTATACACACGAGCACCTTATGTTATTAAGTGAAAATTCCTACTCAACGTGTATGTTGACCATTTCTCTATGTGATAATTTTAGCCGAAAAGGAGGTGGGAATTACTAAGGACGATAGCGAGGAACGGTTCGGCGCCTTTAACTAGTCGGAATTTAGCTTGATATTTTGTATTTGGAGAGGTCGTGATGTTATAAATTTTTATATTACTATGTATTTATGCGCACTACTCTGATATATTTTCAATAAAATAAGTATAGTTTCATGTTTTAATTGGTTATATTTTAATAAATTAGTTAAAGGTCTAGGTCGTTACATAAACACCCCTGCTAGGTCTAGGACTGGTAGTCATCGTCAACACCCTCGACGGGAGGAGGGGGTAGAGGAGTTGACCAGTATGCGCCGTCAAGTAAGTGAGCTCCATACCGAATAGAGCACCTCTCCCGACGCAAGAAAGGGAAGAAGGATGCGCGGGCGGATAGCACTCACTACACACCGCCTTATAACCCCAGGTTGGAGAGATCCCCCTTTATTTTAGGGATCACCAAATCGTACTTGGCTCCTGATGAGAGCATGCCCACTAGTCTACCCATGGCACCACCGACCCCGTCGAACACTTGACCTATTACGAGGATGCGGTCAGGGTGCCCACCAGCAACTTGAATGTGTGGGCCCTTCTGTTCTCCACTACTCTTCAAGGGATTGCCTTGACTTGGTTCAAAAAGATGGAGCTGCAATCCATTTCGTCATACGAAGAGTTAGCTGATCAGTTTCTCAACCATTTCGTGGCCAAGATATCAACAAAATTGTCCTACACGCATCTGCACAGGATAATATAGTAGGTGGGAGAAGCCCTCTGGGCGTTCATGGAGCATTTCAATAACGAGCTCCTTAAGGTGGAGGATGCTGGCGTTTAGTTTGTGAGACATGCCCTATACCAGGCATTAAAGAACGAGGGTTGTGCAGAGGCTATCATCACATAGCCCCCCAGAACCATAGCTAGCATCCAACAACTTGCCTTGAAGTACATGGAGGTGGAGAAGCTTAACTTGATCAAGCACCCGCTCAAGTCCAAGAATGAAGGAGGAGGCAAGTCTCGTGAGGAAAATTCAAGGGGCAAAGAGAAAAAAGAGCCCTCAAGGAAGTACAAGGACCATGCCTCCCTCATGAAGACCGCAGTAGAGATTTTTCTCTCTCCTCGGGAGCCATGCATTTTCAACACCTAAGAGGATACCCGAGCGGAAGAGAGCCAAAAAGAGCGGGAGGTACTATGCTTAACATAAGCAATATGGGCACAACGCTAAGACTACTGCAACTTGCCGGATGAAATCGAGGCCCTAATTCATGGCTAGAAGCTCAAGGAATTTGTTAAAAAAATTGGAGTACTATGATTCCCAGGCATACCCGGTGCACCGCGAGAGGTCGAGGTCCCCAGGGAGGCTGGGTTACCCTAAGAACCATGACAACTCGAAGAAGACAGGCAAAAGGCCTATGAATAGTAACCTACCCACTAAGGGTGTGATCTACATGATCGTTGGGGGCCACTAACTCCTTGAGGAAAAGAGTGGGCAAGAAGCTCAAATATGATCGGTTTACCCTCCAAGACCCCAAAGGACCCCAGCTGATCAACATAATCGAGGGGTGAGCTATAGAGTTCAATGAGAGCGACAAAATCCCTGTCCAGAACACTGAAAGGCTGAGCAAGCAGCTTGGTTATCCAATGGTGGTGACGGTGGATATGGCCAACTTCTCGATCACCAAGACACTAATAGATAACGACAACTCAACTAATGTCCTATTCTACTCAACTTTGAAGAAGATAGACATGGGCAAGTTAGACTTGGAGCCTGTGCGGACGTCGTTGATTGGCTTAAGGGGATCTCAAATACCCCATTGGACAAATCAATTTACCAACGTTCCTCGATAGGGAATTGACAAGAAAGACCCTGATGGTGAACTATTTGGTGGTTGATGCCCCGTTAGCTTACAACATGATCTTGGGGCGCCCCGTGTTCAACGCTTTTTGGGTGGTGGTGTCAACTTACCACCTCAAGATGAAGTTCCCCACCGATGCCGGAGTTGGGCAGGTTCAGTGCGACGTTGTTGCCACATGGACTTGTTACTCAATATCCCTGGGAATGAAGCCTAGGTCCGAAAAAAGGAAGTCCCTCAAAGTAGACTCGGATGAGCCAGTAGGAAGGTCCTCAAAATGTAGAAAACTCAAGGATAACAAGATCGAACCCGCTGGTGAGTTTAAAACTATCGAGTTAGAATCGGGAAACCCCGAGAAGACGGCCAAGATTGGGTCATAGATGGAGAAGGCACAGGAGATGATGCTCATCCAATTCCTCCAAGAGAATCGGGATGTGTTTGAATGGCAACCCCTCAAATTTCCCAAGCATAAGCCTTAGGTAATTGTGCATCGGCTGATTGTGGACTCGACTTTCAAGCCCATCAACAAAAGAAGAGGGTCTTTAATGCTGAGAGGAACAAAATAATGGAGGGTGAGGTGAACAAATTACTAGAGGTCAGCTACATCATGCCCATCCTGTAATAACCCGGTATTTCTTATTAATATATGAATGATTAGTAATTACATTTAGAAATTGTGTAAATTTTATCAATTCTTTTTATGTGCTATAAATATGATAGTCATTCACACAATAAAAATATTATTTATTATGCTAAACAAAATATATTAATTCACATATATATATATACATATAATACCCTTACATGAATAATTTAAATTAATTACATATTAGTCCTAAACACACTTTATATGTTTAATAATACTTCATTTACTTAATTACATATATTTATATTTATATAGTCGTCTATAAATATACTTACATTAATAACTAAACACATATTATATTATTAACAATATTTAATTATATATTTAATATACACTCTAAACACTTATATCTATATATTTATGTAGTCATATTTATGTACATATTTTATATATTTATATATCTATATAGTCGTATATATATATAGTCATATAGATATACACATATTATAAAAAACCAAGAAAATCCACATTTACATATATATAACCGTGTCTATATATATATTTATACATATATAGTAGTAAAAAATTATAACACACCCTTCAAATGTCATTTTCTACATTAAATGAACTTTTACACCAAGAATACTAGAAAAATCAAGATAAAATACACTTGTATTGATCCTATATAAATTGGCTAACATTTGAAAACACTTGTTAGCACCTTAACAAATTAGATTAACACATAAGGGAATTTAGGGTACAACTCATAACATTAGGCTTAATAATTGTGTAAATTATAACCACAATCTAGTGTGAACACAATTAATATAAAGCTTAGTTGGAAAGTTGTAATAAATGACAAAATAAAATAATCTCATTTCTTGCTAAAACACTACAAATAGGGGAAGGATCTTGCCTTCATTTCTACACAAACACACACACTCTTCACGTACATGCACACATACTACTCTCCACACACACACACACACCTCACGTTCATACACACACACACACACTACTTTACACACACTCACACCTATACACTTCTATGTATATATAGAGCTATCAAGAAAACTAGAATAAGGTGAGGTTTTTCCAAATTATATGAGTTTTAGTATAGGCATGTTAGAATTTTAATTTACAATTATTATTTTTCATGCTTGTTTATAATCATCTATTTCATGTTCATATCATATGTCATTATGCTTGCATATAGTTAGATATAATTATGTTATAATATGTTTTTATATTCTTATCATGTTAGGCAAATCATGTTTAATTAAAATTAAGTTTTCTATGTGCAAAAGCATGTTCGTATGTGAAAATTTAATTGTGCATGTCGGGCCCCGATGTGTTACGGTGGGGATGGAGCAGAGTTCGGCCGGGCAGCAACGGGCTTGCCAGTCTTAATATATGTTCTCGCCATCCCTGGTCTTAATCCCACCTTACATGGACAGAGTGTTTCGTGTACTGAAGTGGGTCGTAGGAATTTGGCGTAATCTCGAGATACGACCACCGGCGAATAAGGTAGGAATTGATATTGTTGGAGAATAAGGTAGGAAAGGAGAAATGTGTTGGGAGTTATAAGGAAGTTGAAATCACTAATTGTGATCCAAAGGTAAAAGAAATGTGAAATTATGTGACATAATGTGCTTATATGCCTTTGATGCACACACTATAACCTTATATGATTAGTTAAAATTTCTACTCAACTGTGATGTTGATCCGTTTTATGTACGTTATTTTAGAGGAAGAAGTTTGCAAGGATATAACAGGCGATACTATAGGGAATTATGAAGTGAAGAATTAGTTACTCGTTGTTTTGTACTTCGAAAAGAAAATGATCGTTGTTATGTTTTCAATACTCTATCATGTATGATTAAATAAAAGAAATTTTATGTGTAACATTCGAGATATAGCTAACGAAGTACGGATCGTTACATATCTAGTTCCCGAAATGGCTGTACAATGTAGTGGTGGTTCCCAAGGGGCAAACAAATGGAGCATGTGCAACGACTTCACAGACCTCAACAAAGCTTGCCCCAAGGACCCGTACCCGCTCCCTCGAATAGATCAACTTGTTGATTCTATTGCGGGTTGTGAAATGATGAGCATGATGGACGCCTATTAGGGGTATTACCAGATATCGATAGCCCCAGTGGACTAGCCGAAGACCTCATTTGTGGTGGAAATGGGAGTTTATTGTTTCTTGGTCATGCCTTTCGGACTCAAGAATGTCGAGACAACATACCAAAGGTTAGTGAACCTCATTTTCAAAGAGCTAATAGAGCGCATTGTTGAAGTATATGTGGACAACATGATCATCAAAAGCGTTGAGGAAAAGGACCACCAAGAGCACCTGAGGAAGGTTTTCCAAGTGCTAAGGGAATTTGGCCTCAAGCTCAACCCCTCGAAGTGCACATTTGGAGTTGGGGGGGGGGGGGATTCTTGTGCTATATGGTTAGCAAGAGGGGAATCGAGGCCAACCCCAAGAAAATCGAGGCTAACCCCGAGAAAATCAAGGCGCTGCAGAAGATAGGGATACCCAAGTCAGTGAAAGATGTTCAAAAGTTGTGCGGTCGAATTGTTTCCCTCAATAGATTCATCTCACGGTTAGTAGATAGAAATCTCCCTTTCTTCAAAACTCTAAGAAAAGTCCCGGAGTTCAAATGGACCCCCGAATGCGAGCAAGCCTTACAGGAGCTCAAGAGTATTTATCGAAGCCTCCGTTGTTGGCCAAGTCTAGTCCAGGAGAAAAGTTGTACTTGTACCTGATGGTGTCCCTCGAGGCCATTAGCTCGGTGATCATGGCCATAAGAGAGAGGAAGCACTACCTCGTGTACTATCTTAGTAAAGTTTTACAAGGGGCAAAGAAAAATTACCTCGGAATTGAGAATTTTGCCCTGGCCCTAGTGCATTCTGCAGGAAACTGAGCCAATATTTCTAATCATATTCAATGGTTGTAATTATAGATCAACCCCTCCGACAGGCCCTCTCGAAACTTGACACGTTGGGCAAATTGATCAAGTGGGCAATAGAGCCGGGGGAGTTTGATATCTCTTATCAGCCGAGAACTGCCATTCAAGCACAAGTATTGGCAGATTTTCTCCTCTGAAGGATGGGACTATCTGAAAAAAACCCACCCACCACAACCCCATAGATCCTGCATGTAGAAGACTCATCCACCACCTGGGAGGGAGCCGGGATTTCTTTGTGAAGCCCAGAAGGTGATGTGGTGGAGTTCGCCGTTAAGCTTAACTTCCTAGTCATGAATAATGAAGCTGAGTACGAAGCCCTCATTGCGGGCCTCAAGTTGGTCATGAGAGAAGTAGTTCCCCATTTGAAAGCCTTCACTGATTCCCAATTGGTATCCAATCAAATTGAGGGAATTTACGAATCAAGGGATGCTACCATGACAAAGTACCTTGACCATGTCACGTTGAAGAAGAATTTCAAAACATTCAGCTTAGATCAAGTACCGAGGGAGGAGAATGAACGAGTTGATGCACTTTCCAAATTTGCAAACACTCTAAAGGGAACCAGAGACCAAACCGTCAACTTTAAGATTTTGAATTCTCCCTCAATTCAGAAGGAAGCCACTAACACCCTCCTTATTCAACCTCTCAAATCAAGCTGGCAAGATGAAATCTGTGCCTTCTTTAGGGAGGAGAAAGGGCCAATGGACTCAGTGCACGGGCAAAGATTAAGGAGGCAATGCTCAAGGTATGCCCTAGACAAAGAGGGAAGATTATTCCATAGATCCTTCCTCAGACCCCCGCTTAGATGCCTCGTCCCCTCTGAGGTGGAAAAGGTTCTACAATCAGTCCATGAGGGAAGCTACGGCAACCACACAGGAGGGAGATCACTTGCCAAGAAAATTAAGGGAAGCTGCGGCAACCACACGGAAGGGAGATCTCTTGCCAAGAAAATTAAGGGAAGCTGCGGCAACCACACGGAAGGGAGATCACTTGCCAAGAAAATTATGAGAAGTGGTTTTTATTGGCCCACGATGTTGAAGGTTCATGAATTAGTTACTCTATGTTCTTTATGTGCTATTATATGTTCTATTAGGTGAAGCATGTTTCACAGTAAGTTATGTTTATGGTCCTTGTTAAGTTTTCATGAAAATATGTTGATTAGATAGAAACATGTTCACTATGATTTTGTTCTTTAGAATAAGCTCAAATAAGGCATGTTTAGGTAATAGAGGATTATATTTTGGAAACCATGACAAAACTATGCTGAAATCATGGCAGAAGTAGACTGAAATTGGACTGGAAACAGTTTGAAATTAGGCTGAAAATCGTGTTTATTACATGATGAACATTCTTTTTATACATACTCAAATTTCTGCTTAAAAAATGCTAGAAATTCTGTGTTAAACATGCTGGAAACTCTGTTTTAAATATGCTGGAAATTCTGTGTTAAACATGCTGGAAATCCTGTTTTTATAAACTGGAACTCCTGTTTTTACAAGCTGAAAAATCTGCTGAAGGAAAGCTAGAAATTTAGCTGAAAATAGGTTGAGAATAGACTGAAAATTCGGTGCAATACATGCTGAAAATCCTATTTTATTCGTGATGGAAACATGCTGAAATTGTGTGAAAAGTTTGCTAAAAACGTGCTGCAAATTTGGTTGAAAAATCTGTTTGAGTAAGCTGAAAATTTTATTTTGTGAAAGCTGGAAATTCCTGTTTGTGCAAGCTGAAATTTTGATTATGTAAGCTGAAAAATTTTGTGAAAACAAGTTGAAAACACTGTTTGATACAAGCTGTAAATTCTGTTACGTGAGAAATTCCAAAAGATATGAAATTACATGTACTTGTTGGGCCCAAACGTGATAGGGGTGGATGTGGTTAAGTTCGGTTGGGTCAAGCTATTGAGCTTGTCGGTCTTCCTACTTTGTATGGATAGAGTGTTCCATGTACTGAAGTGGGTCGTGGAAATTTGGCATATACCCGGGTTATGACCACCGGCGTGCTTTTGGTTGGAATTGGTGGATTTTGGTATGATTTTGGTTGGAAATAGTGAGTGACGGCATGATGAGATAAGGCAGCCATACTTTGATGTTGGGAAAAGGTAGGAAGGTGATAGAAATGTGATTTCATGCTTAATTGATTTCATGATTATATGCTCAAGTGATTTTGTGAAAATATGCACGAATAGCATACACGCACCTCATGTTACTATGCAAAGTTCCTACTCAACATGTTTGTTGATGATATGTTTATATAATGTTTTAGCTAGAAATGAGGTGGAGGTTACTAGCGAGGAAGAAGGAACGGAGCGGTTCGAGGCTTTTAGTTAATTCGGTGTAGCCGGGCTGTGTAATTACAAATATGTATGATATGTAATAAGTGACTTCTTGTCAATATTGGGATTTACTTAATAAAAATCGTTTGTTGTGTGCTTTTGAGTTAAAGTTGGTCATCTTATTGAAAATAGTGAATATATGTTCTCGTGATCTTAGCTAGAAGTTTCGGGTTGTTACAAACCATATTTTGAAATAACAACTAAGCATGCTTTATTCCTAATTTTATGAACATAGAGCATAATTATAACTAAAAAACATGTTTTCTAGCAACTTATAGTAACATAATGCTATTCAACAGAATAGCACTCAAGAAAACATGTAACCTAAGACTTATGTATAAGGTAATCATGAAATAACAACTTATGAAAATCACTTCAAAAATAGACAAGCTACTAAACCAAAAGCATTGAAGCATGCTTGGCAAGAACTTTTACTCAAGAGCATTGAAGCATGCCTAACCAAGAACTTTTATTCAAGAGCATTGAAGAATGCCTAAGCAAGTACTTTTACTCAAGGTGAACATAAATCACACTCCTACTTATGGGATTAAGCAAAGTTTCTACCTTTTCAAAAGTGTGTGAGGGAAATAAGGGGATATATAGAAGGCTAATAGGTATATATGTATGAAAAAAGAGGGTTTTATTTATATATATATATATATATACATGTGTATGGAAGAGATGCTATAATTAGAGAATGTTTTGTGTGTTGAGAGTCGAGTGAGTGTGGGTGTGCATCTTTGGTGTGAAGAAAATGGGGTGCCAAACTCCCCTATATATAGTAGTTTGGCCAAAATACATTCTTTATTTTATTAGGAAAATCTCTTGCAATAAATCATGAAAATGACATTTTGGATAAGGACGACATTTGGATAAGGATGACATCTTGGATAAGGATGAGATTTTGGATAAGGATGATATTTGGATAACGATTAGATCTTGGATAAGGATAAGATTTTGGATAAGGATGACATTTGGATAAGGATGACATCTTGGATAAGGATGAGATTTTGGATAAAGATAACATTTGGATAAGAATGACATCTTGGATAAGGATGACATTTTGGATAAGGATGACATCTTGGATAACGATGACATTTAGATAAGGATGATATTTTGATAAGGATGACATTTGGATAATGATGACATTTTGGATAAAGATGACATTTTGGATGACATTTGGATCAGGATGACATTTTGAATAAGGATGAGATTTTGGATAAGGATGACATTTGGATAAGGATAAGATTTTGGATAAGGATGCATATAATATAAATATGATCTTCTTATATAATATATACATAAATTCAAAAATTTACATATATATATATATATATATCTAGATGTGTGTTTTTGAATTATATATAAATATATTTATCTGTATATATGACTATATTACAAATAAATTAATAAGTTGTTATTTTTGAAAACACATGTATGTACATACATATATGTATTATAAATTCAATTGTTTATGACAAACATAATTATCATATCACATAATTGATATATAAAATAAGGATCATATAAAACATGCATATAAAACATAAAATATAATTAATCATGCACGTATATCCTAAGAACCGATTTTTAATTAGTATATAGTTGTTAGTCCTATTTTATGTGTAAAAATCGGGATGTCACAATATGAATGAATCTCAAAATCATTTCTTGAGAAAGTTAATCGCAAATACCCACTTGAACTTAGATAGTTTAAACTCATATCAAGGAGAGTTCATTTGAATTTTTAGGTAATTTATACTCTTATCAAGGAGCTCTTTAACATCAATTTGTAGACAATTTAAACTCGTATCAAGGAGTTTCCATTCAGATTTGTAGATTGTTAATACTCATATTGTGACGACCTGGTAATCTTTAATATTTAAATAATTGATATAATGTCTTATGTTCTTGAAAATGTCATTTTCACATTTTAGTCAAATTTTAGATCAATTTATAATTTGAACGGTAAAGTGCCAATTTTTGAATTTCGATTACCACTCTTGGAAAAATTCATCTATTAAATACTTATGAGTTTCAAAAATAATATAACTAAGTATTCTATACTTTTATGCATGGAGAAAATCAATTTTTGAATGAATTACATGATTTTCCAAATTTTAGAGGAATTTGACATTCGAACACAATTTTCGAACTTTCTATGTCCTAAATTGCAATTTTCGAAAACTTAACTAAAACATTTGTAATTTTTGGGAAGTATACATATAATTCTTGATTTATAAAGATTAAATTTCATAATTTTGGAATTTTTCTAAATTAATTATGAATTTTCGGATTTTATGCTCCAAAACCCTAATTTTATGCCCTAAAACCCTAATTTTAGGTTTTTAACAATAAAATAAAGGCAAATTCGAATTTTATCTAAAACAAGTAGATAATTTCAGATCTTATACAATTATGGCAATAAAATAAAATCAGATTTTGGTTGATTTTCTTTAGTATTTTATTAAAATATCCTACCCTAATAGAAGATGAATTTCTTCTAGAATTTATACACTTGTGTGGTCTTCTATCATTTAGATTCATGACTCATGGATTAGGGTTACACCAAGGCTAGAAATAGATGAGGGAGGTGGAAGATTTCATTTAATTAGGCATTTAATTTTAAGCCTAGTTGGGAGATTTGCATTAAATAGGGAGATTTGCATTTATTAAAACTTGGTCCTCAAGTCTTGGCTTCTATCCTCATTATCCACTATAAATAGGACCTCCCACACACTTCCCCACCCCCAAAAACGTCCTCACACCTTCACACACTATACTCTCTCAAGTTTCTTCCACAAACATCATCCTTTCACTCTTCTTTACACCCCTTTCAAGTATAAACTAAGGTAGAAACCTACTTTGATTTCATAAGTGTTTTCTTTCCTTCTTTTGAGTAGGATCTTCCTACAAGGCAAGCTTCCATACTCTTGTGCCAAGCTATGTAAAATACACAAGCTTGATTGGCCTTGAGTGATAGCTTTTGCCAAACATGCCCTCCAATTTTTGGGCTTAGAGATATTTGCTCCATGTTTATATGCTTTATTCATGATGAAATGATTGTCTTGTTATTGTGCTCATAAAGTGTGATTAGTTCTTAGGATTCTCTCTTGATTTACTCTTTGATAGGTATTTTGTGTTTGTGATGTGCTTAGGAAGGTTTATTAGATATGTTATGGTTAACTTGTTAGCTAGCAAATCTATGCAAATATGTTAGATCACAAATCTTACTATCTTTATGTATACGAAGTAGTTGTTTTTAAGTATGTAAACTAATTTTCTTGCAAAAATGGTATTTTTGAGAAGAAAACATATTGGTCTTAAAAAGTGTTTAAAAGTAAGTTCGTAGTTACATAAGTATACTAATTTTCTTATTAAACATATCAAACTTATACACATATTTATTTTTCTTAAAAGAAATGAGATTTGTTATACATATACCAATTTTTTCATAAACTTCCATGATTATGTGATTATGTGATATTATGTGAATGGGCCCAAATGTGCCGGAGTGGTTTGGGTGTGTTCCGCCGGGACATACTATTGAGTAGCCGGTTTTAAGAGTTCACACTCCCTCCATCTCCTAATCCCCCCTTGGGTAGACGGAGTGTTCTACTCAAGAGAGAGGGTCGTAGGAAAATATTCGGCGTATGCCCGGGATACGACCACCGGAGGATAAGGCAGGCGGGAGAAATGTGCTGGTTGTATATTCGGCATGGGTAGTCATAAGGGTCACTGTTAGGTGACGAAAGGTAGAAAAGTGCAAAATGTGTGCTTTATATGTGCTTTATGTGCAACTATCACCCGAGCACCTTATGTAATTGAAGTATGTGTTTCTACTCAACATGTGTTGATGTTGAATATGTATTATGTTTTAGATGAGACCGAAATTGTGGAAGAAGAAGAACCGTTCGAGGCATTTTATTAGAAAGAAAGATGTTAGATTCCGCTGCGTACTCGCCTTTGGTTTTTACTTGTCGCTTGCAAGTTGTTTAGTGATACGATGTAACTTGTATTGATTTTGGCGTTTCATATGTACTGAGTTTAAATAGACTCTTGTATGTACATAGTAATAATATTAATAAAGCATGGATTACCTGGGTCGTCACAGGTGGTATCAGAGCGTGGTTCTTGGGAGAACCTATGCTTTGATGGTTATCGGGACTAATATTTGATTATTGTGTGTAGATGGAGCACTCGCAAGGTTCCTATACTTCCAAGCCCCGTATGAGTTGTTTTGCTAGTCCTTCGACTTTTAAGTTTACGGAAGTAGATTCTGATGACCTACTTTTGGAGTTAGTACAGTTGCGAGATGAGAACCTTCAGTTGCAGGAGGAAGTGGGCTACTTGAAGGCTAGCCTGCAGATTGCTCAAAACCGTCTTTATGATATCCAAACCCATTTCAAAATGTCATCGACATAATCCATACTAGGATTACAGAGCTGTTGGGCTTTTCTGCTACCTTACTGAACCTTAGCCCGATAAAGGATGCTGTTATCCCTGACATGTCTCTGGGAACTGAGTTCGACCCTATTCCCCTTGACTGAAGTTGTTTTAGTATCTATATCTACATGTTTATAGTGTAAAGTATTATAGTAAGAGTTTGAGGCCCTAGTAAGATGCTATAGATGATATCACGCTAGTCTTTTGATTGTGCATAGATAGCGTGATCTTGTTGTGAATCTGTGTGCCGAACCTTTTGATGTAACTATTTGGCTTATGACTACTAATGTTTTGAGACTACTTATGATCTAAGTTCCTCACTTCTAAGTTATTTTGGATATAGATGTCGAAACGAACCAGAAATGAGACTGAATCCCAAGACGATCGATTCTCTGTGGTGTTCGAACGGATAGCAACTATTCTCGAGAACCAAACTAATAACAACACAACCATGATCGCAATCATGATGAGTCTGCTACCGATGCCCTGACCACCTTTCTTAAATTAGGACCCCCACCTTTCCGAGGTGAACCCGACGACACTAAAGCAACAAACTGGCTGGAGGCGATGGAAAAGATTTTCGAGGTACTCAACTGTGATCCGAGGAGGAAGGTGATGTTAGCTACCTTTCGTCTAGAGGACGATGCCCGTCATTGGTGGAAACGTGTAAGTGATAAGTGGGCAGCCCTTCAAACCCCTTCGGTTTGGGATAATTTTGTTAAGGAATTCAACGCCCAATATATCCCTCGAGTTATCCAAGAGAGGCGGGAGAGAGAGTTTCTCAATTTAGCTCAACGTGACTTGAACGTGGCAAGGTACGAAGCCTTGTTCACCAAGTTAGCTCGATTTGCGCCTTACTTTGTCGAGAATGAAGAGAGAAAGATATGGAAGTTCATTGGAGGACTTCGATTAGAAATCCAAGATCGGTTATCTGCGGTCCAGTTGCCAACCTACACAGCGGCTGTCGAAACAGCACTTAAGGTGGAAAGTACGATGGAACAGTTGAAGATGAAACGAGGACAGTTGACACGAGCACCGAATACTGGAGGACTAGGTGGGAGAGCCCCGGGAGGCCCTAACAAGATGTTTAGGCCGAATATTCAAGGGAACCGAGGAAATTTTTCTGGCCCCTCAATTCAAAGAAATGAGACTTGCACCTACTGCGGGAAGCTGAACCATACCGAAGACCGATGTTGGAATAAGGCCAGAAGGTGCCCAATATGTGGAAATAGTGGGCATTTTCTATTAAACTGCCCTCAAGCAAAACCAGCGCAACTCTCAAATCCTGGAAAGAATATAAAGGGCAACGGGAATCAAGTGGGAAAAACACGAGTCCAAGGGAAGGTTTTCGCCATGAATCAGGCTGAAGTCGAGAATTCGTCGGTAGTAGAAGGTACGCTTCTCGTCAATCAATACTTTGCTAAAGTATTAGTCGATCCAGGTTCTACGCATTCATACATATCAACAGGTTTCTTTACTAGTCTGCAAGTACAACCTGAGATTTTGCCTTACGAATTAGAAATCACAACGCCCCTTGGGACTAAATGGAAGACGGACTTAGTGTTTAAAGGTGTGAGCTAGAAATGAGTGGTCAAAAGATGACAGCTGACCTAGTATTACTACCCATCCATGACTTTGATGTTATTTTGGGTATGGATTGGTTAGCCGCATCTTACGCTCAAGTAGACTGTCGTCACAAGGTCGTAAGGTTATGTTTTCCGAATCAGCCTGTCATTGAAATGGTAGGGAACAAAACCACACCTGCGATACCCATTATCTCCTTTGTGCAAGCCAACCGATTATTACGAAAGGGCAATTATGCGTTCATGGCCCACATTATGAATAAATCTGAAGACAAAAGAAGCTTGAAGAAATGCCTATAGTACGGGAGTTCCCGGACGTATTTCCTGATGATTTAAAGGGCTTACCCCCACATCGAGAGATCGATTTTGTAATTGAATTATTACCTGGAACCGCCCCGATCTCTAAGACTCCTTATAGGATGGCTCCTGCTGAATTGAAAGAGCTCAAGACCCAACTACAAGAGTTGCTAGATAAAGGGTTTATTCGCCCAAGTACATCACCCTGGGGAGCTCCGGTACTATTTGTCAAGAAGAAAGATGGAACTTGGAGATTATGCATCGACTATCGTCCGCTTAACCAAGTTACCATCAAGAATAAATACCCTTTGCCAAACATTGATGAGTTGTTTGACCAACTACAAGGAGCTTCAGTTTATTCGAAACTAGATTTGAAATCCGGATATCACCAAGTGCGAATTCGAGAAGAAGATATTCCTAAGACTGCCCTTAATACCAGGTACGGTCACTACGAGTTTGTGGTGATGCCATTCGGTGTAACAAACGCCCCTGCTACCTTCATGGACTTGATGAACCGGGTATTCCGACCATACTTAGACCAATTTGTAGTTGTCTTTATAGACGACATACTGGTCTACTCTAAGTCAAAAGAAGAACACGAAAGGCACTTGAGGATAGTACTCCAGGCACTGAGAGACGAAAAGTTGTATGCTAAATTCAGCAAGTGTGAGTTTTGGCTGACACAGGTCGCCTTTCTAGGACACATAGTGTCAAAGAATGGAATTGCAGTTGATCCAGGAAAAGTCAAAGCAGTGGTGGAATGGAAGCAACCCACGACTGTTACAGAGGTGCGAAGTTTTCTAGGATTGGCGGGATACTATCGGAGATTTATCAAGGATTTTTCCAAGATTGCCCGCCCCTTAACTAGGCTAACTCAGTCCAACGTGCGGTTCGCTTGGGATAATCATTGCGAAAATAGCTTTCAAGAACTGAAGAATAAATTGGTCACTGCCCCTGTATTGACTCTGCCACAGGGGACTGACGGATTCATGGTCTACACAGATGCGTCCAAAGAAGGACTGGGATGTGTGCTTATGCAAAGCAGGAAGGTAGTGGCTTATGCTTCACGAAAGTTAAAACCTTACGAGGAAAATTATCCAACGCACGATTTAGAGCTTGCAGCCATCGTTTTTGCTCTCAAGAAATGGAGACATTATCTTTATGGGACTTCATTCGAAGTATTTACCGATCACAAGAGTCTCAAGTACTTGTTCTCTCAGAAAGAGTTAAATATGAGACAACGAAGATGGTTGGAAATGCTAGCTGACTTCAATTGTGACATTCAATACCATCCTGGAAAAGCGAATGCCGTAGCAGATGCATTAAGTAGAAAGGCTCATCTTGCCTGTTTAATGAGTCGAGAATGGACATTCTTGGAAGATATCGCGAGTTGGAAGCCTAAAGAACGGGAGTTTGGAGTTATCTGTTCGCAACTACATGCACAACCCGTTATACTTCAGCGAATCAAAGAAGCTCAGGAAATCGACAAAGAACTCCAAAGGGTTAAAGATCGAATTAACCTCGGCTTAGAAAAGGAGTTTACCTTGCCAAATGATGGGATCTTAAGATTCCGAAACCCGAGTATGGGTTCCAGATAATGAGCAGCTGAAGAGAGAAGTACTAGAGGAAAGCCCACAACACCAAATACACGATACATCCAGGGATAAATAAGATGTATCAAGATGTTAAACGGCAGTACTGGTGGCCCAAGATGAAAAGGCAAATCGCAGAGTTCGTATCAAAATGCTTAACTTGCCAACAAGTTAAAGCAAGCCATCAAAAGCCTTTTGGGTTACTACAACCTCTATCAATCCCTGAATGGAAATGAGAACACATTACGATGGACTTCGTTATGGGACTACCACGGACACAAAAGGGTCATGATGCAGTATGGGTGGTAGTAGACAGACTCACGAAAAGTGCCCATTTTCTTGCATTCTCTAAGACTTATTCATTGGATCAGATGGCAGACATCTATAAGAGTGAGATTGTCAGGTTACATGGTGTTCCAGTAAGCATAGTATCTGACCGAGATCCTCGGTTCGTTTCCAAATTTTGGCAAGGGCTACAGAAAGCACTAGACACTGAGTTAAATTTCAGTACAGCTTTTCACCCACAAACTGATGGACAAACTGAAAGAGTTATCCAAATTTTGGAAGACATGCTTAGGGCGTGTACCCTAGATTTTGGTGGAAGTTGGGATCGACATTTGCCCCTGGCAGAATTCGCCTACAATAACAGTTACCAGGCTACGATAGGAATGGCTCCCTTGAAGCTCTTTACGGCAGAAAGTGCAGATCCCCTGTATGTTGGAGCGAAGTGGGTGAGAGTAAACTTATAGGTCCAGACTTAATTCATGAGACGACAGAGGCTATCAAGATGATAAAGAAACGAATGGAAACGGGCACAAAGTCGTCAAAAGAGTTATGCCGATAGACGACGAAAAGACTTGGAATTCGGAGAGTAGGTGACTTTGTATTCTTGAAAGTTTCACCAAGAAAGGGTGTTCTAAGGTTTGGACGGAAGGGCAAGTTAAACCCCCGCTATATTGGACCTTTTGAGATACGAGCGAGAGTGGGAAAGGTTGGCTTATCGATTAGCCTTACCTCCGACTCTAGCAGAAGTGCATGACGTATTCCATGTCTCTATGCTTAAGAAATACCATCCTGATCCCTCTCACGTTGTAAATCATGCGTCTCTCGATATTGGCCCAGACTTGACCTACGTAGAGAACCGGTTAGGATTTTAGACTTCCAAGAGCGTACTCTGAGGAACAAAATCATTCCGTTAGTACGTGTTTTATGGAATACCATGGGATTGAAGAAAGTACGTGGAACGATTGGAGGAAATGCAAGAAAAGTACCCACAATTGTTCGATTGAGTATAGGACCCCAATTTCGAGGACGAAATTTTCTAAGGAGGGAGGATGTGACGACCTGGTAATCTTAATATTTAATAATTGATATAATGTCTTATGTTCTTGAAAATGTCATTTTCACATTTTAGTCAAATTTTAGATCAATTTATAATTTGAACGGTAAAGTGCCATTTTTGAATTTCGATTACCACTCTTGGAAAAAATTCATCTATTAAATACTTATGAGTTTCAAAAATAATATAACTAAGTATTCTATACTTTTATGCATGGAGAAAATCAATTTTGAATGAATTACATGATTTTCCAAATTTTAGGAGGAATTTGACATTCGAACACAATTTTCGAACTTTCTATGTCCTAAATTGCAATTTTCGAAAACTTAACTAAAACATTTGTAATTTCTGGGAAGTATACATATAATTCTTGATTTATAAAGATTAAATTTCATAATTTTGGAATTTTTCTAATTAATTATGAATTTTCGGATTTTATGCTCCAAAACCCTAATTTTATGCCCTAAAACCCTAATTTAGGTTTTTAACCATAAAATAAAGGCAAATTCGGAATTTTATCTAAAACAAGTAGATAATTCAGATCTTATACAATTATGGCAATAAAATAAAATCAGATTTTGGTTGATTTTCTTTAGTATTTTATTAAAATATCCTACCTAATAGAAGATGAATTTCTTCTAGAATTTATCACTTGTGTGGTCTTCTATCATTTAGATTCATGACTCATGGATAGGGTTACACCAAGGCTAGAAATAGATGAGGGAGGTGGAAGATTTCATTTAATAGGGCATTTATTTTAAGCCTAGTTGGGAGATTTGCATTAAATAGGGAGATTTGCATTTATTAAAACTTGGTCCTCACGTCTTGGCTTCTTCCTCATTATCCACTATAAATAGGACCTCCCACACACTTCCCCACCCCAAAACGTCCTCACACCTTCACACACTATACTCTCTCAAGTTCTTCTCACAAACATCATCCTTTCACTCTTCTTTACACCCCTTTCAAGTATAAACTAAGGTAGAAACCTACTTTGATTTCATAAGGTGTTTCTTTCCTCTTTTGAGTAGGATCTTCCTACAAGGCAAGCTTCCATACTCTGTGCCAAGCTATGTAAATACACAAGCTGATTGGCCTTGAGTGATAGCTTTGCCAAACATGCCCTCCAATTTTTGGGCTTAGAGTATTTGCTCCATGTTTATATGCTTTATTCATGATGAACTGATTGTCTTGTTATTGTGCTCATAAAGTGTGATTAGTTCTAGGATTCTCTCTTGATTTACTCTTTGATAGGTATTTTGTGTTTGTGATTGTGCTTAGGAAGGTTTATTAGATATGTATGGTTAACTTGTTAGCTAGCAAATCTATTGCAAATATGTTAGATCACAAATCTTACTATCTTTATGTATACGAAGTAGTTGTTTTTAAGTATGTAAACTAGATTTCTTGCAAAAATGGTATTTTTGAGAAGAAAACTATTGTGGAGGTCTTAAAAGTGTTTTAAAGTAAGTTCGTAGTCGTACCTAAAGTATAGCTACTGTTCTTATTAAACATATCAAACTTATACACATATTTATTTTTCCTTAAAAGAAATGGAGATTTGTTATACATATACCAATTTTTTCATAAACTTCCATGATTATGTGATTATGTGATATTATGTGAATGGGCCCAAATGTGCCGGAGTGGTTTGGGTGTGTTCCGCCGGGACATACTATTGAGTAGCCGGTTTTAAGAGTTCACACTCCCTCCATCTCCTAATCCCCCCTTGGGTAGACGGAGTGTTCTACTCAAGAGAGAGGGTCGTAGGAAAATATTCGGCGTATGCCCGGGATACGACCACCGGAGGATAAGGCAGGCGGGAGAAATGTGCTGGTTGTATATTCGGCATGGGTAGTCATAAGGGTCACTGTTAGGTGACGAAAGGTAGAAAAGTGCAAAATGTGTGCTTTATATGTGCTTTATGTGCAACTATCACCCGAGCACCTTATGTAATTGAAGTATGTGTTTCTACTCAACATGTGTTGATGTTGAATATGTATTATGTTTTAGATGAGACCGAAATTGTGGAAGAAGAAGAACCGTTCGAGGCATTTTATTAGAAAGAAAGATGTTAGATTCCGCTGCGTACTCGCCTTTGGTTTTTACTTGTCGCTTGCAAGTTGTTTAGTGATACGATGTAACTTGTATTGATTTTGGCGTTTCATATGTACTGAGTTTAAATAGACTCTTGTATGTACATAGTAATAATATTAATAAAGCATGGATTACCTGGGTCGTCAA
>CM047882.1:23118785-23217260 GCA_026212405.1 Petrea volubilis | reverse complement strand
TGTGACGACCTGGTAATCTTTAATATTTAAATAATTGATATAATGTCTTATGTTCTTGAAAATGTCATTTTCACATTTTAGTCAAATTTTAGATCAATTTATAATTTGAACGGTAAAGTGCCAATTTTTGAATTTCGATTACCACTCTTGGAAAAATTCATCTATTAAATACTTATGAGTTTCAAAAATAATATAACTAAGTATTCTATACTGTTTATGCATGGAGAAAATCAATTTTTTGAATGAATTACATGATTTTCCAAATCTTTAGAGGAATTTGACATTCGAACACAATTTTCGAACTTTCTATGTCCTAATTGGCAATTTCGAAAACTTAACTAAACATTTGTAATTTTTGGGAATGTATACATATAATTCTTGATTTATAAAGATTAAATTTCATAATTTTGGAATTTTTCTAAATTAATTATGAATTTTCGGATTTTTATGCTCCAAAAACCCTAATTTTATGCCCTAAACCCTCAATTTTAGGTGTTTAACAATAAAATAAAGGCAAATTCGAATTTTATCTAAAACAAGTAGATAATTTCAGATCTTATACAATTATGGCAATAAAATAAATCCAGATTTTGGTTGATTTTCTTTAGTATTTTATTAAAATATCCTACCCTAATAGAAGATGAATTTCTTCTAGAATTTATACACTTGTGTGGTCTTCTATCATTTAGATGTCATGACTCATGGATTAGGGTTTACACCAAGGCTAGAAATAGATGAGGGAGGTGGAAGATTTCATTTAATTAGGCATTTAATTTTAAGCCTAGTTGGGAGATTTGGCATTAAATAGGGAGAGATTGCATTATATTAAACTTGGTCCTCAAGTCTTGGCTTCTATCCTCATTATCCACTATAAATAGGACCTCCCACACACTTCCCCACCCCCAAAAACGTCCTCAAGCACTGCATCACACTATACTCTCTCAAGTTTCGTCCACAAACATCATCCTTTCACTCTTCTTTACACCCCTTTCAAGTATAAACTAAGGTAGAAACCTACTTTTGATTTCATAAGTGTTTTCTTTCCTTCGTTTGAGTAGGATCTTCCTACAAGGCAAGCTTCCATACTCTTGTGCCAAGCTATGTAAAATACACAACTTGATTGGCCTTGAGTGATAGCTTTTGCCAAACATGCCCTCCAATTTTGGGCTTAGAGATATTTGCTCCATGTTTATATGCTTTATTCATGATGAAATGATTGTCTTGTTATGTGTGCTCATAAAGTGTGATTAGTTCTTAGGATTCTCTCTTGATTTACTCTTTGATAGGTATTTTGTGTTTGTGATGTGCTTAGGAAGGTTTATTAGATATGTTATGGTTAACTTGGTAGCTAGCAAAATCTATGCAAATTATGTTAGATCACAAATCTTACTATCTTTATGTATACTAAGTAGTTGTTTTTAAGTATGTAAACTAATTTTCTTGCAAAAATGGTATTTTTGAGAAGAAAACATATTGGTCTTAAAAGTGTTTAAAAGTAAGTTCGTAGTTACATAGTATACTAATTTCTTATTAAACATATCAACTATAACACATATTTATTTTTCTTAAAAGAAATGAGATTTGTTATACATATACCAATTTTTTTCATAAACTTCCATGATTATGTGATTATGTGATTTATGTGAATGGGCCCAAATGTGCCGGAGTGGTTTGGGGTGTGTCCGCCGGGACATACTATTGAGTAGCCGTTTTAAGAGTTCACACATCCCTCCATCTCCTAATCCCCCCTTGGGTAGACGGAGTGTTCTACTCAAGAGAGAGGGTCGTAGGAAAATATTCGGCGTATGCCCGGGATACGACCACCGTGAGGATAAGGCAGGCGGGAGAAATGTGCTGGGTGTATATTCGGCATGGGTAGGTCATAAGGGTCACTGTTAGGTGACGAAAGGTAGAAAAGGTGCAAAATGTGTGCTTTATAGGTGCTTTATGTGCAACTATCACCCGGCACCTTATGTATGGAAGTATGTGTTTCTACTCAACATGTGTTGATGTTGAATATGTATATGTTTTAGATGAGACCGAAATGGTGGAAGAAGAAGAACCGTTCGAGGCATTTTATTAGAAAGAAAGATGTTAATTCCGCTGCGTACTCGCCTTGGTTTTTACTTGTCGCTTGCAAGTTGTTTAGTGATACGATGTAACTTGTATTGATTTTGGCGTTTCATATGTACTGAGTTTAAATAGACTCTTGTATGTACATAGTAATAATATTAATAAAGCATGGATTACCTGGGTCGTCACAGGTGGTATCAGAGCGTGGTTCTTGGGAGAACCTATGCTTTGATGGTTATCGGGACTAATATTTGATTATTGTGTGTAGATGGAGCACTCGCAAGGTTCCTATACTTCCAAGCCCCGTATGAGTTGTTTGCTAGTCCTTCGACTTTTAAGTTTACGGAAGTAGATTCTGATGACCTACTTTTGGAGTTAGTACAGTTGCGAGATGAGAACCTTCAGTTGCAGGAGGAAGTGGGCTACTTGAAGGCTAGCCTGCAGATTGCTCAAAACCGTCTTTATGATATCCAAACCCATTTCAAAATGTCATCGACATAATCCATACTAGGATTACAGAGCTGTTGGGCTTTTCCTGCTACCTTACTGAACCTTAGCCCGATAAGGATGCTGTTATCCCTGACATGTCTCTGGGAACTGAGTTCGACCCTATTCCCCTTGACTGAAGTTGTTTTAGTATCTATATCTACATGTTTATAGTGTAAAGTATTATAGTAAGAGTTTGAGGCCCTAGTAAGATGCTATAGATGATATCACGCTAGTCTTTTGATTGTGCATAGATAGCGTGATCTTGTTGTGAATCTGTGTGCCGAACCTTTTGATGTAACTATTTGGCTTATGACTACTAATGTTTTGAGACTACTTATGATCTAAGTTCCTCACTTCTAAGTTATTTTGGATATAGATGTCGAAACGAACCAGAAATGAGACTGAATCCCAAGACGATCGATTCTCTGTGGTGTTCGAACGGATAGCAACTATTCTCGAGAACCAAACTAATAACAACAACAACCATGATCGCAATCATGATGAGTCTGCTACCGATTGCCCTGACCACCTTTCTTAAATTAGGACCCCCACCTTTCCGAGGTGAACCCGACGACACTAAAGCAACAAACTGGCTGGAGGCGATGGAAAAGATTTTCGAGGTACTCAACTGTGATCCGAGGAGGAAGGTGATGTTAGCTACCTTTCGTCTAGAGGACGATGCCCGTCATTGGTGGAAACGTGTAAGTGATAAGTGGGCAGCCCTTCAAACCCCTTCGGTTTGGGATAATTTTGTTAAGGAATTCAACGCCCAATATATCCCTCGAGTTATCCAAGAGAGGCGGGAGAGAGAGTTTCTCAATTTAGCTCAAACGTGACTTGAACGTGGCAAGGTACGAAGCCTTGTTCACCAAGTTAGCTCGATTTGCGCCTTACTTTGTCGAGAATGAAGAGAGAAAGATATGGAAGTTCATTGGAGGACTTCGATTAGAAATCCAAGATCGGTTATCTGCGGTCCAGTTGCCAACCTACACAGCGGCTGTCGAAACAGCACTTAAGGTGGAAAGTACGATGGAACAGTTGAAGATGAAACGAGGACAGTTGACACGAGCACCGAATACTGGAGGACTAGGTGGGAGAGCCCCGGGAGGCCCTAACAAGATGTTTAGGCCGAATATTCAAGGGAACCGAGGAAATTTTTCTGGCCCCTCAATTCAAAGAAATGAGACTTGCACCTACTGCGGGAAGCTGAACCATACCGAAGACCGATGTTGGAATAAGGCCAGAAGGTGCCCAATATGTGGAAATAGTGGCATTTCTATTAAACTGCCCTCAAGCAAAACCAGCGCAACTCTCAAATCCTGGAAAGAATATAAAGGGCAACGGGAATCAAGTGGGAAAAACACGAGTCCAAGGGAAGGTTTTCGCCAGAATCAGGCTGAAGTCGAGAATTCGTCGGTAGTAGAAGGTACGCTTCTCGTCATCAATACTTTGCTAAAGTATTAGTCGATCCAGGTTCTACGCATTCATACATATCAACAGGTTTCTTTACTAGTCTGCAAGTACAACCTGAGATTTTGCCTTACGAATTAGAAATCACAACGCCCCTTGGGACTAAATGGAAGACGGACTTAGTGTTTAAAGGTGTGAGCTAGAAATGAGTGGTCAAAAGATGACAGCTGACCTAGTATTACTACCCATCCATGACTTTGATGTTATTTTGGGTATGGATTGGTTAGCCGCATCTTACGCTCAAGTAGACTGTCGTCACAAGGTCGTAAGGTTATGTTTTCCGAATCAGCCTGTCATTGAAATGGTAGGGAACAAAACCACACCTGCGATACCCATTATCTCCTTTGTGCAAGCCAACCGATTATTACGAAAGGGCAATTATGCGTTCATGGCCCACATTATGAATAAATCTGAAGACAAAAAGAAGCTTGAAGAAATGCCTATAGTACGGGAGTTCCCGGACGTATTTCCTGATGATTTAAAGGGCTTACCCCCACATCGAGAGATCGATTTTGTAATTGAATTATTACCTGGAACCGCCCCGATCTCTAAGACTCCTTATAGGATGGCTCCTGCTGAATTGAAAGAGCTCAAGACCCAACTACAAGAGTTGCTAGATAAAGGGTTTATTCGCCCAAGTACATCACCCTGGGGAGCTCCGGTACTATTTGTCAAGAAGAAAGATGGAACTTGGAGATTATGCATCGACTATCGTCCGCTTAACCAAGTTACCATCAAGAATAAATACCCTTTGCCAAACATTGATGAGTTGTTTGACCAACTACAAGGAGCTTCAGTTATTCGAAACTAGATTTGAAATCCGGATATCACCAAGTGCGAATTCGAGAAGAAGATATTCCTAAGACTGCCCTTAATACCAGGTACGGTCACTACGAGTTTGTGGTGATGCCATTCGGTGTAACAAACGCCCCTGCTACCTTCATGGACTTGATGAACCGGGTATTCCGACCATACTTAGACCAATTTGTAGTTGTCTTTATAGACGACATACTGGTCTACTCTAAGTCAAAAGAAGAACACGAAGGCACTTGAGGATAGTACTCCAGGCACTGAGAGACGAAAAGTTGTATGCTAAATTCAGCAAGTGTGAGTTTTGGCTGACACAGGTCGCCTTTCTAGGACACATAGTGTCAAAGAATGGAATTGCAGTTGATCCAGGAAAAGTCAAAGCAGTGGTGGAATGGAAGCAACCCACGACTGTTACAGAGGTGCGAAGTTTTCTAGGATTGGCGGGATACTATCGGAGATTTATCAAGGATTTTTCCAAGATTGCCCGCCCCTTAACTAGGCTAACTCAGTCCAACGTGCGGTTCGCTTGGGATAATCATTGCGAAATAGCTTTCAAGAACTGAAGAATAAATGGTCACTGCCCCTGTATGACTCTGCCACAGGGGACTGACGGATTCATGGTCTACACAGATGCGTCCAAAGAAGGACTGGGATGTGTGCTTATGCAAAGCAGGAAGGTAGTGGCTTATGCTTCACGAAAGTTAAAACCTTACGAGGAAAATTATCCAACGCACGATTTAGAGCTTGCAGCCATCGTTTTTGCTCTCAAGAAATGGAGACATTATCTTTATGGGACTTCATTCGAAGTATTACCGATCACAAGAGTCTCAAGTACTTGTTCTCTCAGAAAGAGTTAAATATGAGACAACGAAGATGGTTGGAAATGCTAGCTGACTTCAATTGTGACATTCAATACCATCCTGGAAAAGCGAATGCCGTAGCAGATGCATTAAGTAGAAAGGCTCATCTTGCCTGTTTAATGAGTCGAGAATGGACATTCTTGGAAGATATCGCGAGTTGGAAGCCTAAAGAACGGGAGTTTGGAGTTATCTGTTCGCAACTACATGCACAACCCGTTATACTTCAGCGAATCAAAGAAGCTCAGGAAATCGACAAAGAACTCCAAAGGGTTAAAGATCGAATTAACCTCGGCTTAGAAAAGGAGTTTACCTTGCCAAATGATGGGATCTTAAGATTCCGAAACCGAGTATGGGTTCCAGATAATGAGCAGCTGAAGAGAGAAGTACTAGAGGAAAGCCACAACACCAAATACACGATACATCCAGGGATAAATAAGATGTATCAAGATGTTAAACGGCAGTACTGGTGGCCCAAGATGAAAGGCAAATCGCAGAGTTCGTATCAAAATGCTTAACTTGCCAACAAGTTAAAGCAAGCCATCAAAAGCCTTTTGGGTTACTACAACCTCTATCAATCCCTGAATGGAAATGAGAACACATTACGATGGACTTCGTTATGGGACTACCACGGACACAAAAGGGTCATGATGCAGTATGGGTGGTAGTAGACAGACTCACGAAAAGTGCCCATTTTCTTGCATTCTCTAAGACTTATTCATTGGATCAGATGGCAGACATCTATAAGAGTGAGATTGTCAGGTTACATGGTGTTCCAGTAAGCATAGTATCTGACCGAGATCCTCGGTTCGTTTCCAAATTTTGGCAAGGGCTACAGAAAGCACTAGACACTGAGTTAAATTTCAGTACAGCTTTTCACCCACAAACTGATGGACAAACTGAAAGAGTTATCCAAATTTTGGAAGACATGCTTAGGGCGTGTACCCTAGATTTTGGTGGAAGTTGGGATCGACATTTGCCCCTGGCAGAATTCGCCTACAATAACAGTTACCAGGCTACGATAGGAATGGCTCCCTTTGAAGCTCTTTACGGCAGAAAGTGCAGATCCCCTGTATGTTGGAGCGAAGTGGGTGAGAGTAACTTATAGGTCCAGACTTAATTCATGAGACGACAGAGGCTATCAAGATGATAAAGAAACGAATGGAAACGGCACAAAGTCGTCAAAAGAGTTATGCCGATAGACGACGAAAAGACTTGGAATTCGGAGTAGGTGACTTTGTATTCTTGAAAGTTTCACCAAGAAAGGGTGTTCTAAGGTTTGGACGGAAGGGCAAGTTAAACCCCCGCTATATTGGACCTTTTGAGATACGAGCGAGAGTGGGAAAGGTTGCTTATCGATTAGCCTTACCTCCGACTCTAGCAGAAGTGCATGACGTATTCCATGTCTCTATGCTTAAGAAATACCATCCTGATCCCTCTCACGTTGTAAATCATGCGTCTCTCGATATTGGCCCAGACTTGACCTACGTAGAAGAACCGGTTAGGATTTTAGACTTCCAAGAGCGTACTCTGAGGAACAAAATCATTCCGTTAGTACGTGTTTTATGGAAATACCATGGGATTGAAGAAAGTACGTGGGAACGATTGGAGGAAATGCAAGAAAAGTACCCACAATTGTTCGATTGAGTATAGGACCCAATTCGAGGACGAAATTTTCTAAGGAGGGGAGGATGTGACGACCTGGTAATCTTTAATATTTAAATAATTGATATAATGTCTTATGTTCTTGAAAATGTCATTTTCACATTTTAGTCAAATTTTAGATCAATTTATAATTTGAACGGTAAAGTGCCAATTTTTGAATTTCGATTACCACTCTTGGAAAAATTCATCTATTAAATACTTATGAGTTTCAAAAATAATATAACTAAGTATTCTATACTTTTATGCATGGAGAAAATCAATTTTTGAATGAATTACATGATTTTCCAAATTTTAGAGGAATTTGACATTCGAACACAATTTTCGAACTTTCTATGTCCTAAATTGCAATTTTCGAAAACTTAACTAAAACATTTGTAATTTCTGGGAAGTATACATATAATTCTTGATTTATAAAGATTAAATTTCATAATTTTGGAATTTTTCTAAATTAATTATGAATTTTCGGATTTTATGCTCCAAAACCCTAATTTTATGCCCTAAAACCCTAATTTTAGGTTTTTAACAATAAAATAAAGGCAAATTCGAATTTTATCTAAAACAAGTAGATAATTTCAGATCTTATACAATTATGGCAATAAAATAAAATCAGATTTTGGTTGATTTTCTTTAGTATTTTATTAAAATATCCTACCCTAATAGAAGATGAATTTCTTCTAGAATTTATACACTTGTGTGGTCTTCTATCATTTAGATTCATGACTCATGGATTAGGGTTACACCAAGGCTAGAAATAGATGAGGGAGGTGGAAGATTTCATTTAATTAGGCATTTAATTTTAAGCCTAGTTGGGAGATTTGCATTAAATAGGGAGATTTGCATTTATTAAAACTTGGTCCTCAAGTCTTGGCTTCTATCCTCATTATCCACTATAAATAGGACCTCCCACACACTTCCCCACCCCCAAAAACGTCCTCACACCTTCACACACTATACTCTCTCAAGTTTCTTCCACAAACATCATCCTTTCACTCTTCTTTACACCCCTTTCAAGTATAAACTAAGGTAGAAACCTACTTTGATTTCATAAGTGTTTTCTTTCCTTCTTTTGAGTAGGATCTTCCTACAAGGCAAGCTTCCATACTCTTGTGCCAAGCTATGTAAAATACACAAGCTTGATTGGCCTTGAGTGATAGCTTTTGCCAAACATGCCCTCCAATTTTTGGGCTTAGAGATATTTGCTCCATGTTTATATGCTTTATTCATGATGAAATGATTGTCTTGTTATTGTGCTCATAAAGTGTGATTAGTTCTTAGGATTCTCTCTTGATTTACTCTTTGATAGGTATTTTGTGTTTGTGATGTGCTTAGGAAGGTTTATTAGATATGTTATGGTTAACTTGTTAGCTAGCAAATCTATGCAAATATGTTAGATCACAAATCTTACTATCTTTATGTATACGAAGTAGTTGTTTTTAAGTATGTAAACTAATTTTCTTGCAAAAATGGTATTTTTGAGAAGAAAACATATTGGTCTTAAAAAGTGTTTAAAAGTAAGTTCGTAGTTACATAAGTATACTAATTTTCTTATTAAACATATCAAACTTATACACATATTTATTTTTCTTAAAAGAAATGAGATTTGTTATACATATACCAATTTTTTCATAAACTTCCATGATTATGTGATTATGTGATATTATGTGAATGGGCCCAAATGTGCCGGAGTGGTTTGGGTGTGTTCCGCCGGGACATACTATTGAGTAGCCGGTTTTAAGAGTTCACACTCCCTCCATCTCCTAATCCCCCCTTGGGTAGACGGAGTGTTCTACTCAAGAGAGAGGGTCGTAGGAAAATATTCGGCGTATGCCCGGGATACGACCACCGGAGGATAAGGCAGGCGGGAGAAATGTGCTGGTTGTATATTCGGCATGGGTAGTCATAAGGGTCACTGTTAGGTGACGAAAGGTAGAAAAGTGCAAAATGTGTGCTTTATATGTGCTTTATGTGCAACTATCACCCGAGCACCTTATGTAATTGAAGTATGTGTTTCTACTCAACATGTGTTGATGTTGAATATGTATTATGTTTTAGATGAGACCGAAATTGTGGAAGAAGAAGAACCGTTCGAGGCATTTTATTAGAAAGAAAGATGTTAGATTCCGCTGCGTACTCGCCTTTGGTTTTTACTTGTCGCTTGCAAGTTGTTTAGTGATACGATGTAACTTGTATTGATTTTGGCGTTTCATATGTACTGAGTTTAAATAGACTCTTGTATGTACATAGTAATAATATTAATAAAGCATGGATTACCTGGGTCGTCACACATATCATGGAGTTCTTTAACATCAATTTGTAAATACTTTAAACTCATATCAAGGAGCCTTTATTTGGATTTGTAAATAGTTTATACTCATACCAATGAGTACTTTAACATCAATTTGTAGATGGTTTAAATTCATATCAAGGATGTGGGATCCTAAATTCTATTTATAACTAGCTGTAAAGAAATATATATGTGTATGTGCGTTATGTATGTATGTGTGTTGTGTATATACCATTTATGTATAAGAATATATGAAAAAGTCAATTTGAATAATTCCTTTTTAAGAACAAGAGAGGAGGATTTTGAAATTTAAAAATCCTAATTCATGTTTTTTTCTCCCTTTGCTCTCTTTTCTCTCACTAAAAAATAAGAATAAGTGTCATCGTAATATACCTTAAAAGTTAAAGGGGCAAAATGTTCAAAATAGTGGAAAATTAATGTCATTAAATTTTACCATCAAATAGGGCAAGTGTACAAGCAGAAATAAACACAAGGGGTGATATATGCCTATACTTGAAATATAGGGGGTTTTTAGCGATTAAAACATAACAAAAGGAGGATTTATGTAATTTTACCTTTTCATAATTTTAGTTTTTAACAACCCTAAAAAAGATGGATTTAGTATGGAATTCATCAATCAACTCATTTTTCATACTTTTTTAGCAACAAAAAGGGTGTAACGAAGCTAGATTATACTTAATTTACATTTAAACAATGTTAATCAGGTCTTAAAATAGTTGTTTTAGTTTGTCTGCAACCCTGTAACACTCAAATATGGTTAACTTATATTTATTTTCATTATTTTAGGCTTTAACAACCCAAAATAGATACATTTGTTGTGGAATTTCATCTATTAACTCATTTTCCATGCTCTTTTAGCCACAAAAAGGGTGAAACGAAGCTAGATTAGCCATAATTCACATTTAAAGGGCATTAATGAAGTCTTAAAATGGTTGTTTTAGTCTGGTTGCAACTCCATATCACTCAAATGTGGTTTAACTCGTCTTTATTTTTATCATTTTAGACTTTAACAACCCCAAAACAGATGGATTTGGTGTGAAACTTCATCTATTAACTCATTTTCCGCTCTTTTGGCCACAAAAAGGCTGAAACGAAGCTAGGATAGCCTTACTTCACATTAAAATAACTTTAATGAGGTCTTAAAATTGTCGTTTTAGTCTGTTGTTGTAATGCCCCGGTACTTCCTACTATTTTAGAATTTATTATATATAATGTTTCATACAATACTTTAAAAACTATTACATATGGTTTAATGTTTTATGCAATTATTATGTGACTCATATATTATATGTGTGAATTATGTGTGATTTCATGATTAAATGTGGATTTGCTCTATATTTATTTTTCGAAATTATAATAGGAGTTATTTGTAATAAAGTCACATATATAGTATTTTTATATTTCAAAACATATAAACATATATATATGTATATTTTTGAAATAAATATATATGTATGCAATACTATAATATATACATACATTTCGTACACACACACACACATATATTCTACTTTTTTAAGATCAATATATTCATATATATATATATAAATTCATACATATAGATATATTTACATAAATATATATATATAAGTTTGTATATATATATATATACTTACATAAATAAATTAATACATATGCTCAAAATGTCATTGTCTTCATTAAATAAATTCATACACCTAGATTACTAGATAAATCAAGAATCTATACACTTGTATTAATCTTGCTAAACTTAGCCAATATTTGTAGGGATAGTATTAAAAGAAGATGCATGTGTTATCATCATATTAAGTTAGACTAACATATAGTCTAATTTAGGAGACCACTTAAGCATATGTAGAGTAACAACTAAGCTCTTGAGTTGGATGAATACATTAATTACAATACCAAGGTGTAAAGAACACATTAATTATAAATTGACCTTAATAATATATAATTCTATTTCACAAATTAAACCCTATAAATAGAAGAGCTTGTCTTCCATTTTTTTCATCACACAAATAAATACATCCACATACACTAAATCCACCCTAAAATGCCCCACCCACACTCACCTTACTCTAAACACACAAAACGCTTCATATTTATACAATATCTTCTACCCACACACACACACACACACACACACACACATATATATATATATACATAAACCCTTCTTTTTACATAAAACACTCTTGAAAAGGTAGGAGTTTCCTTAATTGCATAAGTTAGTTTCTAGTTCTAGTTTTACATCTTGCTATCGCGACATTATGCTAAATATTATGTGACTATGTGCACATATTACACACGAGCACCTTACGTGATTAAGTGAAATTTCTACTCAACCATCACATTGATGCGTGTTATGAATATTTTTTAGGCAAAAAATGCTATAGTCCACCAAGAGGAAGGTACCACCGGGCATTAAGAAGCTTTTGATTAGATAGAATTACATACTTATGATTTTTCTATATTGCACTAAATCTTATTCTTGTTATAAAAATACAAGGGTATTTCGTACTTTATTATATTAACTTTTGTTATTTTGTTTAAAAAGGTACTATTTTATGAAAATTATGTATTCTTATTTTTGGAAAGGGTATTTTGTTATTCATAAAAAAAAAGAAGGGTATTTTTTCGGGTTGTGAGAGTTGCAACACTGTGCCACTCAAATATAGTTTAAATAGTGCTTGTTTTTCATTATTTTAGGCTTTAACAAACCAAAACAAATGAATTTGTTGTGGTATTTCGTCTACTAACTCGTTTTTTTTCTTCTCTCTTTTAGCTACATAAAGGGTGAAACAAAGCAAGAATAGCCTGAATTCATGTTCAGACAACACTAATAAGGTCTTAAAATGGTTGTTTAGTTTGTTTTCAACCCTATAAAAGTCAAATGTGGTTTAAATCTTGCTTATATCTATCATTTTTAATGCATTAATTCATTTTTCATGTTCTTTTTGCCATAAAAATGTGTTAAACGAAGACAGATTATACTTAGTTCCCATTTCAACAATGTTAATGAGGTCTTAAAACGGCTGTCTTCATTTTTTAGCCATCCGATAACACTCAAATGTTGTTCAACTCAAGTTCATTTTCATCATTTTAGGGTTTAACCATCCATAACAGATGGATTTTGTGTAGAATTTCATCAATCAACTCGTTTTCACACTCTTTTAGCCACAAAAGGGTGAAACAAAACTAGATTAGTCTTAATTTACATTTAACTATGTTAATAAGGTTTTAAAAAAGTTGTTTTAGTCTGTTCACCACCCGTAAAACACTCAAATGTGGTTCAACTCATGTTTATTTTCATCATTTTACGCTTTAACAGCCCAAAATATATGGATTTGGCATGGAATTTTATCCATCAACTCATTTTTCACGTTCCATTGGCCATAGAGTGGGTGAAACAAAGCTAGATTAGCCGTAATTCACATTTAAGCAACATTAATGAGGACTTAAGATGGTAGTTTTAGTCAAATTGCAACCTTATAACACTCACATGTGATTTAACTTGTGTTCGTTTTTTATCATTTTGGGCTTTAACAACCCAAAATTTGTAAGTTTGATGTGGATTTCGTCCATTAACTCGTTTTTCACACCACTTTGGCCAGAAAAAGGGTGAAATAAAGCTAGACTAGACTTAATTCACATTCAAACGATGTTAATGGGGACTTGAAATGGTTGTTTTAGTCTATTTGCAACACTTTAACACTCAAACATTGTTTAACTTATGTCTATTTTCATCATTTTAGGCTTTAACAACCCAAAACAAATGGATTAGATGTGAAATTTCATCCATTAACTCATTCTCATGCTCTTTTGGCCACAAAAGGGGTGAAACAAAGCCAGATTAGGCTTAAGTCATGTTTAAACAACGTTAATAAGGTCTTAGAATGGTTTTTTTGAGTTTGCTTGCAACCCTATAACATTCAAATGTGCTTCAAATCATGTTTATTTTCATCATATTAGGCTTTAACAACCCAAAACTGTTGGATTTGGAGTGGAATTTCATTCATTAACTCATTTTTCACACCCTGTTTGCCTCAGAAAGGGCATAATGAGGCTAGATTAGCTAGAACTCACGTTTAAACAACGTTAATGTGGTCTTAAAGTGGTTGTTTTAGTCTGTTCGCTACCTAGAATACTCATATATGGTTCAACTTGTGTTTACTTTCATCATTTTAGGGTTAAAAAACCCAAAATAGATGGATTTGGTGTCAAATTTCATCCATTAGCTCATTTTTCACGCTCATTTAGCCACGAAAAGTGTGAAAGAATGCTAGGTTTAGTTTAATTCACCTTTAGACATCATTAATGAGGTCCTAAAATGGTGGTTTTAGTCTGTTTTCATCCCTATAACACTCAAATGTGTTTTAACATTTGTTTTTTTTTTCCAGCATTTTAGGTTTTAACGACCAAAAACAGATGGATTTGGTGTGGAATTTCCTCAATTAATTTGTTTTTCACGCTCTTTCAGCCTCAAAAATGGTTAAGTAAAGCTAGATTATCCTTAATTCGCATTTAAACAATGTTAATGATGTCTTAAAACAGTTGTTTTAGTCTGTTCAGAACCCTATAACCCCTAAATGTAATTTAACTCATGTTTATGTTCATCAGTTTAGGCTTTAACTATCTAAAACAAATGGATTTAGTGTGCAATTTCATCCATCAACTCATTTTTCATGCTCATTTAACCACAAAATGGTGAAACGAAATTAGATTAGCCTTAAAATCATGTTTAAACAACGTTAATGAGGTCTTAACATGGTTGTTTTAGTTTGTTTCCAACCCTATAAACATCAAACATGGTTCAACTCAAGTTAATTTTCACCATTTTAGGGTTTTACAACCCAAAATAGATGGATTATGTGTAGAATTTCATCCATTAAGTTGTTTCTCACGCACTTATAGCTACAAAAGTTCGAAACAAAGCTAGATTAGCCTTAATTCATGTTTAAATGATGCTAATGAAGTCTTAAAATGGTTGTTTTAGTCTGTTTGCACCTCTACATGACTCAATTGTAGTTTAACTTGTGTTTATTTTCATAATTTTAGTCTTTAACAACCCTAAACAGATGGATTTGGTGTGTGTTTATTTTCATCATTTTAGGTTTTATTAACCCAAAAAAGATGGATTTGGTATTGAATTTTATCCATTAACTAACTTTTCATGCTCTTTTAGCTATAAAAAGGGTGAAACGAAGCTAGATTAGCTTTAATTCACGGTTAAATGACATAAATGAAGTCTTAAAATGGTTGTTCTAGTCTGTTTGCAGCTCCATATAACTCAAATGTGGTTTAACTTGCGTTTATTTTCATCATTTTCGACTTTAACAACCCTAGATCAGACGGATGTGGTGTGGAACTTCATCCATTAACTCATTCTTCAAACACTTTTAGCCTTAAAGAGGGGTGAAATGAAGCTAGATTAGCCTTGCTTCAAATTAAAATAATTTTAATGAGGTCTTAAAATTATCGTTTTGGTCTATTGCAACATTGTGACACTCAAATATGCTTTAACTAGTGTTTATTTTCATTATTTTAGGCTTTCCCAAACCAAAGCAGATGAATTTGTTATGAAATTTCATCTACTTGTTTTTTTTTTCTCTCTTTTAGCTACAAAAAGCGTGAAACAAAGCAAGAATAGCCTGAATTCACATTTAAACAACCTTAATATAGTCTTAAAATAGTTGTTTTAGCTTGTTTTCAACCCTATAAAAGTCAAACATGGTTTAGCTCTTGTTTATTTCCATCGTTTTAGGCTTTAACAACTAAAAAAAAATGGATTTGGTGTGGTACTTCATCTATTAACTCGTTTTTCTTGTTCTTTTTGCCATAAAAAGTGTTCAACGAATATATATTATGCTTAATTCCCATTTCATCAATGTTAGTGAGGTCTTAAAATGGTTGTCGTTGTTTGTTTGCCATCGGATAACACTCAAATATGGTTCAACTCAAGTTAATTTTCATCATTCTAGGGTTTAACTCTAACGACCCGGTAATTCCTTTATAAATAAAAAATAATTTTCACATAAAATTTGTAAAATACAAGAGTTACAATTTTCAAAAAGAATACAAAAGTAACTTTATTGTGTATAAGGCTTCCAAACGCTTCCGTTGCGCCACTCTGATTTGCTGTCTCATTTTTTTCTGAAAATATTCACATAAAGAAGAATCAACACGACGGTTGAGTAGAAATTTTCACTTCATCACATAAGGTGCTCGTGTGTATAATGTGCACATAGTCATAATATCTCGCATAATATTTCACATAATATTACCTTTTGAGTCACCTATTGGTGACTTCCTTATGTCTCCCACAGTACAAGATTCCAACTGTTCATATCATTAATCCTAATATTCCATCCATCCACATCAATTCCATCCGTTCACATCGGTGGTCATATCTCGAGACTATACCAATTCCCTACAACAAATACATGGAACATTCCGTCAGTGCAAGATGGGATTAGGACATGGATGGCGAGAACTGTTTTAAGACCAGCAAGCCCATTGCCGCCCCACCGAACTCTAGCCCCATCCATTTCGAAAACATGTTTGGGCCCGGCATGCACAAATAAAGAGTTCCACATATTTTCAAATAAAGAACATACTTTCCTACTTATAACTTTAAAACATAAAAGCATACTAAAAGTATATTTTGGAATAATAAACATACATGCTTTTATATTAATTCTATGAACATAAGATATGAATATAACTAGAAACATACTTTCTAATAACTTGTAGTAGCATAATGAAGCATAATATCATGATAGTAAAATGGTAAACTAGCACTAAAAATTAACTTATGTAATTAAGGAAATTTCTATCTTGACTAGCCTTCTTGATATATATACATATGTGTGTGTGTGTGTGTGTGTGTGTTTGTGTGTGTATGAGAGAGTATTTTATATATATGTATGTGTGTGTGTGTGTGTGCACCGTGTGTGTGTAGAGAATTGTGTGTGTGACGTGAAGTGTGTGTGTAATGGTAGTAGTGTGTGTGTTTGTAGTGTGTGTGATGTGCACTATATATATATATATACGCATGTACCGTGTGTGTGTGTAGGAAGTAGTGTGGAGTGTGTGTGAATCGTGTATGTGTGTGTTTGTAGGAATGTGTGTGTATGTGAAAATAGAACTTCAAGCCTCTATTTATAGATGTTGGGTAAGACACATTATTAAAAATTAATTATGTCAATTTTTCATAATTAGATTCATCTTACTCATCAATATTTAATAAATGTATACATGCTTAGTAATAGGCCTAAATGTTATTAGGTGTGCCCTAATATTGATGAATGGAAGTCTAGGTTAATGTAAATAATACAAGTGTATAAATTTCTAGAAGAGTTATAACAAGTGTAACAAATTCATTTAATGCTAGGAATTATCAAGAATAAATATTAGAACTATCAAAAATAAATTAGAAAAATCATTATATATATATAATTTTTTGAATATACATATACCTATATTATATAGTTTTTCTATATATTTCAAACACACGCACACACATATATATAATATATATATATTAGAGATCTATATATTTTTGGAATAGAATATAGATATGTGTATACATATGTATAGTTTCAAATTTAGATATATCATAGGCATTATTTCATGTTGTGACACAATCAAGATATATACATATATGTGTGACGTGGTATATTTCCAAATGGGCATCCGACCTCCTTTCTCAAAGTACTCCCCGATCGATTCCCCTCGAATCCTCTTGATCGAACTGTCCGACTCCAAACGACTCCACTAACTCCTCACCCCCTCGACCTTCAGGTCGTAATCCCCTCGGCTTGAAACCAGCTCCTCGGCTTTTCTGGTCAACACGCCTATCGACCCAGACCATGCCGGGTCCAACGAATCCCTGCTGGCATTAAATGCTACATCAGACGAGGTATGGGGGAGCTACCTAATCCCATACCTCATTAATGGGGCGCCAGCTATTGCCTATGGACCCTACCCCTGGGTCTACCGCCCACATCGGTCCTCAACGACCTACTTGGCCTAGTGGGCCCACAGGAGCGTGGTCTACCTGGACATGGTATAAATACCCCCGCATTTATGGTAAGATACATGCATTAATTACACACAACACTTTTACTCTGCTCAAATCACCCCAAAACCGATCAATTGACTTAAGCATCGGAGGGTCTTAGCCGAGATGCTCACGTTGCCATTTCCCTTGTTGTAGGACCAACTTCCCCTTCAAATATCAACACCTACTCACTCGACCAGATGAATCGACCGGTGTCGACCAGCTCAGAATTCGACCCGCATCATTTGGCACCGTCTGTGGGAATCTTGAAACTGCAATCAAGGAAGAAAAAATGGTAACTACCAAAAGAAATCTCTCTGGAGCACGAAGCACCCCAGCGGCAGGTGAGGACCAACATTCGGTCCATGACCTCCCCCAGCCGCTGCCACCAATGACGAACCTCCCTCCGGCACAAACAGATTTGGCGGGTTCGTCCTGGGCACAAATGAAAGCCCCATTTGCACGAGCTAACACCGACCGTAGAAGTTGGGCACGCAATCCTCCTTTGGAAACGGGCATGCCCACACCCAACACGGAGGAAATGATCACCATTCCCCTCAAAAGGTTGAGAGATTTTGTGGGGCAATGCAACCTGTAGGCCTTCGAGAGGCTCAAAGAAAGTGTTGTCTGAGCACCTTCCGGACCTAACCGGGTGGCGACCCCAACCGATCGGATAGTTCAATCCCACCAGACTTCCGATCAGGAGGCGAGTTTTCAACCATCCCGACTAGATAAAGAAGAGGCTGAATCAAGCCACCATGATAGGATTCTCCATCGCCAGTGCTCGGATCTAGGGTGCCCCCATCGGGCCCCCGTTTTGGGGAATTCGAGGGCCGACCCGGCCCTCGAGGAACTTGAACAGATGAGGAACCAGCTTTACCATCTTACCCAAA
The DNA here is from genome assembly GCA_026212405.1 of Petrea volubilis. Lineage (NCBI taxonomy): Eukaryota > Viridiplantae > Streptophyta > Magnoliopsida > Lamiales > Verbenaceae > Petrea > Petrea volubilis. The sequence continues at coordinate 23,198,657 of CM047882.1, read as the reverse complement.
AGATTGCTGACCTCGAGCATCCTGACGACAGGATTGAACCCGATGACGGGCAAGGATCCTCCTCCGATCGATATCACGGTCGAAGGTAGAGGGCCTTTGCCCATCATATCCGAGAAGAGAAGATCGGTCTCCACGATCGAGTCCCGGTCAACCTCCCCCACTACAACGAGAGTTTCGACCCGAACGACCATTTACTATAGTTTGAAAACGCCTTCGATGTCTACCGTCTCTCAAACAGGATGATGGCAAAGTTTTTTGCAACCACCTTCTTCGGTGTGGCTCGATAGTGGTTTGCCTGGCTTGAGCCTGAGTCGATCCACTCTTTCGAGGAGTTGGCCGATCGGTTCTTGCACCATTTCGTGGCCAAAAAGGACACCGAGCTCCCTCAGACCCATCTCCACGGGATTCGCCAGCAAGAAGGAGAGTCCCTTTGAGACTTCATGATCCGCTTCAACAATGAAGTTTTACGGGTCGACGATCCCCGGATCGATTTTGTCAACTTCGCTTTGTATATTGCTCTCTGTTATGAAGATTGCGCTAAGGCAATCATCCTCAAACCCCCTCGATCAATGAGGGAACTCCAGTTTCATTTCCAGTTTCATCATCTCCGAGGAGATGCACCACATCAAGCATGGGGATAAGAAGGACAAGGAGCCCAAGGAGAAGAAGGAGAAGGGAGGTGACAAGAAAGACAAAGAACATCGGGAAAAGAGGGACTCTTCGATTAAAAGATATTTCAACCTGACGCCCCTAAAATCCTCTCGCGGCCACATCTTTACGGTTATAGATAGAAAGGTTTTCAAGACACCGAACAAGATTTCTGAGGGGAATGGGGCTAGGAAGTCGGGTAAGTACTGTGCCTTCCACAAATAGTACGGGCACGTCACAGATGACTGTTACGCCCTGCAGAGCGAGATCGAACGCCTGATTCGAAAGGACCTCCTCAAGGAATTTGTAGCGGCCCACATGAAAGCCCCGGCCCAGAGGGAAAGGTCGCGATCTCCTCGATCCCCCTAAATGAGCCACAAGGGGTCTCTCTCTTAAAGAAGCGGCAAGGAGCAGGTCAATCACAACCTACTGACTCGGGGGTTCATCAATATGATCGCTGGGGACCAAACGGGGGAGACTCCCAATCAAGCCGGAAGCGCACATCACGGAAGCTGGAGCAAGGAAGGACGGCATCCCCGATTGCCGGTCGAGCTCACCAGGTCAACAACATCGAATCAATACTATTGTATTTGGTGATAGGGATATTGATGTAAACTGCCCATTGGGAGAGGGTGAGTCACTTGACTTCCCGATGGTGATCACCGTTGACGTGTCAAACTTTGCTGTGGCATGCACTTTAGTTGATAATGGAAGTTCGGCTAATGTTCTTTTTTACTCGACCCTCCAAAAAATGAACCTAGGAAGTATAGAGATGCAGTCGGTCCATACTCCTCTTGTCGGGTTTGGGGGATCGGAAATCATCCCGATTGGAGTCGTGCGGATGCCGATCTCGTTGGGAGAAGCACCCTAAAGGCAAACCCTACTCATAAACTACCTCGTCGTTGACGTCCCGTTCGCATACAACTTGATTTTGGGAAGACCTGCCCTCAATCAATTTCGAGCTGTAGTTTCAACCTACCATCTCAAAATCAAGTTCCCCACCCTGGCCGAGGTAGGGGAGGTCAAATGCAACGTGTGGGACGCTTGGAGATGTTACATTGTATCGCTGGAAAAAGAAAAGCAAATTCCACAACCTTCCCCATCGGTTATCCCACCGATCAATATCGACCTCGATCCGCCTGAAGGGTCATCCTCTCGAAAATGAACAAAATAAGGAATCCTAGATCGAGCCAATCGGAGAACCTAAAACCATCGAACAAATCCCCGGGAACCCCAACAAGGTAACCCTGATCGGTTCACACTTGGGGGAGGGAAGAGATGTGATGCTGATTCGAGTTCCTGAGAGAAAATGTTAATGTGTTCGCATCGAGTCCTTCGGATTTCCCTGGAATCGATCCCAAGGTGGTCGTCCATGGCCTCAATGTAGATCTGACCGCCAAGCTGGTCCAGCAGAAGAAAAGAACTTTTGGGGAAGAAAGGAACAGGATAATCGCGGAAGAAGTCGACAAGCTCCTCAAGGTTGGATACATCGTCGAAATCCAGTATCTAGATTGGCTGTGCAATGTGGTCGTGGTCCCCAAGTCGCTCGAAAAATGGCGCATGTGCAACGACTTCATAGATCTAAACAAAGCCTGTCCGAAAGACCCGTACCCACTTCCCCAGATCAACCTGCTGGTCGATTCGACCGCGGGGTGCGAAATGTTAAGTATGATGGACGCCTTTTAGGGGTACTATCAAATTTACATGGTACTTGAGGACCGGTCGAAAACATCCTTTGTGGTCGAAAAGGGGGTCTATTGCTTCATGGTTATGCCGTTTGGCCTCAAGAACGCTAGCGCTACCTACCAAAAGCTCATGAACAAAATGTTCAAGGGGTTGATCTGTAATGCCCCGCTACTTCCTACTATTTTAGAATTTATTAAATATTATGTTTCATGCAAAAATTTGATATAAATCTTTTAATTCTTGAAATTTTTATGATTTCCAAATTTTATTTTTCAAAATTACTTTATAACTTAGACCTTAAAGTATTAATTTTGAATTGTGATTGTTATTTTTGGAAAATTTGTTTAATAATTATTCTTTTCCAAAAATAATATAATAAATATTTTAGACATGTATTTATTTTATTTTATTTCGAATTTTCTAAATAAATTATTCAATGTTTGTAACTTTATGATTTCCAAATTTTATTTTTTAAAATTACTTTATAACTTAGACCTTAAAGTATTAATTTTGAATTGTGATTGTTATTTTTGGAAAATTTGTTTAATAATTTTTCTTTTCCAAAAATAATATAATAAATATTTTAGACATGTATTTATTTTATTTTATTTCTAATTTTCTAAATAAATTATTCAATGTTTGTAACTTCAATGTTAAATTTCAGATTTTATATGAAAATATGTAATTTTCGAAGTTTATAAATGCAACAATATATTTTCTGACTTTATATGCATAATTCTCAAATTTTAATTATTTACAAACCTAATTTTCGGATTTTAATTAAATGAAAAATATAAAGTCTAGATTTTTAGTATATTTTGTAATTGTTTTGCAAAAATATCTCCTCTAATACATATATTAATGGTAAATTATATCTTTACATGTACACACACACATCCATGTATATATTAGGGGTAATTTATATATCTACATGTACACACATATGTCCATATATCAACTAGTGGTAATTTATATATCTACTTATACACACACGCATCCATATATCACCTAGTGGTGATTTCTACATCTACATATCCACACACATATCCACATATATAGATTAGTGGTGATTTATTTATCTACATAGACACCTACATGTCCACATACATAAATATATATTTATATACTAGGTAATTCATATTGTGATGTGTATATATAAATGTCCATATGGAATATATGGTTATCTATTTATTTTGTTATAATATTAGTTATTTCTTCTCTTCTTCCTCTATAAATAGATCACAACCCCAACCCCATTTTCATCCCAAAATCCTGCCTAAAAACACACCCCCACTCTACTTCTACTCTCAACACCAAAAACACTCTATATTTATAAAATATCTTCCACCCACATATGTATATATGTAAACACTTCTTTTTACATCCATATACACCTATTATCCTTCCATATAGCCCTTTATATACCCTCTTTTTCCCTAAAAACATTTGAAGGTAGGAATTTCCTTAATTACATAAGTTTACTTTCTAGTGCTAGTTTATTATTTCACTATTATGATATTATGCTTCATTATAGTACTACAAGTTATTAGAAATTATGTTTCTAGTTATATTCATATCTTATGTTCATGTATGTTTATTATTCCAAAATATGCTATTTGTATGCTTTTATATATAAAGTTATAAGTATGGAAGTATGTTCCTTCTGTGAAATTATGTGAGAATATGTTTATGTGAAACTCTTTATTTGTGCATGCCGGGCCCAAATGTGTTATCGGTGTGGATGGGGCTGAGTTTGGCCGGGCGGCAATGGGCTTGCCGGTCTTAAAATAGTTCTCGGCATCCATCCCATCTTGCATGGACGGAGTGTTCAATGTATTGATATTGGTTGTAGGGAATTGGCATAATCTCGAGATATAGCCATCGATGTGAACGGATGGAATCGATGTGGACGGATGGAATATTGGGGTTAATGATGTGAACGGTTGGAATCTTGTATTGTGGGAGACATAAGGGAGTCACCAATAAGTGACTCAAAAGGTAATGTTATGTGAAATATTATGTGAGATATTATGACTATGTGCACATGTGATACACACGAGCACCTTATGTGATTAAGCGAAATTTCTACTCAACCGTTGTGTTGACATGTGTTGTGAACACATTTTTCTAGGCAAAAACATTCTAACCCATCAGGAGGAAGGCATCGGGAGGGTATTACAAAGCTTTTATTTAGCCAGAGTTATTATTTTCACTTGTATAGCAACTTTTGTGCAACTACGATTTCACTATGTTGTACTAAATTTCTATATTATTATATGTTTGCAATAAAAATATTTACCGTTGCGCGTTTCAGTCCAATATATTTTAATAAAATAAAAGGGTATTTTTCCGGGTCGTGACATGATCGGCTCAAGCATGGAGGTCTTCATTGACGACATGATCGTCAAGAGTGATAGAGAGGCTGACCATCTCGATCACCTGAGAAACACCTTTGCCGTGCTCCGACAGTATGGCATGAAGTCAAACCCCTCAAAGTGCACTTTCGGGCTCCCGGGAGGAAAATTCCTGGGATACATGGTTAGCCAATGGCGGATTGAGGCGAACCCTGCCAAGATCGAGCCAATTCAAGAAATGGCGACGGCCCAGACCATCTGAGATGTGCAGCGCCTTTGTGGACGCATCATCGCGCTAAATCGGTTCATCTTCAGATCGGCCGATCGGAACCTCCCCTTTTTTAAAACACTCCGATCCGCGGTCTCCCGGCCTACTGGAAAGGGGGATTCTTCGATCGATTCAATACCGGTCGATGAGAAGAGCGATCAGAAGAAGAAGAAGCGGGACTTCAAATGACCTGAGGAGTGCGAGAACCTTGGTCGATCTAAAAGCATACTTGTCGTTCCTACCATTACTCGCCAAACCGATCGAGGGGGCTCCTCTGTATCTTTACATGGCTGTATCTGACGAGGCCATTAACTCGGTAATTGTGACCATAACGGAGAGGGTCCATCGACCGGTGTACTATGTGAGCAAAGTCCTCCAAGGCGCAGAAAAGAATTACTTGGAGATCGAAAAATTTGCGCTCGCCTTGGTAATCACTGCCCGAAAGCTGCCCTACTATTTCCAACCACATTCTATCGTGGTTCTAACCAACCAACTGCTGAAGCAAGTGCTATCCAAGCCTGACGTCTTTGGGAGACTGACCAAGTGGGCTGTCGAATTGGGAGAGTTCGACATCTCTTTCCAACCACGAATAGCTATCCAAGCACAAGCCCTGGTAGACTTCCTGCTCAAAAGGGTGGGGACGCAGATCGAACCCAAGGGACTAGCCGAACCATGGATTATGCACACAGATGGCTCCTCGAACTCCCAGGGAGGCGGAGCCGGGGTGTATATAAGAAGTCCAGATGGCCTGGAGCTCGAGTTCGCCATAAAATTGGATTTCAGAGTCACCAACAACGAGGCAGAATACGAGGCACTGATCGCGGGCATGAAGATTGCGGCCTATCAGGGAATTGACCGCTTGCAAGCCCTGGTCGAGCGGTCGATTCCCAGCTGGTAGCGAGTTAGGTATCCAGGGTGTACGACGCTCGAGAAATATTTATGGTGAAATACTTGGAAAGGGTGAAGGTGCTGAAAGACCTATTCACTTCCTTCACCTTGGACCAAGTGCTGAGGGAAGAAAACGAGCGAGCGGATGCCCTCTCAAAATTTGCGAGTTCCTAGAAGGGGACAAGGAGCCGATCGATCACGTTCGTGGCGACCAAAAAATTAGAAATCGATCAGAATTCGGCAGAGCAGGTGCTCCCCGTCGAGTCGCTAGAGCAGTCATGGCAAGACGAGATCAGGGGCTACCTTGTGAATGGAGCCCTACCCAATGACGCCCTCGCCGCTTGGAGGCTTAGGTACTGTGCAGCTCGTTTTGCGCTCGACCAATCTGGTCGACTTTTCAAGTAGTCTCCCATAGGACCCCCTCTTCGCTGTCTTAACCAACAAGAAGCGAGAGAAGTGGTGAGCTCCATTCATGGGGGGAGTTGCGGGAACCATTCGGGCGGCCGATCGTTGGCTCCGAAAATCACAAGGAGTGGTTTCTTTTGGCCAACTTTGGTCGAGGACGCCAAACGGTTCTTCCAGAAATGTCTGAATTGTCAGTGCCATTCTAACTTAAGTTACCGACCCCCCATGGAGACGATAAGTGTGGACGTGTCATAGCCGTTCGATCAATGGAGAATAGACATTGTGGGACCGTTTCCCCTGGCTCCCGGTCAGAGAAAGTACGCGATCATGGTGGTCGAATATTTCACCAAGTGGGTCGAAGCAGAGGCGGTCACAAGAATCACGGATGCCTCTGTCCGATCCTTCATTTGGAGGAACATAATATGCCGCTTCGGGGTTCTGAGAGTGCTGATCTCGGAAAACGGAACCCAATTTCAAAGCAAGAAGACAACCGAATGTGTAGAGAGCACGGGATCGAGCAGCAATTCACATCGATCGGGAATCCTCAATCGAACGACCAATATGAGATGAACAACTGAATATTGGTACAAGACCTGAAGGCCATGCTTGGGGCTCATAAAGGTGAGTGGGCCGACGAGCTCCCGGGTGTGCTTTGGGCTTACCGAATGACCCCCCGATCGGCCACTGGACAAACGCCGTACGCCCTAGTTTACGACTCGGAGGCCGTCATTCCCATAGAAATAATGTGTGCAACAGCTCGAGTTGCCCATTTTTGCGACGACCCGGTAACTTCTATTGTTATTATTAATATTTTATTTAGGATTTATCTCCATTATGTGATAATTATTGTGTGAATATATGTGATTTGTGAATAAACGTGCGTTATACTACCTGCAATTTTTTTAAAATGTGATTATTCCATCATTTGTTTTCTTAGCACTTGAAAAATGCAAAATGTTAATTCCTGAAAATTTTATTATGATTTCCGAATTTTATTAACAGTAAAATTATTATTTTAACATTTCTTTATAACTTAGACCTTATAGTTTTAATTTTGAATGGTGATTATTATTTTTGGAAAATTTATTTAAATACATATTTTAGGCTTGCATTTATTTTATTTTCGAATTTTATAAATAAATTATACAATTTTTGAATTTTATAATTACAACAATATATTTTATGATTTTAAATGTATAATTTTCGAATTTTAATTATTTATAAACCTAATTTTCGGATTTTAATTAAATGAAAAATATAAAGTCTAGATTTTTAGTATATTTTATAATTGTTTTGCAAGAATATCTCCTCTAATACATATATTAGTGGTAAATTCTATATCTACATATCCACACACACATCCATACATTTATTAGTGGTGATTTATATATTTACATGTACACACACATATTCATATACAAACTAGTGGGGAATTATATATCTACATCTCCACACACACATTCACATATATAGACTAGTGGTGATTTCTACTTCTACCTATACACACACATGTCCACATATATATACTTGGTGATATCTATATCTACCTATACACACACATGTCCACATATATATACTTGGTGATATGTATATCTACCTTTACACACACATGTCCACATATATATACTTGGTGATATGTATATCTACCTATACACACACATGTCCACATATATACACTTGGTGATATATATATCTACATATACAAACATATGTCCACATGCACATATATATATATATATATACTAGGTAGTTTTCATCACAAAAACACACACTAAATCCCGCCAACAACCTCCACACCCACAAAATCTTGCATTTCCCAAATATGTATCACACTTTATCATTGTTAAACCTTCCCATATACCTATATATATAATTACCCCTCTTTCTAAACATATATATAGACATATTAACCTTTCTACATATATATACACACTCTTACATCTACAAACTCCTTTCAAAACCCCACTTTCTTCTTACATCTTTGAACACCTACATATATACATATATCCTTTCTACACATATATTTATATATACTTATCCCTCCACTTATAAATATATATACACACATTAGTAGCCTTTTATATATTCTCCCTACTTTTGTAAATCACTTTTGGAAAAAGGTAGGAGTTTCCTTAATTGCATAAGTTAGTTCTAGTTCTAGTTTTACATTTTTGCTATCATGTTATTATGCTAAATATTATGTGACTATGTGCAAATATCACACACGCTCACCTTATGTGATTAAGTGAAATTTCTACTCAACCGTCGCGTTGACTCCTCTTTTCCAATATTTTTTTAGAAAGAAATGAGATAGCGGATCAGAGTGGCGCAGCGGAAGCGTTTCGAAGCCATTTACGCAATAAAGTTATTTTGTATTCCTTTTGAAAATTGTAACTTTTGTATTTTGTACAAATTTTGTGTTAAAATTATTATTTATACAACTATGAAAATATTTACCGTTGCGCGTTTCGGTCCAATATATTTTAATAAAATAAAAGGGTGAGTGGAGGCACTTGAGGAACGAAATGGAAACCATGGGTGTTTTGAAGCATTTTACTTAATAAAGTTACTTTTGTATTTTGTGAAAATTGTAACTCTTGTATTTTGTATATGTTTTATGTAAAAAATTACTATTTATGTTTAATAAAATATAAAGGAATATCGGGGTCGTTACAATTTTGATCCCGACCTAAACAGTTCCACGCGCGAGCATGAACTCGAGGTCATACAAGAGCTGCGGGATCACGCCTGGGTCAAGATGCAGAATTACAAGGTGGCCGTCGCCAAGGCGTACAATAAGAGGGTGGTCCCTTGAAATTTCCAGGGGGGCGATCTCATCCTCAAGAAGGTCAAGGTCTCACGTAACGTAGGCAAACTTGATTTGAATTGGGAAGGGCTGTACAAAATGACGAAGGTCTCGAAAAATAATGCCTACCGACTAGAAGACTTGACCGGTCGAGAGCTTCCCCGACACTGGGGGCAGGAACCTAAGGAAATTCTTTACTTAACCGATTGACCCTGCGGGTCGCGTCGTCCCTCTAATGTAACCATTCCAGTCTTTTATCAAGTCTCCATTCGAGTTTCTCATTAAAAGTTTTGTTCGATTCTTTCATTAAAGTTCTTGTTTGAATCTTTTCTCGCTCAAGTATTCTATTAAGTTCTTATTTAAACCAACTTTTGAGTTAATAAGTTTCAACCAGGTACGTGCGTGCAATTTTAAAACAAAGTTGATGCAATTACTCAAAATCGAATGGAAAAGTATAAGTGAGTCGAACGGAGAGATTGCAAAATAAAAGTAATATTTTCATTTCGGAATGGTGGAGCAATTACAAATGCGGGGGGTGGGGGGGCTAATCTATTACATTGACATCATCCTCCCCGTCGCCAGGGTCTTCGACCCCTCCTTCGGCACCTGCCGGATCCTCTCGACTGGGCCTTTAGACTTCCATTGGGCTCTCGCCTCCATGGACATCCTCGTCCTCATCGAGCTGCCGCTCGATATCCTCGAGGGCCTGCTTCTGGATGAGCTCGGCGGCGTACCTGAACTCATCCCCTGCGAAGAGCGGACGGGCCAGCTCCTCCGTCGGCACCCCGACCGGCTGACAGGACTTATCTCGATCGAGCCCAATGTCGTCCCAGTTGAACCCTTTTGGGACGAAGCCCAAGTGTTTGAGCTGTCGTAGGGCTAAATCGAACGCGTCGTTGAGGCGGGGGAAGGACTTCATAGAGCACACGACATCAAGACGGTGCTCTTGAGGAATCGCTCGACTGCTGCCCTTGAAAAGGCTTGTTCCCAGTCGGCAAGCTTTTGCAGTTCCTCTCGAATGCCATCTTCATGCCCTTTGTTGTAGCCCCGATTGTAGGAGGCCTTCTCCTCTTGGCGGGCCAGGTCGTGGGCCCGCTCGGCCCCACTGACCTCAGTGACCTTTTGCTCGAGAGATTTCTCGAGGGCCTCATTGAGCTTTATGTGGACCTCGAGTTTCTTCTCGACCAGCTCCCATTCTGACCAGGCCACGACCAGCATTGTCTCGAGCTCCTCGACTTTGTGCTTGAGCTGCCCGGGCTCATTCTTGGCAGCCAGTCGGTACATCCGCTTGTACTGGTCCTTACCCTCCTTGTACACGTCCGCTCGTCGGTGTACGTGGATGCCATCTGCCAATCAAAAGAAAATAGTTAGAAATGTACGGGAGGGGAAGGTTGCAAAATCGATTGGGAAGAGGTAAAATTTCTTACCCCAATTACTCATCTCTCGAACCAGCGGCAGACTTGGCTGAGGCTCTGGTTGAGGAGGTACCGGTGATCCTCCTCAAACTGGCACCCTTGCGACAGGTGCGCGATGTGGGCTTGATCTTGATCCCGGAAGGTATTGATCGACTGCCCCTCAGCTAGGCGGAGCGCCCGTTCGGAAGGGCGGTCGATGTCCATGATCCTCTCATCCTCATCGGAATCGGAGGATTTGGAAAGGTCGTCTCGACCAACGACTTGTTTCCCCTTCCTCTTGTCGGTGTGGTCGGGGCCTCTTTTCCCCTTCATACCGGCGGTGGGGGCACCCCCTTCCCGTATCACCACACCGGTCTGGAGCGGCCTGGTCGGGGCTAAGTCCATTGGCGCGGCAATGGCAGTTCTGGACCATTCGCCAGTCACCTCAATTTCGTATCGAAATCTGGCGTCACATCCGACCTGGTCCTTGGTGGGGTGGCGCTTGGAACCCCGATCGGCATTCCACCCGATTGCGCTCCTCGTCCACCCGTTGGGTCCCTTCCGCCCCTGGACGATGAGCCCCTCTGGCTTGAAGACCGGGCCGTAGCCCTTTCGTTCTTCTTCTTTTGGGCAGTGGCGAGACGGGCGAGCATAGACTTGTGGGCATCCATTAGAACTTTATCGCCTGCAATAAAAGCCGATCGTCAGAAATAACACACAAAAATGCCAATATAAAACCTTGAGGCATTTGAAAAAATCGTTCGAAAATCACATACCGAGAACGACCCCTTGAGGCGCTTCGATCGGGGAGATGCTTGTGCGGTTTAGAAACTCCTCCGGCAGGAGGTAGCCGCTCCACATCAGTCCCTGATCGAGTTGGCGGCTCCGGAAGAAAGGATCCTCCCAAGTCGGGTTCCCTACACCATCGAACTCGATCTTTTCAATCTCATCGTTCCATGTATTTCGAACGGGGGAACTTGAGGGGTGGTGGACGAATAAAAACTTCGCCTTCCACCTTTCCCCGTACGAAGACTGGCGGATCTGTATTATTCTCGACCCGGATCGGGCCATGATGTAAAAGAAACCGCCCCGATCGCCCGAACCCGACCGGGCAAAGTTTTGCACTTTAATAAAGGCCACAAAATTCTCAATCGATGGCGCTTGGACTAAGGCCCTTATCATGATTATAAAGCTGTAAATGATGCAATGGGAGTTCGGAGATAGCTACGCGGGAGGAAGGTTCAAAAAATTGTAAATCGCCGCCGCGTCGGGCAAGATAGGTAACCTAAACCCATTCCACAACGCCTCCAAGTGGATGGCGATCGTGTTAGGGGGCAGGCTTCCCACCCGCGAACCGACCGGCGGACATAGGCTTGAAAGGTGGAGGAGATATGGAATTTGGTCACAGCATTTGAGACCTTGGTTGGAATCATTGTCAAAGGAATGTTGTCGTGCTCTCGCTCGGTACGGTGCGAACGCGGAGCACCGACTTCCTTGTCGACTTCTTCCACCTCATCGGTCGTGTTGTGCTCGACCTCCCCCTCGGCGCCTAACCCGATTTGGTAGTCGCCTGAAGAAGTCGAGCTGCTGCTTGCACTACTCCCCTTGGAGCTACCCTCCAAAGAGCTATCTAATCCGACCTCTCTAATGACTCTATGGCTATCCATGGGGGCGATGAACAAAAAGAAATGAGGCTTTGAGTGAGAAAAGTTACCTAGATGAGAGTCGGATCGACCTAAAGTAGGGAGAGTTTCGAACGGCTGGGGAGACAATCAATCGGCACAGCTCTAAAGATTCTCGCAAAATGGTGAAGTCAACGACGGTCCACCGCCCCTATTTATAGGCGGGTAAAAACCGCCCTCGGGAATATCAAACGTTGCCATTATTATAGCTGTGACTTTTCAAATTCTTGGTGGTAACAATTCGATTTAACTTACTTCCCCGGTCGGTATCCCAACCGACTAGGGGAATGGGGGGGGGGGCTAATGATCTGGCATATTTCCGAACGGGCATCTGACCTCCTTTCTCAAAGCAAGAAGCCGTTTACTCCCCGATCGATTCCCCTCGAATCCTCTCTATCAAATTGTTCGACTCCGAACGACTCCACTAACTCCTCACTCCGTCGACCCTTAGGTCATAATCCCCTTGGCTTGAAACCAGCGCCTCGGCTCTTAGCATCGGAGGGTCTTAGCCGAGACCCATCTCGGCTAGCTCACGTTGCCATTTCCCTTGTTGCAGGACCAACTTCCCGTTCAAATATCAACACCTACTCACTTGACCAGAGGAATCGACCGGTGTCGACCAACTCAGAATTCGACCCGCATCAATGTGTATCTCGAAACATATAGATATATAAATTTCGAATGTAGATCATATACTAAAAATTATTTCTAACAATTAATATATTAGCATAATAAAAATTATAAATTCAAAGTCTGGATATGAAAATACATATATATGTCTCGATTATATACATAATATATTAGAGAATATTATATATTATTCATAATAAAATCACATATTTGAGATAGAATCACATAATTCACATACAAAATAATAATCACATAAAACACTAGATAATTTAATCATATAATTAACTTTTAAAATACCTAGAAATACTAAGTCATTACGTTAACGACCCATAATAGATGGATTTTGGGAATAATTTCATCCATCAACTCATTTCTCAGCCTTTTTTAGCCACAAAAGTGGTGAAACAAAACTAGATTAGCCTAAATTTACATTTAAACAACGTTAACGAGGTTTTAAAATAGTTTTTTAGTCTGTTTGCTACCCTAGAACACTCAAATGTGATATAACTCGTATTTATTTATATCATTTTAGGCTTGAACAACCTAAAACAAATGGATTTAGTGTGGAATTTTATCCATCCACTCATTTTTCATACTCGTTTAGCCGCTCAATGGGTGAAACGAAGCTAGATTAGCCTTGCCTCACATTAAAATAACTTTAATGAGGTCTTAAAATTATCGTTTTGGTCTGTTGCAACACTGTGACACTCAAATATGGTTTAACTAGTATTCATTTTCATTAGTTTAGGCTTTCATAGACCAAAACAGATGAATTTGTTGTGGAATTTCATCTACAAACTCATTTTTTTCTCTCTCTTTTAGTTACAAAAATGGTGAAACAAAGCAAGAATAGCCTGAATTCACATTTAAACAACCGTAATATAGACTTAAAATGGTAGTTTTAGCTTATGTTCAACCCTATAAAAGTCAAATTTGGTTTAGTTCTTGTTAATTTCCATCGTTTTACGCTTTAACAACAAAAAACAAATGGATTTCGTGTGAGAAACGCTACCAACCATCATTGCGCCTTGGCCATTATGGCGATAAGGCCCACAGTAATTATGGCAGAGGACACACCCCCTGCCATTATGACTTTTCGCTGCCAGAAATTAATGAATGGGGACATGCCACGTCTCCCAAGTAGCTGCGTGAGCCGTCAGAGGTGGAAAAGTGCGACTTTTCTTGCCCAACTGGCGTTTCAAATTCAAAATCCAAAGGGCACCTGGCATCCCAAAAGACAAGTCACTCTTGAAGCTGGCGTCCTCGTCAAATCAAGAGTGGGGAGAATAATGATGAGCCATGTGCCACCTCACCTAGCCACATCAGCGGAAACAATCCTGACCAACTCAAGTGTGGAGCGCTGAAGCCCTCGACTGGACAGGTTGCCCTCGAATGAGGTATTAAGCCCGGCTACCCTCAAGCGAGGTATTAAGCTGTCCTCGACCTTGAAATAATATGCCAAAGTACTCACTGCCCGAGGACCGATACCCTCGAAGAGACCCATAGCCCCCGAGGGTGTCCGGTCCAGGAAATGAGCCTTGGGGCGCTTTGCATGAGAGGGAGATAACCCCCATGCTTACCCTAAGGCACTGTGATCTGAAAGCTCCAAGGCCTCTGCGGCTACTCGAGACCTAATGAGTGAGGCAGGTGGTTTCGTGGTATAGGGGGCCCTCGATGGCCTATGTATCGAGAGTAGGAACCACATACTTGGCCTCCGCCTGGTGCCCCGACCAACAAGAGTCTAGCTGGCGTGACTGACCAAGCCTACACTTGCCGCTACCTACCATATCCTTTCTACACATTGGTCCATCCCATCAGACTCCATCGCATCAAATGCTCTTCCATTAATGCAATCCTTGGTCATAAATGACCAATATATACCTTAAATGCCAATGAGATCCCCCATTAATGAGAAGTGAGAGTAGCCGCCATTGGGAGTTCAAAAGGGGACAAAAAGCACATGTCTGTACCCATCACATCAGTAAAGCTGACTGACTCCTACCAACCATGTCACATTAGGGTACTTCACTCCCATATAAGTACCAAAAAGGCTCTCCACCCAAGGGTAAGGAAAAATAAGATCCACTCATATTTCTGCTCATTCTTGATAAGCAAGAATACTTCTCACTACTATTAATCATCTTCTCCAAATACTCTATAACTGACTTGAGCGTCGGAGAGCCTACGCCGGGGCAAAATTGGCTAGTCTCACGTGCGTTCCTCCCTCTTTAATAGGTGGACCACCAACATTACTATCGGGAGCTCTTCAGATCCCGATACGTGGTCGACCTAGAAAACGACGGCATCAAATCCCTAGATCCCACCCCTATCACTTGACAATATGGGATGAACATTTTTGCCATAATTTTAGGGGTCTTGGATGCCCTAGGTCATTGGTCCAAGTTGTGGGCATTTCGGGACGATAGGCATTCCTAGCCATACATTAGGTGACTGATAGCTCCTTCAATCAATGTTAGTTCTCAACAATTTTTCATGTTCGACCTCATTTTATACGTACTAACGTTCATGAAAAATTTCATTGAATTCTGAGACAATTAGAAAAATCACAAAATTTTAGGGGTCCGAAACCCGCAAACTAGTTTTTTCACCCTATTTTTCTCGATTCGTTGTTTTTTCTGGTTGTACATTGGCCTGATCCGAACCCTATCACTTAACAATAGGTGGCGAGCATTTCTACACTAATTCCAGGGGTCTCGGACCCCCCAGGTCATTGATCCAGGCTGTGGGCATTTGGGAACAACAGGCGTTCCTAGACATACCTTGGGTGGCCGATAGCTCCTTCAGTATCCGTTCACTGCAATTTTTTGCATCTGACCTCAATTTATTCATACTAACGTCCGTGCAAAATTTAATTAAATGCTGAGCCAATCATAAAAATCACAAAATTTTAGGGGTTCGGCACTGCAAACACATTTTTTCACCGTATTTTGCTCGATTAAATATTTTTTCTTATTGTACGTTGGCCTGATCCTAAACCCATCACTTGACAATAGGTGGTAAGCATTTTTGCAGCAATTCCAGGGGTCTTGAATGCCCTACGCCGTCGGTCTAGGTTCTGGGTATTTAAGGACGACTAGCATTCCTAGCCAAACCTTGGGTGGCTGATATCCGCTTCTATAGATGTTCATTCACTATATATTTTTGCATTCGACCTCATTTTATTTGTACAAATGTGTGTACAAAATTTTGTTAAATTCTGAGATAGTTATAAAAATCACAAAATTTCAGGGGTCCGAAATCCGCAAACGAGTTTTTTCACCGTATTTTTCCAGAGTCGCTATTTTTTCTGGTTGTACACTGCTATGATCCTAATCCTATTACTTGAAAATAAGTGGTGAGCATTTCTACAACAATTTCAGGGGTCTTGGACGCCCTAGATCGTTGGTCCAGGCTGTGGGCATTTGAGGACGATAGGCGTTCTTGGCCATACCTTGGGTGCCCGATAGCTCCTTCTGTAGATGTCCGTTTGCTACGAGTTTTTGTATTTGGTCTCATTTTATTCGTATGAACGTGCGTGCAAAATTTAATTGAGTTCCAAGATAGTCATAAAAATCCCAAAATTTAAAGGATCCATAATACGCACGAGTTTTTTCACAGCAATTTCCAAATTCGTTGGTTTTTCTAGTTGTATGATGCCTTGATCCCACCCTATCACTTGATATGGGATGAGAATTTTTGCAGTAATTTTAGGTGTCTCGGACGCCCTAGGTTGTTGGTCCAAGCTGTGGGCATTTCGGGACGACAGGCATTCCAATCCATGCCTTGGGTGGCCGATAGCTCCTTCTGTTGATGTCAGTTCTCAATGATTTTTCGTGGCTGAATTCATTTTATATTTACTAATGTGCGTGAAAAATTTCATTGAATTCTAAGATAATCAGTAAAATCACAAAATTTCAGGGGTCCGGAATCCGCAAACGAGTTTTTTCACCCAATTTTTCTCAATTCACTATTTTTTATTGTTGTACATTGGCCTGATCCAAACCCTATCACTTAACAATATGCGGCGAGCATTTCTATAGTAATTTCAGGGGTCTTGGATTCCCTTGGTCGTTAGTCCAGGCTGTGGGCATTTGGGGATTACAGGCGTTCCTAGACATACCTTGGGTGGCTGAAAGCTCCTTCTGTAGATGTTCATTCGTGTGTTTTTTTTGTAAACGGCCTCATTTTATTTGTACAAAGGTGCGTACAAAATTTCAGGACTCATTTTCATTAAACTTGCACTCAGCCTCATTTTATTTGTAATCAGCCTAATTTTATTTGTACAAATGTGCGTACGAAATTTGTAATCGGCCTCATTTCAATTCACACTAACGTATGTGCAAAATTTCATTAAACTCTAAGACAATCATAAAAATCACAAAATCTCAGGGGCCTGAAATCTGAAAACAAGTTTTTTCACCCTATTTTTCTCGATTCACTATTTTTGTTCCGTTTGTACGTTGGCCTGATCCCAACCCTATCACTTGGCAATAGGTGGCGAGTATTTTTGCGGCAATTCCAAGGGGCTTGGATGCCCTATGCTGCTGGTCCAGGTTTTGGGTATTCAAGGACGACTAGTGTTCTTAGCCAAACCTTGGGTGGCCGATATCTGCTTCTACAGATGTTCGTTCACTGCAATTTTTTGCATTTGACCTTGTTTTATTTGTACAAATGTGCGTACAAAATTTCTGGCCTCATTTTCATTAAACTTGCACTCGGCCTCATTTTATTTGTGCAAATGTGCGTATAAAATTTGTAATTGGCCTCATTCCAATTCACACTAACGTATGTGCAAAATTTCATTAAACTCTGAGACAATCTTAAAAATCACAAAATTTCAAGGGCCCGAAATACGCAAACGAGTTTTTTCACCCTATATTTCTAGATTCACTATTTGTTACGTTTGTACATTGGCTTGATCCCAACCCTATCACTTGGCAATAGGTGGCGAGTATTTTTGCCGCAATTCCATGGGTCTCGGATGCCCTACGTCGTTGGTCCAGGTTTTGGGTATTCAGGGACGACTAGTGTTCCTAGCTAAACCTTGGGTGGCCGATATCTGCTTTTGTAGATGTTCATTAATTGTAATTTTTTGCGTTTGACCTTGTTTTATTCGTACAAATGTGCGTACAAAATTTTATTAAATTTAGAGACAATCATAAAAATCACAAAATTTCAAGGGTCCGGTATCCGCAAACGAGTATTTTCACACTATTTTTCTCAAATCATAGTTTTTTCTGGTTGTACATTGGCTTGATCCCAAACCTATCACTGACAATATGTGGTGTACATTTTTGTAATAATTTCAGGGGTCTCGGATGCCCTAGGTTGTTGGTCCAGGCTGTGGGCATTTGGGGACGACAGGCGTTCCGGGTCATACCTTTGGTGGCCGTTAGCTCCTTCTGTAGATGTTCTTTCGTAGTGATTTTTTTTGTAATCGGCCTCATTTTATTCGTGCAATGGTACGTACAAAATTTCATTGAATTCCGAGATACGGATAAAAATCGCAACATTTCAGGGGTTCAGAATCCGCAAATGAGATTTTTCACACTATTTTTCCCGAGTCGCTATTTTTTCTGGTTGTACGTTGCTCTAATCCAAATCCTATCACTTGAAAATAAGTGGTGAGCATTTCTGCAGCAATTTCAGGGGTCTCGGATGTCCTAGGTCGTTGGCCTAGGCTGTGGGTATTTGGGGACGATAGGCGTTCCTAGCCATACCTTGGGTGCCCGATAATGCCTTCTATAGATGTCCGTTTGCTACGAGTTTTTATATTCGGTCTCATATTATTTGTCCGAACGTGTATGCAAAATTTCCTTGAGTTCCGAGATAGTCATAAAAATCCCAAAATTTCAAGGTTCCCTAAGACGCACGAGTTTTTTCACCGTAATTGTTCCAGATTCGTTGCTTGTTCTTGTTGTAAGATGCCTTGATCCCTCCCCTATCGATAGACAATACGGGATGAGCATTTCTACTGTAATTTTAGGGGTCTCGGACGCCCTAGGTTGTTGGTCTAGACTGTGGGCATTTCGGGACGACATGCATTCCTAGCCATACCTCAGGTGTTCGATAGCTCCTTCTGTCAATATCAGTTCTCAACAATTTTTTGCGTTCCACCTCATTTCATACACACTATCGTGTGTGAAAAATTTCGTTGAAATCTAAGACAATCAGAAAAATCACAAAATTTCAGGGGTCCAAAATTCGCAAACGAGTTTTTTCACCCTATTTTTCTCAATTCACTGCTTTTTCTGGTTGTACGTTGGCCTGATCCCAACCCTATTACTTGACAATATGTGGTGCCTATTTCTGCATTAATTTAAGGGGTCTCAGATGCCCTAGGTTGTTGGTCCAGGCTGTGGGCGTTTGGGGACGACAGGCGTTCCTAGCCATACCTTGGGTGGTCGATAGCTCCTTCTGTAGTAGATGTTCCTTCGTTGTGGTATTTATGGCGATGGCCTCATTTTATTCATATAAAGGTGCGCACAAAATTTCTTTGAGTTCCGAGATACTGATAAAAATCACAACATTTCAGGCGTCCGAAATCCGGAAACGAGTTTTTTCACCTTACATTTCCGGAATCACTAGTTTTTTTGGTTTTACATTGCTCTGATCCCAATCCTATCCCTTGAAAGTAAGTGGTTAGCATTTCTACAGCAATTTTAGTGGCCTCGTACACTGTAAGTCATTGGTCCAGGCTGTGTGCATTTGGGGACGATAGGCGTTCCTAGCCATACATTGGGTGCTCGATAGCGCCTTCTTTAGATGTATTCGGTCTCAATTTATTCGTATGAACGTGCATGCAAAAATTTCATTGAGTTCCGAGATAGTCATAAAAATCCCCAAATTTCAAGGTTCTGTAAGACGGACGAGTTTTTTCACCGTAATTTTTCCCGATTAGCTGCTTTTTTGGTTGTACGATGATTTGGTCGCACCCCTCTCACTTGACAATATGGGATGAGCATTTCTGAAGTAATTTTAGGGGTCTAGAACGCCCTAGGTCATTGGTCCAGGCTGTGGGCATTTCGGGACGACAGGCATTCCTAGCCATACCTTAGGTGGCCGATAGCTCCTTCTATCAATATCAGTTCTCAACGATCTTTTGCATTTGACCTCATTTTATACGTACTAACATGCGTGAAAAATTTCATTGAATATTGAGATAATCAGAAAAATCACAAAATTTCAGTGGTCCGAAATCCGGAAACGAGCTTTTTCACCCAATTTTTCGCGATTCACTATTTTTTCTAGTTGTACGTTGGCCTGATCCAAACCCTATCACTTGACATTAGGTGGAGACCATTTCAGCAGTAATTCCAGGTATCTCGGATGCCTTGCGTCGTTGGTGCAGGTTCTGGCTATTTAGGGACGACGAGCGTTCCTAGCCAAACTTGGGCGGCCGATATCCACTTCTGTAGACGTTCGTTCACTGCAATTTTTTTCCTTCGACCTCATTTTATTCGTGCAAAAGTGTGTGCAAATGTTTATTAAATTCTAAGGCAGTCATAAAAATCACAAAATTTCAGTGGTCCGTAATCCGAATGAGTTTTTACACCCTATTTTTCCAGATTCGCTGCTTTTTCTGGTTGTACATTGCCCTTATCTCAACTGTGTCACTTGACAATATGTGGTGTATATTTTTGTATTAATTTCAGGGGTCTCGGACGCCCTAGGTCGTTGTTCCAAGCTGTGGGCATTTCTGGACGACAAGCATTCCTAGCCAAACCTTGGGCAGTCGATATCTCCTTCGGTAGGTGCCCATTCTCTACGATATTTTTGTGTTCGACCTCGATTAATTCACACTAATGTCTTTGCAAAATTTCATTAAACTCTGAGACAATCTTAAAAATCACAAAATTTCAGGGGCTCTAAATCCGCTAACGAGTTTTTTAACCCTATTTTTCTCGATTTGCTATTTTTTCCATTTGTACGTTGGCCTGATCCCAACCCTATCACTTAGCAATAGGTGGTGAGTATTTTTGCCACAATTCCAGGCATCTCGGATGCCTTACGTCGTTGGTCCAGGTTTTGGGTATTCAGGGACGACTAGTGTTCCTAGCCAAACCTTGGGTGGCCGATATCTGCTTTTGTAGATCTTCGTTAACTGCAACTTTTTGCGTTTGACCTTGTTTTATTCGTACAAATGTGCGTACAAAATTTTATTAAATTTCGAGACAATCATAAAAATCACAAA
Source organism: Petrea volubilis (assembly GCA_026212405.1). Taxonomy (NCBI): domain Eukaryota; kingdom Viridiplantae; phylum Streptophyta; class Magnoliopsida; order Lamiales; family Verbenaceae; genus Petrea; species Petrea volubilis. Next base: position 23,177,702 of record CM047882.1, on the reverse strand, counting down.
ATTTCAAGGGTCCGGTATCCGCAAACGAGTATTATCACACTACTTTTATGAATTCATAGTTTTTTCTGGCTGTACATTGGCTTGATCCCAAACCTATCACTGACAATATGTGGTGTGCATTTCTGTAGTAATTTCAGGGGTCTTGGATGCCCTAGGTCGGTGGTCTAGGCTGTGGGCATTTGGGGACGACCGGCGTTCCTGGCCATACCTTTGGTCGCCGATAGCTCCTTCTGTAGATGTTCTTTTGCGGTGATTTTTTTTTTAGTAATCGGCCTCATTTATTCATGCAATTGTACGTACAAAATTTCATTGAATTCCGAGATATTGATAAAAATCGCAACATTTCAGGGGTCCGGAATCCGCAAATGAGATTTTTCACACTATTTTTCCCGAGTCGCTATTTTTTCTGGTTGTACGTTGCTCTGATCCCAATCCTATCACTTTAAAATAAGTGGTGAGCATTTCTGCAGCAATTTCAGGGGTCTCGGATGCCCTAGGTCGTTGGCCTAGGTTGTGAGTATTTGGGGACGATAGGCGTTCCTAGCCTTACCTTGGGTGCCCGATAACGCCTTATGTAGATGTCCGTTTGCTACGAGCTTTTGTATTCGGTCTCATATTATTCATCCGAAAGTGTGTTCAAAATTTCCTTGAGTTCCGAGATAGCAATAAAAATCCCAAAATTTCGAGGTTCTATAAGATGCACGAGTTTTTTCATCGTAACTGTTCCAGATTTGCTGCTTGTTCTTGTTGTACGATGCCTTGATCCCTCCCCTATCGCTTTATAATACGGGATGAGCATTTCTACTGTAATTTTAGGGGTCTTGGACGCCCTTGGTCGTTGGTCCAGGCTGTGGGCATTTCGGGACGACATGCATTCCTAGCCATACCTTCTGTCAATATCAGTTCTCATCAATTTTTTGCGTTCGACCTCATTTCATACGTACTATCGTGTGTGAAAAATTTCATTGAAATCTAATACAATCATAAAATTCACAAAATTTCAGGGGTCCGAAATCCGCAAACGAGTTTTTTCACCCTATTTTTCTCAATTCACTGCTTTTTTTGGTTGTACATTGGCCTGATCCCAACCCTATTACTCGACAATATGTGGTGCCTATTTTTGCATTAATTTAAGGGGTCTCGAACGCCCTCGGCCATTGGTCCAGGCTGTGGATGTAACGACCCGGTAAATCCTTTATTTACCTATTTTATATTATACAAAATTTATAGGATTATTTTGTGAGTTATTGATTTCTAGAGATTATTTTTTTCAACTATGATTTTTTTTTGTGAACTAGTGAGCATTTTACTACCTAAATATTTATAAAATATTATAAATTCCAAATATTTTTAAACTTTTATGCATTTGATCCTTCTAAACTTCCAGAAATTTTTAATAGATTATTTTCAACTTTTACCTATTTTTCCAAGCATTTTTAGTAATTTCCGGAAAACATTGTATTTAAGTTATTAATTTGAAATCTAATTTTTAAAATGCTTAATTATTATCCAAAAATTAAAATAATAATACAAATAAATATTCTAGGTTTTATTTGACTTATAAAAATTAATTTTCGAATTTTACAATTTTATTTCTATTTTTGGGCAATTTTCGAAAAATTGGCAAAACAAGGGGTATTTTGGTCTTTTCACCTCTCCAACCCAAAATTTCGTTTTTTCCTGAGAAATAAGCAATAAAATACTTAATAAATAAGAGTTTCAGATTATATAGGTTTTTGTTTTATTTTAGTTGATTTTATTTTATATTTTATCAAAATATCTTTACTAATACATACTCTTGAACCTCATATACATAAATAACTATATATTAGTGGTGATGTACATGGCTACATATACACACACACACATACCCACATACATATACATGGTATTTAGTAAGAATAGGTGTAAGCATATATAGCCATGTATAATGTATGGAATAGGTATTTAGTTGAATTTAATAATTGGATATTTGTGTCTAATACATGGAAGATAATTACACAAGACCATATATACCAAAATCCTCATTTTTCAGCCATTTTTCCAGCCCAAAACCGTGCACTCTCTCTTGCTCTTACACTCTCTTTCATTTTTCCTCCAAACACTTCACTTCCTCCAAATTACTACACACTTTGAAGAACAAAGGTAGGAACTCTTCTTTATACCTTAAGTAGAGGGTTTTTCTTCTTCTTCTTGAGGAGATTAGGCAAGCTTCCATACTCTTGTGCCCAAGCAATGTAAAAGAACAAGCTTGAATGGCCTAGAGTGAGAGCTTTTGCCAAACATACCTCCAAGTTGAGGGTTTTAGTTATGTTGCTAGCTTCATGTTACTTTATAGTTCATTTTATCATGTTTAACTCTTGTTGGGAGGAAGTTGAAGGATGGATAGTATTATGAGCATGATCTTGAAGATCTTATGTGATTAGTATGCTTATTTGGAGTTCTATGTGCTTACTATGCTTTCTTGGAAAATTATGTGATTATTGTGCCTTCTTACAATAATATGGCATTCTTATGTTTTATTTGAATTATTATGTGAGTTCTATGCTTTATATGAAGTAGTATGAGACCATGATTCTTTAATTGAGCTAGTAGGAGAATATCCTATGTTGTCTTGAAAGTATTTGTGAAGAAAGCTCCACATATCTATTTATTATACTTTATTGTATAGTTTTATGCCTACTTTGATGATTATAGAAATATATATATATATATCTATGTACGTATATATATAGATAAATATTTAAAGTATTGTTATCTATTCATTTAGCTAGTTCATATTATATTAGGTATATATCTATATATATATATATAGTTATGTACGTATATATACATGTCTACTTATTATAGACTAATTATATACTTAGTAATACTTAGTAAGACTACTTTAATCTATATATATATATATATGGTACGTATAAGTATATATATAATTACATTCATTTTATTAGTTTATATATATATGTAGATAATTTCAATCATCTTATATCTATATCACACTTTATATAGTTTATATATTTTTCTATCATCTTTATATATATAAACTTATCTATATCACATTTTATATATTTTATATATTTATATTAGTTATCTTTTAATCTATATATATATTTAAGTATATTTATACTAGTTATATTTTAGTCTTTATATTTATATATTTATACTAGTTATGTTTATATATTTATATTTATATTTTATCTATTTACATATTTTGCTACTATCTATTTACATATGCTTAATAAGCAAACATAAAGCTTTCATTTATAAGTGTGGAGCTTACTTTGCTAAACTGTGATTATGTGCGTATGTGAACAAATTGCAATTGTGTGAATGGGCCCATATGTGCTGGAATGGTCTGGGGGGTGTTCCACCGGGACATACTATTGAGTAGCCGGGAGAGTTCACCACCCTTCCATCTCCTAATCCCCCCCTTGGGTAGACGGAGGGATCTACTCAAGAGAGAGGGTCGTAGAACAATACTAAGGCGTATGCCCGGGATACGACCATTGGAGGATAAGGCTGGCGGGAGAAATGTGCTGGTTGTTATTTCGGCCCGGGTAGTTAAAAGGGTCACTGTCAGGTGACGAAAGGTAGAAAGTGTGAAATTATATATGTGCTATGTGTAACTAATGTGCACTTGACACCCGAGCACCTTATGTGTATAAAGAAGTGTTTCTACTCAACGTATGTTGATTCCATGTTATATTATATTTTAGATGCTTCCGAAGATAGCTTTTATGATGGTGAGAGGAGGAACCTTTTGAAGCATTTTATTAGGAAGAAGGATGTAGGATTTTCCGCTGCGTACCTGTTTTGGGTTTTTGCTTTTGCTATGTATCAATAGTAAACTAGCAAGTCGAGACTCTCTTTTGTTGATGTACCCTTATGTAATGTACCTTATACGTTGTAATTAAAAATGTATGCATGTATGTAGCCAATAATGATAGTATTAATCTAATAATAGCCATAAGACTAATAATAATAATAAAGGGATTTCGGGGTCGTCATAGTGGACATTTGGAGACGACAGGCATTTCTGGCTATACCTTGGGTGGTCGATAGCCCCTTCTGTAGATGTTCATTCGTTGTGGTATTTATTGTAACCGGCCTCATTTTATTCATACAAATGTGAGTGAAAAATTTCTTTGACTTTCGAGATGCTGATAAAAATCACAACATTTCTGGGGTCCAGAAACCGCAAACGAATTTTTTTCACCCTATGTTTCCCGAATTGGTAGTTTTTTTGGTTATACGTTGCTTTGATCCCAATGCTATCCCTTGAACATATGTGGTTAGCATTTGTGCAGCAATTTCAGTGGTCTCAGACACCGTAGGTCATTGGTCCAGGCTGTGTGCATTTGGGGACTATAGGCGTTCCTAGCCATACATTGGGTGCTCGATAGCGCCTTCTTCGGATGTCCGTTTGCTACGAGTTTTTGTATTCGGTCTCAATTTATTCGTACGAACGTGCGTGCAAAAATTTCATTGAGTTCTGAGATAGTCAAAAAAATCCCCAAATTTCAAGGTGTTGTAAGACGCACAAGTTTTTTCACCGTAATTTTTCCCGATTAGCTGCTTTTTTTGGTTGTACGATGATTTGATCGTGCCCGTCTCACTCGACAGTATGGGATGAGCATTTCTGAAGTAATTTTAGGGGTCTCGGACGCCCTAGGTCGTTGGTCCAGGCTGTGGGCATTTCGGAACAACAGACATTCCATGCAATACCTTAGGTGGCCGATAGCTCCTTCTGTCAATATCAGTTCTCAACAACCTTTTGCGTTTGACCTCATTTTACACGTACTAATGCGTGTGAAAAATTTCATTGAATTCTGAGATAACCAGAAAAATCACAAAATTTCAGGGGTTCGGAATCCGCAAACGAGCTTTTTCACCCTATTTTTCGCGATTCACTATTTTTTCTAGTTGTACGTTGTCCTGATCCAAACCCTATCACTTGACATTAGGTGGTTGGCATTTCAGCAGTAATTCCAGGTATCTCGGATGCCCTGCGTCGTTGGTGCAGGTTCTGGCTATTTAGGGACGACGAGCGTTCCTAGCCAAACTTGGGTGGCCGATATCCACTTCTGTAGACGTTCGTTCACTGCAATTTTTTTTCCTTCGACCTCATTTTATTCGTGCAAAAGTGCGTGCAAATGTTTATTAAATTCTAAGGCAGTCATAAATATCACAAAATTTCAGGGGTCCGTAATCCGAATGAGTTTTTACACCCTATTTTTCAAGATTCGCTGCTTTTTCTGGTTGTATGTTGCTTTTATCTCAACCGTATCACTTGACAATACGTGGTTTATATTTTTGTAGTAATTTCAGGGGTCTCGGATGCCCTAGGTCGTTGGACCAAGCTGTGGGCATTTCTGGACGATAAGCATTCCTAGCCATACCTTGGGCGGTTCGATAGCTCCTTCTGTCGCTGCCCGTTCTCTATGATTTTTTGTGTTCGACCTCGATTAATTCACACTAATGTTTTTGCAAAATTTCATTAAACTCTGAGACAATCTTAAAAATCACAAAATTTCAAGGGCCCGGAATCCGCAAACGAGTTTTTTCACACTATTTTTCTCGATTCACTATTTTTTCCTTTTGTACGTTGGCCTGATCCCAACCTTATCACTTGGCAATAGGTGGCGAGTATGTTTGCTGCAATTCTAGGGGTCTTGGATGCCCTACGTTGTTGGTCCAGGTTTTGGGTATTCAGGGACGACTAGTGTTGCTAGCCAAACCTTGGGTGGCCGATATCTGCCTTTGTAGATGTTCGTTCACTGCAATTTTTTGCGTTTGAGTTCCGAGATAGTCATAAAAGTCCCTAACTTTCTGTTGTAATTTCAGGGATCTCGGACGCCCTAGGTCGTTGGTCCAGGCTGTAGGCATTTGGGGACAACAAGCGTTCCTGGCCATGCCTTGGGTGGCCGATAGCTCTTTCTGTAGATGTTCTTTCATGGTTATTTTTGTTGTAATCGGCCTCATTTTATTCGTGCAATTGTACGCCCGAAAATTCATTGAATTCTGAGATACTGATAAAAATCACAACATTTCAGGGGTCCGGAATCTGCAAATGAGATTTTTCACACTATTTTTCCTGAGTCGCTATTATTTTTGGTTGTACGTTGCTTTGATCCCAATCCTGTCACTTGAAAATAAGTGGTGAGCATTTCTAAAGCATTTTCAGAGGTCTCGGATGCCCTAGGTCGTTTGCCTAGGCTTTGGGTATTTGGGGACGATAGGCGTTCGTAGCCATAACTTGGGTGCCCAATAACGCCTTCTGTAGATGACCGTTTGCTACGAGTTTTTGTATACGGTCTCATATTGTTCATACGAACGTATGTGCAAAATTCCCTTGAGTTTCGAGATAGTCATAAAAATCCCAAAATTTCAAGGTTCCGTAAGACGCATGAGTTTCTTCACCGTAATTCTTCCAGATTCGCTGCTTGTTCTTGTTTTACAATGCCTTGACCCCTCCCATATCGCTTGACAATATGGGATGAGCATTTCTACTTTAGTTTTAGGGGTCTCTGATGCCCTAGGCCGTTGGTCCAGGCTGTGGGCATTTCGAAACGACTTGCATTCCTAGCCATACCTTAGGTGGTCGATAACTCCTTCTGTAAATATCAGTTGCTCAACAATTTTTTGCGTTAGACCTCATTTCATACGTACTATCGTGTGTGAAAAAAATTATTGAAATATAAGGCAATCAGAAAAATCACAAAATTTCAAGGTTCTGTAAGACGCACAAGTTTTTTCACCGTATTTTTTCCCGATTAGCTGCTTTTTTCGTTGTACGATGATTTGATCGCACCCCTCTCACTTGATAATATGGGATTAGCATTTTTTAGGTAATTTTAGGGGTCTCGGATGCCCTAGGTCGTTGGTCCAGGCTATGGGCGTTTCGGGACGACAGGCGTTCCTAGCCATACATTAGGTGGCCGATAGCTCCTTCTGTCAATATCAGTTCTCAATGATCTTTTGTGTTTGACCTCATTTTATATGTACTAACGTGTGTGAAAAAGTTCATTGAATTCTGAGATAATCAGAAAAATCACAAAATTTCAGGTGTCCGGAATCCGTAAACTAGCTTTTTCACCCTATTTTTTGCGATTCACTTTTTTTTCTGGGTGTACGTTAGCCTGATCCAAACCCCATCACTTGACAATACGTGGCGAGCATTTTTGCAGTAATTCCAGGTCTCTCAGATGCCCTGCGTCGTTGCTCCAGGTTCTGGGTATTTAGGGACGACTAGCGTTCCTAGCCAAACTTGGGTGGCTGATATCCACTTCTGTAGACGTTCGTTCACTGCAATTTTTTTCATTTGACCACATTTTATTCGTGCAAAAGTGCGTGCAAATGTTTATTAAATTTTGAGGTAGACATAAAAATCACAAAATTTCAGGGGTCTGTAATTCGAATGAGTTTTTACACCCTATTTTTCCAGATTCGCTGCTTTTTCTGGTTGTACGTTTCCCTGATCTCAACCCTATCACTTGACAATATGTGGTGTATATTTTTTTAGTAATTTCAAGGGTCTCGGACGCCCTAGGTCATTGGTCCAAGCTGTGGGCATTTCTCGACGACAAGCATTCCTAGCCATATCATGGGCGGTCGATAGCTCCTTCTGTCGATGCCCGTTCTCTACGGTTTTTTGTGTTCGACCTGGATTAATTCACACTAACGTCTGTGCAAAATTTTATTAAACTCTGAGACAATCTTTAAAATCACAAAATTTAGGCGCCCGGATTCCGCAAACAAGTATTTTTACCCAATTTTTCTCGATTCACTATTTTTTCCATTTGTACGTTGGCCTAATCCCAAGCCTATCACTTGGAAATAGGTGGCGAGTATTTTTGCCACAATTCCAGGGGTCTCGGATGCCCTACGTCGTTGGTCCAGGTTTTGGGTATTTAGGGACGACAAGTGCTCCTAGCCAAACCTTGGGTGGCCGATATCTGCTTCTGTAGATGTTCGTTCAGTGCAATTTTTTGCATTTGACCTTGTTTTATTCATACAAATGTGCGTACAAAATTTTATTAAATTCCTAGACAGTTATAAAAATCACAAAATTTCAGGGGTCCGAAATCCGCCAACAAGTTTTTTCACCCTATATTTCTCAATTAACCACTTTTTCTGGTTGTAAGTTGGGCTGATCCAACCCTATTACTTGACAACATGTGGTGCCTCTTTGTGCATTAATTTAAGGGGTCTCGGACGCCCTAGGTTGTTGGTTCAGGCTGTGGGCATTTGGGGACGACAAGCGTTCCTGGCCATACCTTGGGTGGCCAATAGCTCTTTCTGTAGATGTTCATTCGCTGTGGCATTTATTGTAAAAAGCCTCATTTTATTCACACAAATGTGCGTACAAAATTACTTTGAGTTTCGAGATACTGAAATCACAACATTTCAGGGGTCCGGAATCCGCAAATGAGTTTTTTTCACCCTATGTTTCTCGAATCGCTAGTTTTTTTGGTTATACGTTGCTCTGATCCCAACCCTATCCCTTGAAAGTAAGTGGTTAGCATTTTTGTGGCAATTTCAGTGGTCTCGAACACCGTAGGTCATTGTCCCAGGCTGTGTGCATTTAGGGACAATACGCGTTCCTAGCAATACATTGGGTGCTCGATAGCGCCTTCTTTGGATGTCCGTTCGCTACGAGTTTTTCTATTTGGTCTCAATTCATTCGTATGAACGTGCGTGTAAAAATTCATTGATTTCCGAGATAGTCATAAAAATCCCCAAATTTCAAGGTTCTGTAAGGCGCACGAGTTTTTTCACCGTAATTTTTCCCGATTAGCTGCTTTTTTTGGTTGTACGATGATTTGATAGCACCCCTCTCACTTGACAATATGGGATGAGCATTTCTAAAGTAATTTTAGGGGTCTCGGACGCCCTAGGTCATTGGTCCAGGCAGTGGGCATTTTGGCCAGACGGACATTCCTAGCCATACCTTAGGTGGTTGATACCTCCTTCTGTCTATATCAGTTCTCAACGATCTTTTGCATTTGACCTCATTTTATATGTACTAACGTGCATGAAAAATTTCATTGAATTCTAAGATAATCAGAAAAATCACAAAATTTCAGGGGCCAAAGATCTGCAAATGAGCTTTTTCACCATATTTTTCGCGATTCACTATTTTTTCTGGTTGTACATTGGCCGGATCCAAACCCTATCACTTGACAATAGGTGGCGAGCATTTCTGCAGTAATTCCAGGTGTCTTGGATGCCCTGCGTCGTTGGTCCAGGTTTTGTGTATTTAGGGACGACTTGCGTTCCTTGCCAAACTTGGGTGGCCGATATCCACTTCTGTAGACGTTCGTTCATTGCAGTTTTTTGCGCCCGACCTCATTTTTTTCGTGCAAAAGTGCGTGCAAATGTTTATTAAATTTTGAGGTAGTCATAAAAATCACAAAATTTCAGGGGTCCGTTATCCGAATGAGTTTTTACACCATATTTTTCTAGATTCGCTTCTTTTTCTGGTTGTACATTGCCCTGATCTCAACCCTATCACTTGACAATATGTGGTGTATATTTTTGTAGTAATTTCAGGGGTCTCGGGCGCCCTAGGTCGTTGGTCCAAGCTCTGGGCATTTCTGGACGACAAGCAATCCTAGTTATATCTTGGGCGGTCGAGAGCTCCTTCTGTCGATGCCCGTTATCTACGATTTTTTATGTTCGACCTCGACTAATTCACACTAATATCTGTGTAAAATTTCATTAAAATCTGAGATAATCATAAAAATCACAAAATTTCAGGGGCCCGGAATCCGTAAATGAGTTTTTTCACCATATTTTTCTCGATTCACTATTTTTTCCGTTTGTTCGTTGGCCTGATGCCAACCCTATCACTTGGCAATACGTGGCGAGTGTTTTTGCCGCAAGTCCAGGTGTCTCGGATGCCGTACGTCGTTGGTCCAGGTTTTTAGTATTCAGGGACGACTAGTGTTCCTAGTCAAACCTTGGGTGGCCGATATTTGCTTCTGTAGATGTTCGTTCACTGCAATTTTTTGCATTTGACCTTGTTTTATTCGTACAAGTTGCGTACAAAATTTTATTAAATTCCAAGACAGTCATAAAAATCACAGAATTTCAAGGGTTCGGTATCCTCAAACGAGTATTTTCACACTATTTTTCTCAATTCATGGTTTTTTCTGGAGGTACGTTGGCCTGATCCCAACCGTATCACTGACAATATGTGGTGTGCATTTCTATAGTAATTTTAGGGGTCTCGGACGCCCTAGGTCGTTGGTCCAGGCTGTGGGCATTTGGAGACGACATTCCTGGCCAGACAGAGCTTGGGTGGCTGATAGCTCCTTCTGTAGATGTTTTTTTTTTGATGATTTTTTCTGTAATCGGCCTCATTTTATTTGAACAATTGTACGTACAAAATTTCATTGAATTTTGAGATATTGATAAAAACCGCAACATTTTCAGGGGTCCGGAATCCGCAAATGAGATTTTCCACGCTATTTTTCCCGAGTCGCTATTTTTTCTAATTGTACGTTGCTTTGATCCCAATGCTATCACTTGAAAATAAGTGGTGAGCATTTCTGTAGCAATTTTAGGAGTCTCGGATGCCCTAGGTCGTTGGCCTAGGCGGTGGGTATTTGGGGATGATAGGCATTCCTAGCCATAACTTGGGTGCCCGATAACACCTTCTGTAGATGTTTGTTTGCCACGAGATTTTGTATTCGGTCTCATATTATTCATCCGAACATGTGTGCAAAATTACCCTGAGTTCCGAGATAGTCATAAAAATCCCAAAATTTCAAGGTTTTAGTAAGATGCACGCGTTTTTTCACCGTAATTGTTCTAGATTCGCTCCTTGTTTATGTTGTACGATGCCTTGATCCCTCCCCTATCGCTTGAAAATATGGGATGAGCATTTCTACAGTAATTTTAGGGGTCTTGGACGCCCTAGGCTGTTGGTCCAGGTTGTGGGCATTTCGGGATGACATGTATTCCTAGTCATACCTAGGGCGGCCGATAGCTCCCTTCTGTAGATGTTCTTTCACGGTGATTTTTTTTCTATAATCGGCGTCATTTTATTCATGCAATTGTACATACAAAATTTCATTGAATTCTGAGATACCGATAAAAATCGCAACATTTCAGGGGTCCGGAATCCGTAAATGCGATTTTTCACACTATTTTTCCTGAGTCGCTATTTTTTTTTGGTTGTACATTGCTCTGATCCCAATCCTATCACTTGAAAATAAGCAGTGAGCATTGTTGCAGCAATTTTAGGGGTCTCGGATGCCCTAGGTCGTTGGCCTAGCCTGTGGGTATTTGGGGACGATAGACGTTCCTAGCTATACCTTGGGTGCCCAATAACGCTTTCTGTAGATGTCCGTTTGCTATGAGTTTTTGTATTCGTTCTCATATTATTCGTCCGAACGTGTGTGCAAAATTTCCACGAGTTCTAAGTTAGTCATAAAAATCCCAAAATTTCAAGGTTCCGTAAGACGCACGAGTTTTTTCACCATAATTGTTCCAGATTCACTGCTTGTTCTTGTTGCATGATGCCCTGATCCGTCCCCTATCACTCGAGAATATGGTATGAGTATTTCTACTGTAATTTTAGGCATTTCGTACCCCCTAGGTCATTGGTCCAGGATGTGGGCATTTCGGGACGACATGCATTCCTAGATCCTTCTGTCAATATCAGTTCTCAACAATTTTTTGCGTTCAACCTCATTTCATACGTATTATCGTGTGTGAAAAATTTCATTGAAATATAAGACAATCAGAAAAATCACAAAATTTCAGGGCTCTGAAATTCGCAAACGAGTTTTTTCACCCTATTTTTCTCAATTCACTGCTTTTTCTGGTTGTACGTTGGCCCAATCCCAACCCTATTACTTGACAATATGAGGTGCCTATTTCTACATTAATTTAAGGGGTGTCGGACGCCCTAGGTCGTTGGTCCAGGTTGTGGGCATTTGGGGACGACAGGCGTTCCTGGCCATACCTTGGGTGGCCGATAGCTCCTTCTATATATGTTCGTTCACTGTAATATTGATTGTAATCGGACTCATTTTATTCACACAAATGTGCGTACAAAATTTCTTTGAGTTTCGAGAAACTGATAAAAATCACAACATTTCAGGGGTCCGGAATCCGCAAACGAGTTTTTTTCACCCTATATTTCCCGAATCGCTAGTTTTTTTGGTTATGCGTTGCTTTGATTCCCATCCTATCCCTTGAAAGTAAGTGATTAGCATTTCTACAGCAATTTCAGTGGTCTCGGACACCGTAGGTCCTTGGTCCAGGCTGTGTGCATTAGGGGACGGTAGGCGTTTCTAGCAATACATTGGGTGCTCGATAGCGCCTTCTTTGGTTGTCTGTTTGCTACGAGTTTTGGTATTCGGTCTCAATTTATTTGTACGAACGTGCGTGCAAAAATTTCATTGAGTTCCGAGATAGTCATAAAAATCACCAAATTTCAAGGTTCTGTAAGACGCACGAGTTTTTTCACCGTAATGTTTCCCAATTAGCCGCTTTTTTTGGTTGTAGGATGATTTGATCGCACCCCTCTCACTTGACAATATGGGATGAGCATCTCTGAAGTAATATTAGGGGTCTCGGACGCCCTAGGTCGTTGGTCCCGGCTGTGGGCATTTCGGGACGATAGGCATTCCTAGCCATACCTTAGGTGGCCGATAGCTCCTTCTGTCAATATCAGTTCTCAACGATCTTTTGTGTTTGACCTCATTTTGTATATACTAATGTGCGTGAAAAATTTCATTGAATTCTGAGATAATCAGAGAAATCACAAAATTTCAGGGGCCGGAATCCGCAAACGAGCTTTTTCACCCTATTTTTCGCGATTCACTATTTTTTCTGGTTGTACGTTGGCCTGATCCAAACCCTATCACTTGACAATAGGTGGTGAGCATTTTTGTAGTCATTCCAGGTGTCTCGGATGCCTTGCATCATTTGTCCAGGTTCTGGGTATTTAGCCAAACTTGGGTGGCCGATATCCACTTTTGTAGATGTTCGTTCATTGCAATTTTTTGAGTTCGACCTCATTTTATTCGTGCAAGAGTGCGTGCAAATGTTTATTAAATTCTGAGGCAGTCATAAAAATCACAAATTTCAGGGGTCCATAATCCGAATGAGTTTTTACACCCTATTTTTCCAGATTTGCTGCTTTTTTGGCTATACGTTGCCTTGATCTCAACCCTATCACCTGAAAATATGTGGTGTATATTTTTGTAGTAATTTCAGGGGTCTCAGACGCTCTAGGTCGTTGGTCCAAGCTGTGGGCATTTTTGGACGACAAGCATTCCTAGCCATACCTTGGGCGGTCGATAGGTCCTTCTATCGATGCCCGTTCTCTACGATTTTTTGTGTTCGACCTCGATTAATTCACACTAACGTTTGTGCGAAATTTCATTAAACTCTGAGACAATCTAAAAAATCACAAAATTTCAGGTGCCCGAAATCCGCAAACGAGTTTTTCCACCCTATTTTTCTCGATTCACTATTTGTTCCGTTTGTACGTTGGCTTGATCCCAACCCTATCACTTGGCAATAGGTGGCGAGTATTTTTGCCGCAATTCCATGGGTCTCGGATGCCCTACGTTGTTGGTCCAGGTTTTGGGTATTCAGGGACGACTTGTGTTCCTAGCCAAACCTTGGGTGGCCGATATCTGCTTCTGTAGATCTTCGTTAACTGTAATTTTTTGCGTTTGAACTTGTTTTATTCGTACAATTGTGCGTACAAAATTTTGTTCAATTTCGAGATAGTCATTAAAATCACAAAATTTCAGGGGTCCGAAATCCGCAAAGGAGTTTTTTCACCCTATTTTTCTCAATTCACAGCTTTTTCTGGTTGTACGTTGGCCTGATCCCAACCCTATTACTTGAAAATATGTAGTGCCTATTTCTGCATTAATTTAAGGGGTCTCGGACGCCCTAGGTTGTTGGTTCAGGCTGTGGGCATTTGGGGACGACAGGCGTTCCTGGCCATACCTTGGGTGGCCGATAGCTCCTTCTGTAGATGTTCATTCGCTGTGGTATTTATTGTAACCGGCCTCATTTTATTCATACAAATGTGCGTACAAAATTTCTTTGAGTTCCGAGATACTGAAAAAAATCACCACATTTCAGGGGTCCGAAATCCGCAAACGAGTTTTTTTCACCCTATGTTTTCCGAATCACTAGTTTTTTTTGTTATACGTTGCTCTGATCCTAATCCTATCCCTTGAAAGTAACTGGTTAGCATTTCTGCGGCACTTTCAGTGGTCTTGGACACCGTAGGTCATTGGTCCAGGCTGGGTGCATTTGGGGACGATAGGCGTTCCTAGCCATACATTGGGTGCTCGATAGCGCCTTCTATAGATGTTTGTTTGCTACGAGTTTTTGTATTCAGTCTCAATTTATTCATAAGAACGTGCATGCAAAAATCTCATTGAGTTCCGAGACAGTCATAAAAATCCCCAAATTTCAAGGTTCTGAAAGACGCACGAGTTTTTCATAGTAATTTTTCCCGATTAGCTGCTTTTTTTGTTGTACGATGATTTGATAGCACCTCTCTTACTTGACAATATGTGGATGAGCATTTCTGAAGTAATTTTCGGGGTCTCGAACGCCCTAGGTCGTTGGTCCAGGAAGTGGGCATTTCGGGAGGACTAGCATTCCTAGACATACCTTAGGTGGCCGATAGCTCCTTCTGTCAATGTTAGTTCTCAACGATCTTTTGCATTTGACCACATTTTATATGTACTAACGTGTGCGAAAATTTTCATTGAATTTTGAGATAATCAGAAAAATCACAAAACTTCAGGGCCCGGAATCCACAAATAAGCTTTTCAACCTATTTTTCGCGATTCATTTTTTTCCTAGTTGTACGTTGGCCTGATCCAAATCCTATCACTTGACAATAGGTGGCGAGCATTTCTACCATAATTCTAGGTATCTCGGATGCCCTGCGTCGTTGGTCCAGGTTCTGGGTATTTAGGGACGACTAGCGTATCTAGCCAAACTTGGGTGGCCGATATCCATTTCTGTAGACGTTCGTTCATTGCGATTTTTTGCATTTGACGTCATTTTATTCGTGCAAAAGTGCGTGCAAATGTTTATTAAATTCTGAGGCAGTCATAAAAATCACAAAATTTCAGGGGTCCAAATCCGAATGAGTTTTTACACCCTATTTTTGTAGATTCGCTTCTTTTTCTTGTTGTACGTTGCCCTGATCTCAACCCTATAACTTGAGAGTATGTGGTGTATATTTTTGTAGTAATTTCAGAGGTCTCGGACGCCCTAGGTCGTTGGTCCAAGCTGTGGGCATTTCTGCACGACAAGCATTCCTAGCCATACCTCTGGCGGTCGATGGCTCCTTCTATCAATATCAGTTCTCAACGATCTTTTGCGTTTGACGTCATTTTATACATACTAACGTGCATGAAAATTTTCATTGAATTTTGAGATAATCAGAAAAATCACAAAATTTCAGGGGTCCAGAATCCGCAAACGAGCTTTTTCACCCTATTTTTCGCGATTGACTATTTTTTCTTGCTGTATGTTGGCCCGATCCAAACCCTATCACTTGACAATAGGTGGCGAGCATTTCTGCAGTAATTTTAGGCATCTCGAATGCCCTGTGTCGTTGGTCTAGGTTCTGGGTATTTAGGGACGACTAGCGTTTCTAGCCAAACTTGGGTGGTCGATATCCACTTCTGTAGACGTTTGTTCACTGTAATTTTTTGCGTTTGACCTTATTTTATTCGTATAAATGTGCATACAAAATTTTATTAAATTCCGAGAAAGTATAAAAATCACAAAATTTCAAGGGTTTGGTATCCGCAAACGTGTATTTTCACACTATTTTTCTCAATTCATAGTTTTTTCTGGCTGAACGTTGGTCTGATCCAACCCTATCACTGACAATATGTGGTGTGCATTTTTGTAGTAATTTTAGGGGTCTCAGATGCCTTAGGTCGTTGGTCCAGGCCGTGGGTATTTGGGGACGACAGGCGTTCTTGGCCATACCTTGTGTGGCCGATAGCTCCTTCTGTAGATGTTCTTTGGCGGTGCTTTTTTTTTGTAATCGACCTCATTTTATTCATGCAATTGTACGTACAAAATTTCATTGAATTCCGAGATACTGATAAAAACTGCAACATTTTAGGGTTCCGGAATCTATAAATGAGATTTTTCACACTATTTTTTCCGAGTCGCTATTTTTTCTGGTTGTACGTTGCTCTGATCTCAATCCTATCACTTGAAAATAAGTGGTGAGCATTTCTACAGCAATTTCAGGGGTCTCGGATGCCTTAGGTCGTTGACCTAGACTGTGGGTATTTGGGGACGATAAGCGTTCCTAACCATACCTTGGTTGCCCGATAACGCCTTCTGTAGATGTCCGTTTGCTACGATTTTTTGTATTCGGTCTCATATTATTTGTCCGAACGTGTGTTCAAAATTTCCTTGAGTTCCGAGATAGTCATAAAAATCCCAAAATTTCCATGTTCCGTAAGATCGACGAGTTTTTTCGCCGTAATTTTTTCAGATTCGCTGCTTGTTCTTGTTGTACGATGCCTTGATCCCTTCCCTATCACTTGACAATGCGGGATGTGAATTTCTATAGTAATTTTAGGGGTCTCGGATGCCCTAGGTCGTTGGTCCACACTGTGGGCATTTCGGGACGACAGGCATTCCTAGCCATACCTTGGGTGGTCGATAGCTCCTTCTGTCAATATCAGTTCTCAAAAATTTTTTGCATTCGATCTCATTTCATACGTACTATCGTGTGTGAAAAATTTCATTGAAATCTAAGACAATTAGAAAAATCACAAAATTTCAGCGGTCCGGAATCCGCAAACGAGTTTTTGCACCCTATTTTTCTCAATTCACTGCTTTTTCTGGTTGTACGTTGGCCTGATCCCAGCCTTACTACTTGATAATATGTGGTGCCTATTTCTTCATTAATTTAAGGGGTCTCGGACGCCCTAGGTCGTTGTTCCAGGTTGTGGGCATTTGGGGACGACAGGCGTTCCTGGCCATACCTTGGGTGGCCAATAGCTCCTTCTGTAGATGTTCATTCATTGTGGTATTTATTGTAACCGGCCTCATTTTACCCATTCAAATCTGCGCACAAAATTTCTTTGAGTTCCGAGATACTGATAAAAATCACAACACTTCAGGGGTCCGGAATCCACAAACGAGTTTTCTTCACCCTGTGTTTCACGAATCGCTATTTTTTTTGGTTATACGTTGCTCTGATCCCAATCCTATCCGTTGAAAGAAAGTGGTTAGCATTTCTGCAGCAATTTCAGTGATCTCGGACACCTTAGGTCATTGGTCCAGGCTATGTGCATTTGGGGACGATAGGCGTTCTTAACCATACATTGGGTCCTCGATAGCGCCTTCTATGGATGTCTATTTGCTGCGAGTTTTTGTAGTCGGCCTCATTTTATTCGTACGAACGTGCGTGCAAAAATTTCATTGAGTTCCAAGATAGTCATAAAAATCCCAAAATTTCAAAGTTCTGCAAGACGCACGAGTTTTTACACCCGATTAGCTGCTTTTTTTTGGTTGTACGATGATTTGATCACACCCCTCTCACTTGACAATATGGGATGAGCATTTCTACAGTAATTTTAGGGGTCTCGGACGTCCTAGGTCGTTGGTCCAGGCTGTGGGCATTTCGGGACGACAGGCATTCCGAGCCATACCTTAGGTGGCCGATAACTCCATATGTCAATATTAGTTCTCAACGATCTTGTGACGACCCGGTAAAATCCTTTATTTAAATATTTTATAGATTGGGTGTACATTACTTTGATGAATAAGTGCCTTGTTGACTTATTTTGTGAATTATTGTTTTATAGAGATTATTTGTCAACATATGATTTTTATTTGCGAACAAGTGAGCATTTTACTACATATTTTTTATAAAATATTATAAATTCCAAATATTCTTAAATTTTATACGTTTAATCTTTATAAATTCCCAAAATTTATTTAATAGATTATTTTCAACTCCTGCCTAGTTTTCCAAGAATTTTTAGTAATTTTCGAAAAAATTGTTTTTAAGTTTTTAATTTGAAATCTAAATTATTTAAAATGTTTAATTATTATCAAAATTGAAAATAATGATATAAATAAATATTTTAGATTATATTTGATTTATAAAAATTAATTTTCGGATTTTTAGAATTTTATTTCTATTTTTGGGCAATTTTCGGAAAAGGGCAAAACAAGGGGTATTTTGGTCTTTTCACTTCGCCAACCCCAAATTTCGGTTTTGCTGAGAAATAAACAATAAGAATACTTAATAAATAAAGTTTTTCAGATTTTATAAGTTTTTGTTTGACTTTAGTTGACTTTATTCTATATTTTATCAAAATATCTCTACTAATACACTCTTGAACCTAGCCTCATATACATATATAATTATATATTAGTGGTGATATACATATCTACATATACACACATACACATACCACATACATATACATGGTGTTTAGTGAAGTGAGGTGTATGTATATACAACCATGTAATTTGTATGGAAGAGGTATTTAGATAAATATAATATGTAGATCTTTGCCTCTAATACTTAGAAGATCAATACACAAGACCTTATACACTCACAATCCTCATTTTTCAGCCATTTTCCAGCCCCAAACCGTCCACTCTCTCTTCTCTTACACTCTCTTTCATTTTTCCTCCAAACACTACACTTTCTCCAAACTACTACACTTCTTTGAAGAAACTAAGGTAGGAACACTTTTTTATACCTTAAGTATAGGTTTTTTCTTCTTCTTCTTGAGAAGATTGGGCAAGATTCCATACCCTTGTGCCCAAGCAACGTAAAAGAACAAGCTTGAATGGCCTAGAGTGAGAGCAATTGCCAAACCTGCCTCCAAGTTGAGGGTTTTAGTTATTTTGCCATCTTCATGTTACTTTAAAGCTTTATGGTTAATTTTTCATATTATAACTCTTGTTGCGAGGAAGTTGAAAGATGGATAGACTTGTGAGCATAATCTTGAAGATATTATGTGATTAATATGTTTATTTGGAGTACTATGTGCTTACTCTGCTTTATTGGAAAAACTATGTGATTATTGTGCCCTTTTTTGCAATAATATGGAATTCTTATGCTTTATTTGAACTAATATGTGAGTTCTATGCTTTATATGAAGTAGTATGAGACCATGATACTTTAGTTGAGCTATTAAAGGAATATCCTATGTTGTTCTCGAAAGTCTTAGTAAAGAAAGCTCCACATATCTATTATTTGATAAATAGAACTTTTATTATACTTTATACTATAGATTTATGCCTACTTTAGGCCTTTACATATATATATATATATATACCTATTCAAGGTTTTAGTAAGTGATTAGATGATTATGGAGATATATATATATGTACGTATATATATATATATATATTTAAAGTGTTATCATATATTCATTTAACTAAGTTCATTATATGTTAATTATATATATATTTATTTATGTATAGATATATGTTATGATGGACTACTTTTATATGTAGATATATATATATATGTGTTACGTACATGTATATATATACTTATTATAGACTACTTTTATATATAGATATATATATGTTACGTATATGTATATATATACTTATATTCATTTTATTAGTTTTATATTGATGCGGTCCGGATTTGGTTGGTCCACGTGTCCGAATACTGCGCACTTCCGTAATAGTGTTTGCTGGTGGCCCACCTGCTAAAGAGGGAGGAACGCACGTGAGACTAGCCGGTTTTGCCCCGGCGTAGGCTCTCCGACGCTCAAGTCAGTGGCGGGTTCAAGAAGAAGATGAACAGTAGTGATATTATCTTGGCTTGTAAGGCAAAGAGTATCTCTTACCCTTGAGTGGAGAGCCGTATGGAGCTTTTATATGAGAGTGAGGAGCCTGATGTGACATGGTTGGTGGGATCCGGTCACCCTCAGCCCTGTAGCTATTATAATAAGTGCCTTTTGTCCCCCTTTTTCCAGTCTTTTGGCGGCTACCCTCACTCATCATTAATGAGGGGTCATACCCGGCATTAAATGGATATCTTGGGCATTTATGACCAAGGATTGTATTTATGACTTGGCATTTAATGCGCCCACGTCTGATGGGATGGACCCATGTGCCAAATTGATGTAGTAGGTGGCAGCGGATTGCGCCTGTCAGCAGTCTCTAGTTGTACCCGTCCCGTCACCATTCCCATCTTGGCAATGGTTAAGTCTGGGATTTGGCCCTCGATGGGAGCGCCATCGAGGGCAGTCTCTCCATTCGAGGGCACCCTTGCTAACCTGCTGCGTTGTGGGCTTTCTCAAGGGAACGAGGCTGGTGTGACAGTGCCCTTTCGAGGGCCTTGACAGAGTCGAGGGCGGAAATTCCATACTTAGTGGATTTGTGACTCTTGGGAGATTGCGATGACGTGGCATGGTGAAATGGCACTTGACTCATCATATATGTATATGTAGATAATTCTTATCCTATCTATATATATAGTTATCTATATTTTATATAGGTATATATATGTAGTATTCATAAATTTATATATCTTATATTTTAATCTATATATTTATACTAGTTATATTTTGATCTTTATATTCATATATTCATACTAGTTATATTTATATATTTATATTTATATTTTGTCTATTAACATATTTTTGCTACTAGCTATTTACATATTTAACATTTCTAAGTAAAGCTTTCATTTATATGTGTGGAGCTTACTTTACTAAACTATAATATAAACTTCTAAAGATTATGTGTATGTGTGAACAAATTGCAATTCTGTGAATGGGCCCATATGTGCTGGAATGGTCTGGGGGGTGTTCCGCCGGGACATACTATTGAGTAGCCGGAAGAGTTCACACCCTTCCATCTCCTAATCCCCCCTTGGGTAGACAGAGGGATCTACTCAAGAGAGAGGGTCGTAGGACAATACTAGGCGTATGCCCGGGATACGACCATTGGAGGACAAGGCTGGCGGGAGAAATGTGCTGGCTGTTATTTCGGCCCGGGTAGTTATAAGGGTCACTGTCAGGTGACAAATGGTAGAATGTGTGAAACTATGTGTGTGCTATGTGTAACTAATGTGCACTTGACACCCGAGCACCTTATGTGTATAAAGAAATGTTTCTACTCAACGTATGTTGATTTCGTGTTATATAATGCTTTAGATGCTTCCGAAGCTAGCCTTTATGATAATGAAGAGGACGAACCTTTTGAAGTATTTTACTAGGAAGGAAGATGTAGGAATTCCGCTGCGTACCTGTATTTTGTGGTTTTTTGTTGCTTTTTGCTATGTAGAGATAGTAGAACTAGCAAGTAGATACACTCCTTTATTGGATGTACCCTTATGTTTGTAAAGTACCTTATACAATTTGTAATTAATAATGTACGCATGTATGTAACCACTAATGCTAATAATAATAATAATAATAATAATAATAATAATAATAATAAGACTAATAATAATAAAAGGATTTCGGGGTGGTCATAGATCTTTTGCGTTTGACCTCATTTTATACGTACTAACGTGCGTGAAAAATTTCATTGAATTCTGAGATAATAAAAAAATCACAAAATTTCAGTGGTCCGGAATCCGCAAACGAGCTTTTTCACCTTATTTTTCACGATTCACTATTTTTTCTGGTTGTACGTTGGCCCGATCAAAACCTTATCACTTGATAATAGGTGGCAAGCATTTCTGTAGTAATTCTAGGTGTCTCAGATGCCCTGGAATCCGCAAACGAGTTTTTTCACCCTATTTTACTAGATTCACTATTTTTTCTGTTTGTATGTTGGCCTGATCCCAACCCTATCACTTGGCAATAGGTGGTGAGTATTTTTGCCGCAATTCCAGGGGTCTCAAATGCCCTACGTCATTGGTCCAGGTTTTGGGTATTCAGGGACTAGTGTTCCTAGCCAAACCTTGGGTGGCCGATATCTGCTTTTGTAGATGTTCGTTCACTACAATTTTTTGCGTTTGACCTTGTTTAATTCGTAAAAATGTGCGTACAAAATTTTATTAAATTTCGAGATACTCATAAAAATCACAAAATTTCAAGGGTCCGGTATTCGCAAACGAGTATTTTCACACTATTTTTCTCAATTCATAGTTTTTTCTGGCTGTACGTTAGCCTGATCCCAACCCTATCACTGACAATATGTGGTGTGCATTTCTGTAATAATTTTAGGGATCTCGGACTGTGACGACCCCAGTACGTCCTTCATATTTGTTATGATTTACATATAAAGTATTTAATAAACTTAAAATTTAAATAGCAAGCATAGTATTGGAAAACATAATATCACGATGTACATCAAGTACAAAATTACGAATACAAACAAGCATTTACAAATTTCATTCGGCCGAAATCAGCAAAACAAACAAGTACGCAGCGGAAAGTAATAGCTCTCGTTCTAATAGAAGGCTTCAAAATGTTCCTCCTCCTCGACCTCATTAAAGTTAGCCTCGGGTTCATCTAAAACATATCATATGAACACAGTCAACATATAGTTGAGTAGAGACGTTACTTAATCACATAAGGTGCTCGTGTGTGTTTTGCACGTAGGCACATAGTTTTACTTTACACATGAACACATAGTTTTTCATTTCAATCCTTTCTCGTCACATAACAGTGACCCTTATGACTACCCATGCCTAAATTTACAACCAGCACATTTTTTCCGCCTGCCTTATCCTCCAATAGTCGTACCCCGGGTGTTACGCCGAATTTTTCCTACGACCCTCTCTCTTACATAGAACACTCCGTCTACCTAAAGGGGGATTAGGAGATGGAGGGAGTGAAAACTGTTACAGCCGGCTACCCCATTGGTATGTTCTGGCGGAACTCACACAACCATTCTGATACATATTGGACCCATTTCACAAAAGCACAATTTATTCGCATAAAGGCATAGTTGTGGAAGTCATGCTTTCATATTTCAGCATATGATTCCAACATCTTAGAAAAGAATATCATCACTATGTAATAAAGTGATAGAAAATAATATCTCATAAACTATTTAATATAGATATATACATATATCAAATATGAAATTTAATAAAGGAATAGAAAATAATATCTCATAAACTATTTAATATAGATACATACATATATCAATTACAAAATTTAAACTAAAATATAATTAAAACATAATAGTATGTATATACAGCAACACATACATATATATATATTGTCTAGAATATAAATTTGATGCATACACATATTTTGATTAAAATATAATTAAACATAAATATATAAATATATATATAGGTTTCTAAGTATAACATATCCACTTATGTATGTAAATTCAATGTAAATAAAATGTAAATATATATATCTAAATACATACATACGTAGAGCTTATACATATGACTAAAGTATAAGTGTAACACATATATAAATGTATCAAATATTTGTGTAAACTACAGAAAAATTGTAACGACCCCGAAATTCCTTTATATTTAATTAAAAATAAATAATAATTTTCCCATAAAATTTGTACAAAATACAAGAGCTACAATTTTCAAAAAGAATGCGAAAGCAAGTTTATTGTGTAAAAGGCCTCCAAACGCTTCCGCTGCACCACTCTAATACGCTATCTCATTTCTGTCTAAAAATATTCACGTAAAGAAGAATCAACGCGACGGTTGAGTAGAAATATCATTCAACCCCATAAGGTGCGTGTGTGTTTTAATAGGTGCACGTAGACACATAATTTCATATAATACTATAATGAAAATTAAAGCATTAAATATCTAAGACTTACAAGATACTTAAATTCCTATTTTACTCATGACGTTAAATAATACTCCTACCTTTCAAAGGGGTACCTTCTTCTTTATAAGTATAAATTGTAGAGTGTATATATAGATATATAGAAAGGTTAATATGTATATATATATATGTTTAGAAGAGGGGTAACTATATATATATGTATATAGAAAGGTATACTAATGATATTGTGTGATACATATATTGAAAGTGCAAGATTTTGTGGGTGTGGGTCTTATAGGCGGGATTTTATATTGAGTGTGTGGAAGATGAAGACATTGAACCCTTTATATAGAGTTTAGGGCAAAACATAGCATTATTTAATTATTAATGATGAAAATGACATTTTGTATAAGGATAACATTTTGGATAGGGATAAGACTTTGGATAAGGATGACATTTTGGATAGGGATAAGATTTTGGATAAGGATGACATTTTCATAACTTGGTTTTTATATAAAAATATCCACTCTTATTATATATATATATAATTCAAAATTTGTATGTATATATGTATATATATTTTTGAAAATTTTGTATTTTATGATCAATAAATGAATAGGAAAGAAAATAATTTCAATTGTTATAAGTATGCAAACATATGCATGTATCACAAAGTGCATATTACAAGAAAGATTTCACATAATATAATGATCACATGAAACATGAAATCATATAAAATTGATTTTAAAATACTAGGAAGTACCAGGGCGTTACAAAAATGACATTCAAGAAATAAATATATCTATATGTACGTACGTATGATATATATATATATAAGTATAAAAGATCCTTTTGAAAATATAGACAACTATATATAAATCTAGGGATCGACTTTGATAAAACTTTAATAAATCTATTTTTATGAAAATAGTATATTTTGTCAAAACTAATATTTTTCGTAGAAATGCATCATTTTATCAAAAAATTTATTTTCATAAAATTAACATAGTTTCAAAATACTATATTGTCATAAAACTAATAATCGAGTATTTTTCCATAAAACTATTATAACTTTATGAAATTATTATATTTTCAAAACTAACATAGATTTTGATAAAAGTTTTTACAAAATAAAATATAGATATCGTTATAAGCTTCTTTTTACCAAAATATATCTCCATGAAACCACTTTGAAATCATTAGATCTCAAGAAAATCCTCTTTAAACTACACACATAATTTCAAGAAGCCTAACTCATGAAAAGAATATACATACCAAGCATATAATCACATAATTACATAATAAGTTCACAAAAGGGCATGTTGATCACATAATAAAAGCACTAACCACATATTAAGCATAAACTAGATTAACTCCTATCATAATTACGCTTCTAGCAGGAAAGTATTACTTAGCCTCAACAAGCAAGTATTCTTGAAATAACATGTATGATAGTAACCATAGCTAAGTTAATCATGAAATTACACTTTAGGAAAGCACTTAATAAAATAAACTAGCTACTAAACCAAGAGTAGGGAAGCAAGCTTGGCAAGAACTTTTACTCAAGAGTAGGGAAGCATGCTTTTAGCAAGAACTTTTACTCAAGAGCAGTGAAGCAAGCCTTAGCAAGAACTTTTACCCAAGGTGATTATAAATAACACCTCTACTTATGGGATTAAGCAAGGTTTCTACCTTTTCAAGAATGTTTGAGGGAAATAAAGGGATAGATGGGAGGCTAATAGGTATATATGGATGAAAATAGAAGGGTTTGTACATATGTATAGGTGGGTGGAAGATAGGCTATAAATAGGAAGTGTTTTGTGTGCTAAAAGTAGAGTGAAAGTGTGGGTGTGTTTTTAGATGGGATTTTGGGATGAAAATGGGGTTGGAGTTGGGATCTATTTATAGAGGAGAAAAGAAAAAATAGCTAATATTATAATAAAATAAATATATAAACTATTCATTCTATATGATTATTTATATGTACACATCACTATATTAATAACCTAGTATATATATATATATTTATGTATGTGGACATGTAGGTGTATATGTAGATATATCAATCACCACTACTCTATATATGTGGATGTGTGTATGGATATGTAGATATAGAAATCACCACTAGGTGATATATGGATGTGTGTGTGTGTATATGTAGAAATATAATTTACCACTAGTATATATATGGATGTGTGTGTGTATAAGTAGATATATAATTCACCACTAGTTTTATATGTGTACATGTAAACAAGTACATTACCACTAATATATATATATATATGTTGTGTGTGTGTGTAATATAATATATATATATATATATATATATATATGTACGTGTGTGTGTGTGGCTATCACTATATAGATGTGTGTGTGTAGAAGTAAATATATAGTATATATATATACACCTATATATATGTATATATATATTGTAAAATATATAAAATATATGTATGAGCTAATATAGATTCATCTTTGAAACTATAATTTTAGTAGGGAAAATTAATTTTCTAAATATTTATAATAAACGAAAATAGTTGGGAAGACTTAATGGTCTATGAAAATTATATATATATATATATATATAGTTGTTGAAGAGATAATTAAATTATAAATATTTTGGGTTTTCTATATATCTATTTTTCGATTTTATAAAATTATTTTAGGAATGTGAAATAAATAAATAAATCTAGTAGATTCTAATTTGAAAACAAATAGTTCTATAATTTTTGACAATAAAAAGAAAAAGTCAAATTAAATTTCATGATATGGAAACAATGATAAAAATAATAACAATATACTAAATTTGTGGGGAAAAATAAAGAGATAACGATTTTTTTTTAAATAAACAAGAAATTCATAAGTTTAAAAATTTCACTAATAATGAAGAAATGGTCATGATTTAAAATGCATGCATGTACTATACATTACCCTAATGAGTGCCTAAAATTCACATATTGAAAGTAATTATGACACACTTATAATTCAAATAATAACATATTACCGTGTCGTTACATCCTCCTCCTCCTCTTAAAAATTTCGTCCTCGAAATTCGTCATATGCTTACTCGTATAACTGTGAGTACTTCTCTTGTACTTCTTCCAATCGTTCTCCAATTCCATGATGTTTCCATAGCACTTGTACCAGTGGGCTTGTCTTGTTCCTTAAAGTGTATTCCTTAAATTCGATATTTTCAATAGGCTCTTCAACATAGGTTAAATATAGGTCAATATCTAGTGTGTCATGGTTTAGTGTATGTGAGGGATCCGGGTGATATTTCTTGAGCATAGATACAAAGAAGACATTATGTACCTCTAGTAGGTAGAAGGTAATGCCAACTTACACTACTACTTTTCCTGTTCTTCCCAATATTTCAAAAGAACAATCATATCTTGGACTAAGAGTTTCATTTGTTTTCCAAATCTTAAGGCTCATTTTTCCTAAGTTAGATTCCAAATCTTTTCATCTCTTATCGGAGTAACTCTTTTAGCAACTTTGTATTTTTTGTCATTTACTTTCGAGCTACTTTGGTGACTTTGGTGATTTCCCGTACTAACTTTGGGCTTTCCTTTTGCCACTTCATTCCAAAATACTGTGGATCTATTTTCTTATGCATAAAGTGCTTTCAAAAGGATCATGCCAACTATAGGTTAATAGATATTGTTATAGGCATCTATGGCTAGTGAGAGGTGTCAGTCTTAACTTCATTCAAAATCGAAGTATATCTTCAATGGTTTGCCTGATTCTTTCTAGTTGTCCACCAGTTTGAGGTTGAAGAGAAATACTACCGATTAACTTAGTGGTTCAAACATTTTGTAATTCTTGCCAACATTTAGGGCAAACTATGGTTTCTATTCAAGACTACACTAACCGAGACACCATGAAGTCCAACTATATCTTGTTTCTAATTTTCTGTTAATCACACAATGAAGTTGAAGCTTGTCATAAGTATATCCACAACTATCCATATTGCATTATTGCCTTGCTAGGTTCAAAGTAATCCTATAACGGAATCTTTGGTGATAGTTTCAAATTTTAATTTTTTTTTCCAAATATGAGTAAGGGTTGTGGTAGTCGGGATGGCTACAAAATCAGATCCAAGATGTATACGGCAAAGCGGAAATAAAAATTTTAATTAATAGGAACAGAAGATCGACAAGTGGAAGAAATGAGTCATAAGTGTAGTAGGATTTGAAAATATTTGTCAACATTTTTATTTTTAAATATTATTTAGGAATATACACGAAGAAGTTTGTTGGAGATTAATGATAACTCATCAATTTTCAAAACTTGTTTCAAGAAATTTTCATGTTAAAAGTGCGAATGGTATAAAAGATTGTCAATGGATTATTATTGATACACACGAGAATGCATATAAGTTTGAATAACAACTTGGTCAATTAAAGTGTCGAATAAGGAAAACTTCGGATTGGCGTAAAATTTAGAAGATTCAAGCTTTCAAGAGGGAGAAAATAATTTGGAATTTCCTATATTACAACTTTTCAAGAAGGAGATAAAAAGGATGTTAATTGAGGAAACTTTCAAGAGTGCCGAAAAAAAAAGAGAATTATTATAAAAACAAAGATAATAATTGCTATTGAAGTTATCGTTTTTTAAAAGAAAGTTAAAGACAAAATCGGCCTCTTCTTTCCTTTACATCAAACAATGAATATTGATATAAGAGATATCCCAAAGAAATATCGATATTGTGAATATATAGGGATTAACATAATACGTAACAATCAAACTTATAGCTTTAGAAACAAATCATAAAGAATAGAGGTTTCAAGGTGCGATTAAAAAGTACATCTCTTATGGAGATTATAAAAATTTGTTTCCAAGTAAAATGAATTTCAGAAATTTTTTGAATAATTAATGATGAGGTACTACGAAAAGAATTAAGAAACATAACTATCACAAAAGAATCGTCATTTAACTATTACACACTTCCCCTAAAATAGAAACCTATACTTAAGTTCATCTAGTAGCTTGATTATATACCTTTATTCTATTCCATAACTGCTCTTCTTTTCCCATGAATATTAAAATTCCCCCTTGCCTTCTCACCTAATTTTAAATCCAGTTGGGAATATACTGAAATAACTCATCAATATTGGATAGCGGCTGCATCTAATTCATACTTCTAATTCATGTGATAAATGTTAGTTTGAACCTCTAGCCTAGAAAACATGTAGTGAACTTGGATCAATCAAAATTATAGGTAAATGAAACACGTTGAATGCGTACCTTTGCAACCATAGGTTTATTTGGTTACATCGCACATCCATCCTTACAACTGAAATATCCTCCAGAGTTCCTTCTGCTTGGGCCGCCCCTAGATCGTAGTCTCACAAAGTGTCTAAAGTTTTCAATTGTGTCGTTGTACTTTTCACTTCTCAATACCATTTCTACTACCATAATTATGTATCCTATCTCAAATTCCGAGCCTTAGATGACCACAAGCTTCCAAATCTTTCTTTTCTTAATTTCAACAAAGTACATAGCTTCTACCTTTCCTGATTCTCAATGTCCCTATTTCAGTATTAAATTTTACCAAAAGATACGTTTTCACAAAATATAATTCCACCTTATAAAATCCATTAGATGTACTAGAGGTTTTAACAACTTTCACATATACCCATGGTGACTCTCAAGTTGGTTCATATAGGTTCAAGAGGTGAATTTCGCGTACGTAGAACTTAATTCACATAATTCTACAAGTAATCATTTACAGCTATTACCCAAAAAAAAAAAATCACCGTATACTCAAATTTGTCCAGTATTTGCCATTTAGGGAGCAAAGTATGCACTGGTCGGCCGCCCAGCCACACCCGCCACCCCGCATGTCAAACACAACCCAAGGAAATTCATTCCTACTTAACCTTATCGGATCAAGCCTATCTCCTTTCTATTCCGAAATCTTACGCTGAGGTCCTTACCCAGCACAGCTTAGGCATAAACCCAAGCTCTGATACCACTTGTGGCGACCTCGGTAATTCCTTTATATTTGTTATGATTTACATATAAAGTATTTAATAAACTTAAATTTAAATAGCAAGCATAATATTGGAAAACATAATATCGCGATGTACATCAAGTACAAAATTGCGAATACAAATTTCATATGGCCCAAATCGGCAAAACAAACAAGTATGCAACGGAAAGTAATAGCTCTCGTCCTAATAGAAGGCTTCAAAATGTTCCTCCTCCTCGACCTCATTAAAGTTAGCCTCGGGTTCATCTAAAACATATCATATGAACACAGTCAACATATTGTTGAATAGAAACGTTAACTAGTCACATCAGGTGCTCGTGTGTGTGATTTGCACATAGGCACATAGTTTTACTTTGCACATGAACACATAGTTTTTCATTTCAAACATTTCTCATCACCTAACAATGACCCTTATAATTACCCAGAATGAAATTTACAACAAGCACATTTCTCCCGCCTGCCTTATCCTCTAATGGTCGTACCCCGGGTGTTACACCAAATTTTTCCTACGACCCTCTCTCTTATATAGAAGACTCCATCTACATAAGGGGGGATTAGGAGATAGAGGGAGTGAGAACTCTTACAGCCGGCTACCCCATTGATATGTCCCGACGGAACTCACCCAACCATTCCGATACATATTGGGCCCATTTCACAAAAGTAAAATTTAGTCGCATAAAGGCATAGTTGTGGAAGTCCTGCTACCATATTTCAGTATATGATTCCAATATCTTAGAAAAGAATATCATCACTATGAAATAAAGTGATAGAAAATAATATCTCGTAAACTATTTAATATAGATATATACATCAACCAAATATGAAATTTAATAAAGTAATAGAAAATAATATCCCATAAACTATTTCATATAGATACATACATATATCAATTACAAAATTTAAACTAAAATATAATTAAAACATAATAGTATGTATATACAGCAACACATATATATATATATATATTGTTTAGAATATAAATTTGATACATAAACATATTTTGATATAAATATAATTAAACATAAATATATAAATATGTATAGGTTTCTAAGTATAACATATCCACTTATGTATGTAAATTCAAAGTAAATAAAATGTAAATATATATATATATATCCAAATACATACATACGTAGAGCTTACACATATGACTAAAGTATAAGTGTAACACATATATATACATGTAACAAATATTTGTGTAAACTATAAAAAAATGACATTCAAGATGTAAATATATCTATATGTACGTACGTATGATATATATATATATATATATATCGTATAAAAGATCCTTTTGAAAATATAGACAACTATATATATAACACATGTAGACATATTTTGGTAAACTAAGGATCGACATTGATAAAACTTTAATAATTCTATTTTTATGAAAATAGCATATTTTGTCAAAACTAATATTTTTCGTAGAAACACATCATTTTATCAAACAATTTATTTTCATAGAAATAACACAGTTTCAAAATACTATATTGTCATAAAACTAATAATCGAGTATTTTTCCATAAAACTATTATAACTTTATGAAATTATTATATTTTCAAAACTAACATGGATTTTGATAAAAGTTTTACAAAATAAAATATATATATCGTTATAAGCTTCTTTTTACCAAAATATGTCTCCATGAAACCACTTTGAAATCATTAGATCTCAAGAAAATCCTCTTTAAACTACACACATAATTTCAAGAAGCCTAACTCATGAAAAGAATATACATACCAAGCATATGATCACATAATTACATAAATAGGAAGATGGGCTATAAATAGGAAGTGTTTTGTGTGCTAAAAGTAGAGTGAAAGTGTGGGTGTGTTTTTAGGTGGGATTTTGGGATGAAAATGGGGTTGGAGTTGGGATCTATTTATCGAGGAAAAAAGAAGAAATAGCTAATATAATAATAAAATAAATATATAAACCATTCATTCTATATGATTATTTATATGTACACATCACTATATTAATAACCTAGTATATATATATTTATGTATGTGGACATGTAGGTGTATATGTATATATATCAATCACCACTAGTCTATCTATGTGGATGTGTGTGTGTATAAGTAGATATATAATTCACCACTAGTTTTATATGTGTACATGTAAACAAGTATACTACCACTAATATATATATATATATGTTGTGTGTGTAATATATATATATATATATATATGTATATATGTACGTGTGTGTGTGTGGCTATCACTATATAGATGTGTGTGTGTAGAAGTAAATATATAGTGTATATATATACACACACACACACACATATATATATATATATATATCGATGTATATATATTGTAAAATATATAAAATATATGTATGAGCTAATATAGATTCATCTTTGAAACTATAATTTTAGCAGGAAAAAGTAATTTTCTAAATATTTATCATAAAAGAAAATAGTTGGAAAGACTTAATGGTCTATGAAAATTATATATATATATATATAGAGTTGTGGAAGAGATAATTAAATTATAAATATTTTGGGTTTTCTATATATCTATTTTGGTTTTATAAAATTATTTTAGGAATGTGAAATAAATAAATAAATCTAGTAGATTCTAATTTGAAAACAAATAGTTCCATAATTTTTGACAATAAAAAGCAAAAGCAAAAGTAAAATAAAATTTCATAATATGGAAACAATAATAAAAATAATAAGAATATACTAAATTTGTGGGGAAAAATAAAGAGATAACGATTTTTTTTTGAAAATAAATAAGAAATTCATAAGTTTAAAAACTTCACTAATAATGAAGAAATGATCATGATTTAAAATGCATACGTGTACTACACATTACCCTAATGAGTGCCTAAAATTCACATATTGAAAGTAATTATGACACACTTATAATTCAAATAATAACATATTACCGGGTCATTACACGGACGCCCTAGTTCATTGGTCTAGCTGTGGGCATATGGGGACGACAGGTATTCCTGGCCATTCCTTGGGTGGTCGATAGCTCCTTCTGTAGATATTCTTTCGTGGTGATTTTTTTTTATAATTGGCCTCATTTTATTCGTGCAATTGTATGTACAAAATTTCATTGAATTCCGAGATACTGATAAAAATGGCAACATTTCAGGGGTCCGTAATCCGCAAATGAGATTTTTAACACTATTTTTCCCGAGTTGCTATTTTTTCTGGTTGTACGTTGCTCTGATCCCAATCCTATCACTTGAAAATAAGTGGTGAGCATTTCTGCAGCAATTTCAGCGGTCTCGGATGCCCTAGGTCGTTGGCCTAGGCTGTGGGTATTTGGAGATGATAGGCGTTCCTAGCCATACCTTGGGTGCCCAATAACGCCTTCTGTAGATGTTTGTTTGCTACGAATTTTTGTATTCGGTCTCATGTTATTCGTCCGAACGTGTGTGCAAAATTTCCTTGAGCTCCGAGATAGTCATAAAAATCCCAAAATTTCAAGGTTCCGTAAGACGCACGAGTTTTTTCGCCGTAATTTTTCCGGATTCGCTGCTTTTTCTTGTTGCACGATGCCTTGATCCCTCCCCTATCGCTTGACAATACGGGATGAGCATTTCTACAGTAATTTTAGGGGTCTCGGATGCCCTAGGTCGTTGGTCTAGGCTATGGGCATTTCGGGACGACAGGCATTCCTATCCATACCTTGGGTGGCTGATAGCTCCTTCTGTCAATATCAGTTCTCAATGATCTTTTCCGTTTGACCTCATTTTATAAGTACTAATGTGCGTGAAAAATTTCATTGAATTATGAGATAATCAGAAAAATCACAAAATTTTAGGGGTCTGGAATCTGCAAACGAGTTTTTTCATCCAATTTTTCGCGATTCACTATTTTTTCTAGTTGTACGTTGGCCTGATCCATACCCTATCACTTGACAATAGGTGGCGAGCATTTTTGCAGTAATTCCAGGTGTCTCGGATGCCGTGCGTTCTTGGTCCAGGTTCTGGGTATTTAGGGACGACTAGCGTTCGTAGCCAAACCTTGGGTGGCCGATATCCGCTTCTGTAGATGTTCGTTCATGGCAATTTTTTTCGTTCGACCTCATTTTGTTCGTGCAAAAGTGTGTGCAAATGTTTATTAAATTCTAAGACAGTCATAAAAATCACAAAAATTTCAAGGGTCCATAATCTGAATGAGTTTTTACACCCTATTTTTCCAAATTCGCTTCTTTTTCAGGTTGGACGTTGCTCTAATCTCAACCCCATCACTTGACAATATGTGGTGTATATTTCTGTAGTAATTTCAGGGGTCTCGAACGCCATAGGCGGTTAGTCCAAACTGTGGGCATTTCTGGACGACAAGCATTCCTAGCCATACCTTGGGCGGTCGATAGCTCCTTCTGTCGATGCCCGTTCCCTACGATTTTTTGTGTTCGACCTAGATTAATTTACACTAATGCCTGTACAAAATTTCATTAAACTCTAAGACCATAATAAAAATCGCAAAATTTCAGGGGTCCGGAATTCGCAAACGAGTTTTTTCACCCTATTTTTCTCGATTCACTATTTTTTCCGTCTGTACATTGGCCTGATCCTAGCCCTATCACTTGGCAATAGGTGGCGAGTATTTTTGCCGCAATTCCAGGGTTCTCGGATGCCTTACGTCGTTGGTCCAAGTTTTGGATATTCAGGGACGACTAGTGTTCCTAGCCAAACCTGGGGAGGCTGATATCTGCTTATGTAGATGTTTGTTAACTCAATTCTTTGTGTTTGACCTTGTTTTATTTGTACAAATGTGCATACAAAGTTTTATTAAATTCCGAGACAGTCATAAAATCACAAAATTTCAAGGGTCCGAAATCCGCAAACAAGTATTTTCACACTATTTTTCTCAATTCATAGTTTTTTCTGGCTGAACATTAGCCTTGATCCCAACCCTATCACTAACAATATGTTGTGTGCATTTTTGTAGTAATTTCAGGGGTCTCAGACACCCTAGGTCGGTGGTCCAGTTGTGGGCATTTGGGGACGACAGGCGTTCCTTGCAATACCTTGGGTGGCCGATAGCTCCTTCTGTGGATATTCTTTTGCGGTGATTTTTTTTGTAATCGGCCTCATTTTATTCGTGCAATTACACATACAAAATTTCATTTAATTCCGAGATACTGATAAAAGTCGCAACATTTCAGGGGTCCAGAATCCACAAACAAGTTTTTTCACCCAATTATCCTAAGTTGGTATTTTTTCTGGTTGTACGTTGCTCTAATCCCATTCCTATCACTTGAAAATAAGTGATGAGCATTTCTATAGCAATTTCAGGGTCTCGGATGCCCTAAGTTTTTGGCCTAGGCTGTGGGTATTTGGGGACGATAGGCGTTCCTAGCCATACTTGGGTGCTCGATAGCACCTTCTGTGGATGTTTGTTTGCTTCGAGTTTTTGTATTCGGTCTTATTTTATTCATACGAACGTGCGTACAAAAATTTCATTGAGTTCCGAGATAGTCATAAAAATCCCAAAATTTCAGGGTTCTGTAAGGCGCACAAGGTTTTTCACCGTAATTTTTCCCGATTAGCTACTTTTTTTGGTTGTACAATGATTTGATCCCACCCCTCTCACTTGGCAATATGGGATGAGCATTTTTGTAGTAATTTTAGGGGTCCTGGACGCCCTAGGTTGTTGGTCCAGCCTGTCGACATTTCGGGACGACAGGCATTCCTAGCCATACCTTAAGTGGCCGATAGCTCCTTCTGTCAATATCAGTTCTCAACGATCTTTTGTGTTTGATCTCATTTTATACGTACCAATGTGCGTGAAAAATTTCATTGAATTCTTAGATAATCAGAAAAATCACAAAATTTTAGCGGTCTGAAATCCGCAAATGAGCTTTTTCATCCTATTTTTCGCGATTCACTATTTTTTCTGGTTGTACGTTGGCCTGATCCAAACCCTATCACTTGATAATAGGTAGCGAGCATTTCTGCAGTAATTCCAGGTGTCTCAGATGCCCTACGTCGTTGGTCCAGGTTTTGGGTATTTAGGGACGACAGGGTTCCTAGCCAAACCTTGGGTAGCCGATATCCGCTACTGTAGATTTTCGTTCACTGCAATTTTTTGTGTTCGACCTCATTTTATTCGTGCAAAAGTGCGTGCAAATCTTTATTAAATTTCGAGACAGTTATAAAAATCACAAAATTTTAGGGGTCCATCATCTGAATGAGTTTTTACACCCTATTTTTCCAGATTTACTTCTTTTTCTGGTTGTACGTTGCCCTAGTCTCAACCCTATCACTTGACAATATGTGGTGTATATTTCTGTAGTAATTTTAGGGGTCTCGGACGCCCTAGGTCGTTGGTCTAAGCTGTGGGCATTTTTGGACAACAAGCATTCCTATACATACCTTAGGCGATCGATAGCTCCTTCTGTCGATGCCCGTTCTCTATAATTTTTTGTGTTCGACCCCAATTAATTCACACTAACGCCTGTGCAAAATTTCATTAAACTCTGAGACAATCATAAATATCACAAAATTTCTAGGGCCCGGAATCCGTAACGAGTTTTTTCACCCTATTTTTCTCGATTCACTGTTTTTTCCGTTTGTACGTTGGCCTGATCCCAACCCTATCACTTGGCAATAGGTGGCGAGTATTTTTTCCGCAATTCTAGGGGTCTAGTGTTCCCAGCCAAACCTTAGGTGGCCAATATATGCATCTGTAGATGTTCGTTCACTGCAATTTTTTGTGTTTGACCTTGTTTTATTCGTACAAATGTGCATACAAAATTTTATTAAATTTTGAGACAGTCATAAAAATCGCAAACGAGTATTTTCACACTGTTTTCTGAATTCATAGTTTTTTCTGGTTGTATGTTAGCCTGATCCCAACCCTATCCTTGGCAATATGTGGTGTGCATTCCGGTAGTAATTTCAGGGGTCTCGGACGCCCAAGGTCATCAGTCCAGCCTGTGGGCACTTTCGGTGGTCCAGTTGTGGGCATTTGGGGACGACAGGCGTTCTTGGCCATACCTTGGATGGTCGATAGCACTTTCTGTAGATGTTCTTTCGCAGTTATTTTTTTTTGGTAATCGGCCTCATTTTATTCGTGCAATTGTACGTACAAAATTTCATTGAATTCCGAGATACTGATAAAAATCGCAACATTTCAGGGGTCCGAAATTCGCAAATGAGATTTTTCATACTATTTTTCCTGAGTCGCTATTTTTTCTGGTTGTACGTTGCCCTGATCCCAATCCTATAACTTGAAAATAAGTGGTGAGCATTTCTGTAGCAATATCAGGGGTGTCGAATGCCCTAGTTCATTAGTGCAGGCTGTGGGCATTTTGGGACGGCAGGCATTCCTAGCCACACCATGGGCGCCCGATAACGCCTTCTGTAGATGGCCATTTGCTACGAGTTTATGTATTCGGCCTCATTTTATTCGTTGGAACGTGTGTGCAAAATTTTGATGAGTTCCGTAAGACGCACAAGTTTCTTCACCGTAATTTTTTTAGGTTTGCTGCTTTTTTTGGTTGAATGACGCCTTGACCCCTCCCCTATCACTTGACAATATGGGATGAGCATTTCTACAGTAATTTTAGGGGTCTCGGACGCCCTAGGTCCTTGGTCCAGGCTGTGGGCATTTTGGGACGACAGGCATTCCCAGCCATACCTTGGATGGCCGATAGCTCCTTCTATCAATATCAGTTCTCAAACATTTTTTGCGTTCGACCTCATTTTACACGTACTAACGTGTGTGAAAAATTTCACTGAAATCTAAGACAATTAGAAAAATCACAAAATTTCTGGCGTCCGGAATCTGCAAACGAGTTTTTTCACACTATTTTTCTCAATTCATTGCTTTTTCTGGTTGTACGTTGGCTCGATCCCAACCCTATCACTTAACAATATGTGGTGCCTATTTCTATAGTAATTTTAGGGGTCTCGAAAGCCCTAGGTCGTTGGTCCGGGCTGTGGGCATTGCGTACAACAGGCGTTCCTAGCCATACCTTGGGTGGCCGATAGCTCCTTTTGTAGATATTCATTCGCAGTGATATTTTTTGTAATCAGCCTCATTTTATTCATAAAAATGTGCATTCAAAATTTCATTTAGTTCCAAGATACTGATAAAATCGCAACATTGTAGGGGTCCGGAATCCGCAAATGAGTTTTTTCACCCTATGTTTCCTGAATCGCTATTTTTTCTAGTTGTACATTGCTCTGATCCCAATCCTATCCCTTGAAAATAAGTAGTTAGCATTTCTGCCGTAATTACAGGGGTCTCGAAAAACCGTAGGACATTGCTCCAGGCTGTGGGCATTTGGGGACGATAGGCGTTCCTAGCCATACATTATATGCCTGATAGCGCCTTTTATATATATTCGTTTGCAATGTGTTTTGTATTCGGTCTCATTTTATTCGTAGGAACGTGTGTGGAAAATTTCATTGAGTTCTGAGATAGTCATAAAAATCCTAAAATTTCATGGTTCTGTAAGACGCACGAGTTTTTTCACCGTAATTTTTCCCAATTCGCAGTGTTTTTTGGTTGTACGATTATTTGATCCCTCCCCTCTCACTTGACAATGTGGGATGAGCATTTCTGCAGTAATTTTAGGGGTCGTAGACACCCTAGGTCGTTGGTCCAGGCTATGGGCATTTCGGGACGACAGGCATTCCTAGCAATACCTTAGTTGGTCGATGGCTCCTTTTATCAACATCAGTTCTCAACGATTGTGTACATTTAACTTCATTTTATACATACTAATGTGCGTGAAAAATTTCATTGAATTCTGAGATAATCAGAAAAATCAAAAAATTTAAGGGGTTCGGAATCCGCAAACGAGCTTTTTCACCCTATTTTTCGTGATTCACTTCTTTTTCTGGTTGTACGTTGGCCTGATCCCAACCCTATCACTTGAAAATAGGTGGTGAGCATTTCTACAGTAATTCTAGGGGTCTCGGATGCCCTACGTCGTTGGTCTAGATTCTGGGTATTTAGGGACAACAAGCGTTCCTAGCTAAACCTTAGGTGGCTGATATCTGCTTCTGTAGATGTTCGTTCATTTTAATTTTTTCTGTTCGACCTCATTTTATTCGTACAAATGTGCGTAAAATT
Organism: Petrea volubilis; assembly: GCA_026212405.1. Lineage (NCBI taxonomy): Eukaryota > Viridiplantae > Streptophyta > Magnoliopsida > Lamiales > Verbenaceae > Petrea > Petrea volubilis. The sequence continues at coordinate 23,138,931 of CM047882.1, read as the reverse complement.
TTTTATTAAATTTCGAGCCTGTCATAAAAATCACAAAATTTCAAGGGTCCGGAATCCGCAAATAAGTGTTTTCACACGATATTTCTCAATTCACTATTTTTTCTGGCTGTACGTTGGCATGATCCCTACCCTATCACTGATAATATGTGGTGTGCATTTCTACAATAATTTCAAGGGTCTCGGACGCCCTAGGCCGTTGGTCCAAGCTGTGGGCATTTGGGGACGACAGGCGTTCCTGGCCATACCTTGGGTGGCCGATAGCCCCTTCTGTAGATGTTCCCTCGCCAGGATTTTTTCTGTAATCCGCCTAATTTTATTCGTGCAATTGTATGTACAAAATTTCATTGAATTCCGAGACACTGATATAAATCGCAACATTTCAGCTATCCGAAATTCGCAAATGAGATTTTTCATACTATTTTTCTCGAGTCGCTATTTTTTATGGTTGTACGTTGCTCTGATCCCAATCCTTTCACTTGAAAATAAGTGGTGAGCATTTCTGCAGCAATTTCAGGGGTGTCGCCCTAATTCATTAGTCTAGGTTGTGGGCATTTCGGGACGACAGGCATTCCTAGCCATGCCATGGGTGCCCGATAATGCCTTCTGTAGATGTCCATTTGCTACGAGTTTATGTATTCAGTCTCATTTTATTTGTTCGAACGCGCGTTCAAAATTTTGTTTGAGTTTTGAGATAGTCATAAAAATCCCAAAATTTCAAGATTCTGTAAGACGCACGAGTTTTTCCAGCATAATTTTTCCAGATTCACTACTTTTTCTGGTTGAACGATGCCTTGATCCCTCCCCTATCACTTGACAATACAACATGAGCATTTCTACAGTAATTTTAGGGGTCTCGGATGCCCTAGGTCGTTGGTCCATACCTTGGATGACCTATAGCCCCTTAGTAATTTTAGAGCAGTTCTCAACAATTTTTTGCATTAGACCTCATTTTATATGTACTAACGTGTGTGAAAATTTTCATTGAAATCTAAGACAATCAAAAAATTCAAAAAATTTCCGGCGTTCGGAATCCGCAAACGAGTTTTTTCTCCCTATTTTTCTCAATTCACTGCTTTTTCTAATTGTACATTGGCCTAATCCCAAGCGTATCACTTAACAATATGTGATGCCTATTTCTATAGTAATTCCAGGGGTCTCCAAAGGCTTAGGTCGTTGGTCCAGGCTATGGCCATTGGGGACAACAAGTGTTCCTAGCCATACCTTGGGTGGCCGATAGCTCGTTCTCTAGATATTCATTCGTCGTGATATTTTTTGTAATCGGCCTCATTTTATTCAAAAAAATATGCGTACAAAATTTCATTGAGTTCCAAGACGCTGACAAAAATCACAACATTGCAAGGGTCCGAAATCCGCAAATGAGTTTTTTCACCCTATTTTCCCGAGTTGCTATTTTTTTTGGTTGTCCATTGCTCTGATCCCAATCCTATCACTTGAAAATTACTGGCGATCATTTCTGCAAATATTTCAGTGGTCTCGGACGCCCTAGGTCGTTGGTCCAGGCTGTGGGCATTTGGGGACGATTGGCGTTCCAAGTCATAGCTTGGGTGCCCGATAGCGCCTTCGATAGATGTCCATTTGTTACGAGTTTTTGTATTTGGTCTCATTTTATTCATACGAACGTGCGTGCAAAATTTCATGGAGTTCTGAGATAGTCGTCAAAATCCCAAAATTACAATGCTCCGTAATATGCCTGAGTTTTTTCACTGTAATTTTTCCCGATTAGCTGCTTCTTCTGGTTGTACGACGCCTTGATCCCACCCCTATTACTTGACAATATGGGATGAGCATTTCGACAGTAATTTTAGGGGGTCTCGGATGCCCTAGGTTGATGGTCCAAGCTGTGGGTATTTCGGGACTACAGGCATTCCTAGCCATACACTGGGTGGTCGATAGCTCCTTCTGTCGATATCAGTTCTCAATGATTTTTCACGTTCAACCTCATTTTATACGTACTGATGTGCGTGAAAAATTTCATTGAATTTTGAGATAATCAGAAAAATCATAAAATTTCAGGAGTCCGAAATTCGCAAACGAGCTTTGTCACTCTATTTTTCTCGATTCACTATTTTTTCTAGTTGTACGTTGGCCTGATCCCAACCCTATTACTTGAAAATAGGTGGCGAGCATTTATGCAACAATTCCAGGGGTCTCGGACGCCCTACGTCGTTGGTCCAGGTTCTGGGTATTTAGGGACGACTAACGTTCCAAGCCAAACCTTGGGTGGCCGATATCCGCTTCTATAGATGTTCGTTCACAGCAATTTTTCGCATTCCGTCTCATTTTATTCGTGCAAATGTGGGTGCAAATTTTTATTAAATTCTGAAACAGTCATAAAAATAACAAAATTTCAGTGGTCCGTAATCCAAATAAGTTTTTACACCTTATTTTATCCGGATTCGTTGCCTTTCTGGCTGTACATTGGCCTGATCTCAACCGTATCACTTGAAAATATGTGTTTTGCATTGCTATAGTAATTTCAGGGGTCTCGGATGCCCTAGGTCGTTGGTCCAAGTGGTGGGCATTTCAGGAGGACAAACTTTCCTTGCCATACCTTGGGTGGTCGATAGCTACTTCCATCGATATTCGTTATCTACGATTTTATGTGTTCAACCTCAATTTATTCATACTAACGTTCGTGCAAAATTTCAATAAATTTTGAGACAATCATAAAAATCACAAAAATTTCATGGGCCCGAAATCCACAAACAAGTTTTTTCACCTTATTTTTCTCAATTCACTGTTTTTTCTTGTTACACGTTGGCCTGATCCCAACCCTATCACTTGAAAATATGTGGTGCATATTTCGATAGTAATTTCAGGGGTCTAGGTCGTTGGTCCAGGCTGTGGGCATTTGGGGTTGATAGGCATTATTGGCCATCCCTTGGGTGGCTGATAACTCTTTCTGTAGATGTTCATTCACTGTGATTTTTTTGTAATCGCCCTCATTTTATTCGTACAATTGTACATACAAAATTGCTTTGAATTCCGAGATACTGATAAAAATTACAACATTTGAGGGGTTGGGAATCCGCAAACGAGTTTTTTCACCCTATTTTTCCCCAGTCGGTATTTTTTCTGGTTGTACGTTGCTTTGATCCCAATCCTATCACTTGAAAATAAGAGGTGAGCATTTCTACCGAAATTTTAGGATTCTCGGACGCCCTAGGTCGTTGGCCCAGGCTATTAGCATTTGGGAACGATAAGTGTTCCTAGCTATGCCTTGGGTGCCCGATAGCCCCTTCTGTAGATGTCCATTTGCTACGAGTTTTTGTATTCGGTCTCATTTTATTCGTACGAACATGTGTGCAAAATTTCATTGAGTTTCGAGATAGTCATAAAAATTCCTAAATTTAAGTGTTCATAATATACACGAGTTTTTTGATCGTAATTTTTCCCGATTCTCTGCTTTTTCTGGTTGTACGATGCCTTAATCTGACCCTTATCACCTGACAATATGGGACGAGCATTTCTGCAGTAATTTTAGGGGTCTTAGACGCCCTAGTCATTGGTCGATGCTGTGGGCATTTTGGGGCAACAGGCATTCCCAACCACGCCTTGGGTGGCCGATAGCTTCTTCTGTCAATGTCAGTTCTCAACGATTTTTTGTGTTCGATGTCATTTTATACGTACTAAAGTGCGTGAAAATTTTCATTGAATTTTGAGACAATCAAAAAAATCACAAAATTTCAGGAATCCAAAATCCGCAAACGAGATTTTTTTCACCGTATTTTTCTGGTTGTACGTTCGCCTGATCCAAACCCTATCACCTAACAATAAGTGGCGAGTATTTCTACAGTAATTTCAGCGGCCTCGGACCCCTAGGTCGTTGGTCTAAGCAGTGGGTATTTGGGGACAACAGGCGTTCCTAGACAAACCTTGGGTAGCCAATAGCTCCTTCTGTACATGTCCGTTCACTACAATATTTTGCATTCAACCTCATTTTATTCATGCAAACGTGTGGAAAAATTTTCATTAAATTTTGAGATAGTCATAAAAATCACAAAATTTCAGGGGTCCGAAATCCCAATGAGTTTTTACACCCTATTTTTTGCAGACTCGCTCTTTTTTCTGGTTGTATGTTGCCCTAATCCCAACCTTATCACTTAACAATATGTGGTGTGCATTTCTGTAGTAATTTCAGGGATCTCGAACGCCCTAGGTCAATAGGCATTTCTAGCCCCACCTTGGGTGGTCGACAACTCCTTCTGTCAATGGCTATTTTCTATAATTTTTTTTGTTCGACCTCAATTTATTCATACTAACGTCCGTTCAAAATTTCCTTAAATTTTGAAACAATCATAAAAATCAAAAAATTTCATGTGACCGAAATCTGCAAAAGAGTTTTTTCACCATATTTGTCCCGATTTGCTATTTTTCTGGCTGTACGTTGCCCTGATCCCAACCTTATCACTTGACAATATGTGGTGCATATTTCTACAGTAATTTTAGGGGTCTTGGATACCCTAGGTCGTTTGTCCAAGCTATGGGCATTTGGGGACAACAAGCATTCCTAGCCACACCTTGGGTGGCCGAGAGCTCCTTCTGTAGATGTTCATTTGCTGTGATTTTTTTTGTAATCGGTCTCATTTTATTCGTACAAATGTGCGCACCAAATTTCATTGACTTTCGAGATACTGATAAAAATCACAACATTTCAGGGGTTTGAAATCCGCCAACGAGTTTTTTCACCCTATTTTCCCGAGTCACTATTTTTTCTGGTTGTACATTGCTCTGATCCCAATCCTATCCCTTGAAAATAATTGGTGAGCATTTCTACAGCAATTTCATGGTTCTTGGACGCCCTAAGTCATTGGTCATGGCTGTGGGCATTTGGGAACGATAGGCGTTTCTAGCCATACCTTGGGTGCCCGATAGCTCCATTTGTACATGTCCATTTACAACGAGCCTTTTGTATTCGGTCTCATTTTATTCGTATGAATGTACGTGCAAAATTTCATTGAGTTTCGAGATAGTCATGAAAATCCCAAAATTTCAAGGTTTCGTAATACGCACTAGTTTTTTCACCGTAATTTTTCCTGATCCGTTGCTTTTTCTGGTTGTACAATTCCTTGATCCCACCCCTATCACTTGAAAATATTGGATGAGCATTTCTACAGTAATTTTAGGGGTCTCGGACGCCCTAGGTCGTTGGTCCAGGCTTTGGGCATTTCGGCACGACAAGCATTCTTAGCCATATGTTGGGTGGCCGATAGCTCCTCCTATCAATGTCAGAACTAATTTTATACGTAATAACGTGCTTGAAAATTTTCATTGAATTCTGAGACAATCATAAAAATCACAAAATTTCAGAGGCCCGGAATCCGCAAACGAGTTTTCTCACCCTATTTTTTTGTATTCGCTTTTTTTCTGGTTGTACACTAGCTTGATCCAAACCCTATCACTTAACAATTGGTGGTGAGCATTTCTATAGTAATTTCAACAGTCTCGGACGCCCTAGGTCGTTGGTCTAGTCTGTGCGCATTTGGGGACGATAAGCATTCCTAGACATACTTTGGGTGGCTAACAGCTCCTTCTGTTGATGTCCATTCTCTACGATTTTTTGTGTTCGACCTCAATTTATGCATACTAACATTCATGCAAAATTTCATTAAATTCTTAGATAATCACAAAAATCATAAAATTTCATGGGTCCAAAATCCGCAAATGAGTTTTTTCACCCTATTTTTCTCAATTCACTATTTTTTCTGGTTGTACGTTGGCCTGATCCCAACCCTATCACTTGAAAATATGTGGTGTGTATTTCTATAGTAATTTCAAGGGTGTTGGACCCCCTAGGTCGTTGGTCTAGGCTGTGGGCATTTGGGGACGACAGGAGTTCCTAGCCATACCTAAGGTGGCCGATAGCTCCTTTTGTAAATGTCCGTCTGCTGCATTTTTTGTGGTCGACCTCATTTCATTCGTACAAATGTGTGCATAATTTCATTAAAAATCACATAATTTCAGGGGTCTGTAATCCGCATGAGTTTTTACACCATATTTTTCTCGATTCAATATTTTTTTTCCAGTTGTACGTTGCCCCGATCCCAACCTTCTATAAATGTTCATTTGTTGTGATTTTGTTTTTGTAATTGGCCTCATTTTATTTGTACAAATGTGTGTACAAAATTTCATTGAATTCCTAGATACTAATAAAAATAACAACATTTCAGGGGTCCGGAATCCGCAAATGAGTTTTTCCGCCCTATTTTCCGTAGTCACTATTTTTTCTAGTTGTACGTTGCTCTGATCCCAGTCCTATCACTTGAAAATAAGTGGTGAGCATTTCTGCGACAATTTTAGGGTACTCAGATGCCCTAAGTCATTGGTCCAAGCTGTGAGCATTTGGGGACGATAAGCATTCTTAGCCAAACCTTGGGTGTCCAATAGCTCCTTCTGTAGATGTCCATACACGGGAATTCTTTGCATTCGACCTCATTTTATTCGTACAAATGTGTGTGCAAAATTTCATTAAATTCCGAGATAGTCATAAAAAGTTTTGGGGTTTCATTTTAGGTATAATTACGCTAGGGTACCCTGAGGTTTTCTTAAATTACAAAATAAACCCTCTTGTTTGGAAAATTACCTAACAAACCTGGAATTTGCAAATGTTTTACAATGTCAACCTTCTATCTACAAACGTTAAGATTGTAACGGAAACTGTCAAATTTTTGTTTCGTTCTTCTTAGTTTACCTTTTTGGTCAAAGTTTGAACATATTTGACTAATTTTTTTGGACTAAAATGCTCTTTGGGTCAAATCTGATTTTGCTGTAACTCTTATTACTATCAAACATTTCTACATGAATCAGACCCAAAGGGCATTTTCGTCCTAAAAAATTAGTCAAATATGTTCAAACTTTGACCAAAAGGGTAAAATAGGAAGAACGAAATAAAAATTTGACAGTTTTCGTTACAAACCCTAACGTTTGTAGACAGAAGGTTGACATTGTAAAACATTTGCAAATTCCAGGTTTGTTAGGTAATTTTCCAAACAAGAGGGTTTATTTTGTAATTTAAGCAAACCTCAGGGTACCCCAGCGTAATTATCCCTTCATTTTATTCTATTGTTCCTGATTCGCTGTTTTTTCTGAAGTAATTTTAGGGGTCTCGGAGGCCCAAGTTGTGGGCATTTCGGGACGACAAGCATTCCTAGCCATACCTTGGGTGGTCGACAACACCTTCTGTCGATGTCTGTTTTCTATGATTTTTTGTGTTCGACATCAATTTATTCATAATAATGTATGTGCAAAATTTCATTAAATTTAGAGACAATCAGAAAAATCACAAAATTGTAGGGATCCGGAATCCGCAAACGAGTTTTTTCATCCTAGTTTTCTCGATTCACAATTTATTCTAGTTCTACGCTAGCCGGATCCTAATCCTATCACTTGCAAATAGGTGGTGAGCATTTTTGCAGCAATTCCAGGGGTCTCGGACGCCTTACGTCGTTGGTCTAGGTTCTGGGTATTTTGGGACGATTAGCGTTCACCTAAGCTACTCCATATGCTTGAGGCGTGTTCTATGGATGAAGGGGCTGTTTAATTGGGCTTAAGATTATTTGGGATTTAATTATTTGTAATAGCTTGTGTTTGGATTTTTAAACACATGACTTAATAGGCTTTGATAAGTCCTTGTAAGGTTGGCGCATTGGGCTTCACTTAAAGCCTATTCCTTATAGGATTTGGACTAATGGGTTTAGTTTAGGGTTTGGCTTTGTCTAAGGTATAAATACTTTTTTTAAACCTTTGGAAATCAGATTTCTTTCATTGAATAAGACTAAAAAACGTGATTCTCATGTTCTTCATGAACACATGTGTATGAACCCTAGCATAGGAATTGTGAGCTCTACAATCTCCATTGCAACAAGAATCTGATTTATGCTTCAAGAGTACTTGTAAGTGTTGATCTTTTCTTGATTAAATCCTTTTAAATCTTCTTCTTGAGTACAAGGGGGTTGTGGGTTTAAAGGGTAGAATCTATCTTGTTCTTTGCTTTATACCGAATTGCCATAATCTTCTCATGAGTACATGTTTTTGATTAGGGCCGTCGTATTATTTGGTATCAGAGCTTTGGCTAGATAAATTCTCATTTATCTTAGACTCTAGGTATGACGACCCCGAAATCCCTTTATTATTATTATTAGTCTTATGGCTATTATTAGATTAATACTATCATTATTGGATACATACATGCATACATTTTTAATTGCAACGTATAAGGTACATTACATAAGGGTACATCAACAAAAGAGAGTCTCGACTTGCTAGTTTACTATTGATACATAGCAAAAGCAAAAACCCAAAACAGGTACGCAGCGGAAAATCCTACATCCTTCTTCCTAATAAAATGCTTCAAAAGGTTCCTCCTCCTCACCATCATAAAAGCTATCTTCGGAAGCATCTAAAATATAATATAACATGGAATCAACATACGTTGAGTAGAAACACTTCTTTATACACATAAGGTGCTCGGGTGTCAAGTGCACATTAGTTACACATAGCACATATATAATTTCACACTTTCTACCTTTCGTCACCTGACAGTGACCCTTATAACTACCCGGGCCGAAATAACAACCAGCACATTTCTCCCGCCAGCCTTATCCTCCAATGGTCGTATCCCGGGCATACGCCTTAGTATTGTTCTACGACCCTCTCTCTTGAGTAGATCCCTCCATCTACCCAAGGGAGGGATTAGGAGATGGAAGGGTGGTGAACTCTCCCGGCTACTCAATAGTATGTCCCGGTGGAACACCCCCCAGACCATTCCAGCACATATGGGCCCATTCACACAATTGCAATTTGTTCACATATGCACATAATCATAGTTTAGCAAAGTAAGCTCCACACTTATAAATGAAAGCTTTATGTTTGCTTATTAAGCATATGTAAATAGATAGTAGCAAAATATGTAAATAGATAAAATATAAATATAAATATATAAACATAACTAGTATAAATATATAAATATAAAGACTAAAATATAACTAGTATAAATATACTTAAATATATATATAGATTAAAAGATAACTAATATAAATATATAAAATATATAAAATGTGATATAGATAAGTTTATATATATAAAGATGATAGAAAAATATATAAACTATATAAAGTGTGATATAGATATAAGATGATTGAAATTATCTACATATATATATAAACTAATAAAATGAATGTAATTATATATATACTTATACGTACCATATATATATATATATATAGATTAAAGTAGTCTTACTAAGTATTACTAAGTATATAATTAGTCTATAATAAGTAGACATATATATATACGTACATAACTATATATATATATAGATATATACCTAATATAATATGAACTAGCTAAATGAATAGATAACAATACTTTAAATATTTATCTATATATATACGTACATAGATATATATATATATATTTCTATAATCATCAAAGTAGGCATAAAACTATACAATAAAGTATAATAAATAGATATATGGAGCTTTCTTCACAATTACTTTCAAGACAACATAGGATATTCCCCTACTAGCTCACTTAAAGAATCATGGTCTCATACTACTTCATATAAAGCATAGAACTCACATAATAATCCAAATAAAACATAAGAATGCCATGTTATTGTAAAAAGGCACAATAATCACATAGTTTTCCAAGAAAGCATAGTAAGCACATAGAACTCCAAATAAGCATACTAATCACATAAGATCTTCAAGATCATGCTCATAATACTATCCATCCTTCAACTTCCTCCCAACAAGAGTTAAACATGATAAAATGAACTATAAAGTAACATGAAGCTAGCAACATAACTAAAACCCTCAACTTGGAGGTATGTTTGGCAAAAGCTCTCACTCTAGGCCATTCAAGCTTGTTCTTTTACATTGCTTGGGCACAAGAGTATGGAAGCTTGCCTAATCTCCTCAAGAAGAAGAAGAAAAACCCTCTACTTAAGGTATAAAGAAGAGTTCCTACCTTAGTTCTTCAAAGTGTGTAGTAATTTGGAGGAAGTGAAGTGTTTGGAGGAAAAAAATGAAAGAGAGTGTAAGAGCAAGAGAGAGTGCACGGTTTTGGGCTGGAAAAATGGCTGAAAAATGAGGATTTTGGTATATATGGTCTTGTGTAATTATCTTCCATGTATTAGACACAAATATCCAATTATTAAATTCAACTAAATACCTATTCCATACATTATACATGTCTATATATGCTTACACCTATTCTTACTAAATACCATGTATATGTATGTGGGTATGTGTGTGTGTGTATATGTAGCCATGTACATCACCTATGACGACCCCGAAATCCCTTTATTATTATTATTAGTCTTATGGCTATTATTAGATTAATACTATCATTATTGGCTACATACATGCATACATTTTTAATTACAACGTATAAGGTACATTACATAAGGGTACATCAACAAAAGAGAGTCTCGACTTGCTAGTTTACTATTGATACATAGCAAAAGCAAAAACCCAAAACAGGTACGCAGCGGAAAATCCTACATCCTTCTTCCTAATAAAATGCTTCAAAAGGTTCCTCCTCCTCACCATCATAAAAGCTATCTTCGGAAGCATCTAAAATATAATATAACATGGAATCAACATACGTTGAGTAGAAACACTTCTTTATACACCTAAGGTGCTCGGGTGTCAAGTGCACATTAGTTACATATAGCACATATATAATTTCACACTTTCTACCTTTCGTCACCTGACAGTGACCCTTATAACTACCCAGGCCGAAATAACAACCAGCACATTTCTCCCGCCAGCCTTATCCTCCAATGGTCGTATCCCGGGCATACGCCTTAGTATTGTTCTACGACCCTCTCTCTTGAGTAGATCCCTCCATCTACCCAAGGGAGGGATTAGGAGATGGAAGGGTGGTGAACTCTCCCGGCTACTCAATAGTATGTCCCGGTGGAACACCCCCCAGACCATTCCAGCACATATGGGCCCATCCACACAATTGCAATTTGTTCACATATGCACATAATCATAGTTTAGCAAAGTAAGCTCCACACTTATAAATGAAAGCTTTATGTTTGCTTATTAAGCATATGTAAATAGATAGTAGCAAAATATGTAAATAGATAAAATATAAATATAAATATATAAACATAACTAGTATAAATATATAAATATAAAGACTAAAATATAACTAGTATAAATATACTTAAATATATATATAGATTAAAAGATAACTAATATAAATATATAAAATATATAAAATGTGATATAGATAAGTTTATATATATAAAGATGATAGAAAAATATATAAACTATATAAAGTGTGATATAGATATAAGATGATTGAAATTATCTACATATGTATATAAACCAATAAAATGAATATAATTATACGTACCATATATATATATATATAGATTAAAGTAGTCTTACTAAGTATTACTAAGTATATAATTAGTCTATAATAAGTAGACATATATATATACGTACATAACTATATATATATATACCTAATCTCTAATAAATTAGTTAAATGAATAGATAACAATACTTTAAATATTTACATATATATACGTACATATATATATATATATATATACATGTATATTTCTATAATCATCAAAGTAGGCATAAAACTATACAATAAAGTATAATAAATAGATATGTGGAGCTTTCTTCACAAATACTTTCAAGACAACATAGGATATTCTCCTACTAGCTCAATTAAAGAATCATGGTCTCATACTACTTCATATAAAGCATAGAACTCACATAACAATTCAAATAAAACATAAGAATGCCATATTATTATAAGAAGGCACAATAATCACATAATTTTCCAAGAAAGCATAGTAAGCACATAGAACTCCAAATAAGCATACTAATCACATAAGATCTTCAAGATCATGCTCATAATACTATCCATCCTTCAACTTCCTTCCAACAAGAGTTAAACATGATAAAATGAACTATAAAGTAACATGAAGCTAGCAACATAACTAAAACCCTCAACTTGGAGGTATGTTTGGCAAAAGCTCTCACTCTAGGCCATTCAAGCTTGTTCTTTTACATTGCTTGGGCACAAGAGTATGGAAGCTTGCCTAATCTCCTCAAGAAGAAGAAGAAAAACCCTCTACTTAAGGTATAAAGAAGAGTTCCTACCTTAGTTCTTCAAAGTGTAGTAATTTGGAGGAAGTGAAGTGTTTGGAGGAAAAAATGAAAGAGAGTGTAAGAGCAAGAGAGAGTGCACGGTTTTGGGCTGGAAAAATGGCTGAAAAATGAGGATTTTGGTGTATATGGTCTTGTGTAATTATCTTCCATGTATTAGACACAAATATCCAATTATTAAATTCCACTAAATACCTATTCCATACATTATACATGGCTATATATGCTTACACCTATTCTTACTAAATACCATGTATATGTATGTGGGTATGTGTGTGTGTGTATATGTAGCCATGTACATCACCTATGACGACCCCGAAATCCCTTTATTATTATTATTAGTCTTATGGCTATTATTAGATTAATACTATCATTATTGGCTACATACATGCATACATTTTTAATTACAACGTATAAGGTACATTACATAAGGGTACATCAACAAAAGAGAGTCTCGACTTGCTAGTTTACTATTGATACATAGCAAAAGCAAAAACCCAAAACAGGTACGCAGCGGAAAATCCTACATCCTTCTTCCTAATAAAATGCTTCAAAAGGTTCCTCCTCCTCACCATCATAAAAGCTATCTTCGGAAGCATCTAAAATATAATATAACATGGAATCAACATACGTTGAGTAGAAACACTTCTTTATACACCTAAGGTGCTCGGGTGTCAAGTGCACATTAGTTACATATAGCACATATATAATTTCACACTTTCTACCTTTCGTCACCTGACAGTGACCCTTATAACTACCCAGGCCGAAATAACAACCAGCACATTTCTCCCGCCAGCCTTATCCTCCAATGGTCGTATCCCGGGCATACGCCTTAGTATTGTTCTACGACCCTCTCTCTTGAGTAGATCCCTCCATCTACCCAAGGGAGGGATTAGGAGATGGAAGGGTGGTGAACTCTCCCGGCTACTCAATAGTATGTCCCGGTGGAACACCCCCCAGACCATTCCAGCACATATGGGCCCATCCACACAATTGCAATTTGTTCACATATGCACATAATCATAGTTTAGCAAAGTAAGCTCCACACTTATAAATGAAAGCTTTATGTTTGCTTATTAAGCATATGTAAATAGATAGTAGCAAAATATGTAAATAGATAAAATATAAATATAAATATATAAACATAACTAGTATAAATATATAAATATAAAGACTAAAATATAACTAGTATAAATATACTTAAATATATATATAGATTAAAAGATAACTAATATAAATATATAAAATATATAAAATGTGATATAGATAAGTTTATATATATAAAGATGATAGAAAAATATATAAACTATATAAAGTGTGATATAGATATAAGATGATTGAAATTATCTACATATGTATATAAACCAATAAAATGAATATAATTATATATATACTTATACGTACCATATATATATATATATAGATTAAAGTAGTCTTACTAAGTATTACTAAGTATATAATTAGTCTATAATAAGTAGACATATATATATACGTACATAACTATATATATATATACCTAATCTCTAATAAATTAGTTAAATGAATAGATAACAATACTTTAAATATTTACATATATATACGTACATATATATATATATATATATACATGTATATTTCTATAATCATCAAAGTAGGCATAAAACTATACAATAAAGTATTATAAATAGATATGTGGAGCTTTCTTCACAAATACTTTTAAGACAACATAGGATATTCTCCTACTAGCTCAATTAAAGAATCATGGTCTCATACTACTTCATATAAAGCATAGAACTCACATAATAATTCAAATAAAACACAAGAATGCCATATTATTGTAAGAAGGCACAATAATCACATAATTTTCCAAGAAAGCATAGTAAGCACATAGAACTCCAAATAAGCATACTAATCACATAAGATCTTCAAGATCATGCTCATAATACTATCCATCCTTCAACTTCCTTCCAACAAGAGTTAAACATGATAAAATGAACTATAAAGTAACATGAAGCTAGCAACATAACTAAAACCCTCAACTTGGAGGTATGTTTGGCAAAAGCTCTCACTCTAGGCCATTCAAGCTTGTTCTTTTACATTGCTTGGGCACAAGAGTATGGAAGCTTGCCTAATCTCCTCAAGAAGAAGAAGAAAAACCCTCTACTTAAGGTATAAAGAAGAGTTCCTACCTTAGTTCTTCAAAGTGTAGTAATTTGGAGGAAGTGAAGTGTTTGGAGGAAAAAATGAAAGAGAGTGTAAGAGCAAGAGAGAGTGCACGGTTTTGGGCTGGAAAAATGGCTGAAAAATGAGGATTTTGGTGTATATGGTCTTGTGTAATTATCTTCCATGTATTAGACACAAATATCCAATTATTAAATTCCACTAAATACCTATTCCATACATTATACATGGCTATATATGCTTACACCTATTCTTACTAAATACCATGTATATATATGTGGGTATGTGTGTGTGTGTATATGTAGCCATGTACATCACCACTAATATATAGTTATTTATGTATATGAAGTTCAAGAGTATGTATTAGTAAAGATATTTTGATAAAATATAAAATAAAATCAACTAAAATCAAACAAAAACCTATATAATCTGAAACTCTTATTTATTAAGTATTTTATTGCTTATTTCTCAGGAAAAAACGAAATTTGGGGTTGGAGAGGTGAAAAGACCAAAATACCCCTTGTTTTGCCAATTTTTCGAAAATTGCCCAAAAATAGAAATAAAATTGTAAAATTCGAAAATTAATTTTTATAAGTCAAATAAAACCTAGAATATTTATTTGTATTATTATTTTAATTTTTGGATAATAATTAAGCATTTTAAAAATTAGATTTCGAATTAATAACTTAAATACGATGTTTTCCGAAAATTACTAAAAATGCTTGGAAAATAGGTAAAAGTTGAAAATAATCTATTAAAAATTTCTGGAAGTTTAGAAGGATCAAATGCATGAAAGTTTAAAAAATATTTGGAATTTATAATATTTTATAAATATTTAGGTAGTAAAATGCTCACTAGTTCACAAATAAAATCATATTTGAAAAAATAATCTCTAGAAATCAATAACTCACAAAATAATCCTATAAATTTTGTATAATATAAAATAGGTAAATAAGGGATTTACCGGGTCGTTACATCCTCCCCTCCTTAGAAAATTTCGTCCTCGAAATTGAGTCGAAGCCTAATCGAACAACTGTGGGTATTTCTCTTGCATCTCTTCTAGTCGTTCCCACGTACTTTCTTCAATCCCATGATCCTTCCATAGAACACGAACTAATTTTATGGTTTTGTTTCTCAAGGTGTGTTCTTGGAAGTCTAGGATCCTCACTGGCTCTTCGACATAGGTCAAGTCTGGACTAATGTCGAGGGACTCATGGTCGACAACATGAGAGGGATCAGGATGGTGTTTCTTAAGCATAGACACATGAAATACGTTATGTACTTCTGCCAAAGTTGGGGGTAAGGATAATCGGTAGGCAACTTTCCCCACTCTCGCAAGTATCTCAAAAGGTCCAATATAGCGTGGGTTAAGCTTGCCCTTTCTCCCAAACCTCAAAACACCTTTTCTTGGCGAGACTTTTAAGAATACGAAGTCACCTACTTCGAACTCCAAGTTTTTTCGTCGTCGGTCAGCATAACTCTTCTGACGACTTTGTGCTGTCTCCATCCTTTTCTTTATCATCTTGATCGTTTCTGTTGTCTCACGAATCAAATCTGGGCCTATTAGCTTACTTTCACCCACTTCACTCCAACAAACTGGGGATCTACACTTTCTTCCATAAAGAGCCTCAAACGGGGCCATGCCTATCGTGGCTTGGTAACTGTTGTTATAGGCGAACTCTGTGAGGGGCAAGTGTCGATCCCAATTCCCACCAAAATCTAAGGTACACGCTCTAAGCATGTCCTCAAGAATCTGGATAACTCTTTCAGTCTGTCCACTGTTTGTGGGTGATAAGCCGTACTAAAATTCAACTTAGTCTCCAAAGCCTTCTGTAATCCTTGCCAAAATTTTGAGACAAACCGAGGGTCCCGGTCAGATACTATACTCACTGGGACACCGTGTAATCGAACAATCTCATTCTTATAGATTTCTGCCATCTTTTCTAGCGAATAGGTCTTAGCAAATGCAATAAAATGGGCGCTTTTTGTGAGTCTGTCCACAACCACCCATACTGCATCGTGACCTCTCTGTGTTCGTGGTAGTCCCATAACGAAATCCATCGTAATGTGTTCCCATTTCCACTCAGGGATTGGAAGAGGTTGCAATAACCCAAAGGGCTTCTGGTGGCTTGCTTTAACTTGTTGACAAGTTAAGCACTTTGCCACAAACTCTGCTATCTGCCTTTTCATTTTGGGCCACCAGTACTGTCGTCTCACATCTTGATACATCTTGTTTGTCCCTGGATGTATTGTGTACTTGGTATTATGGCATTCCTCTAATATCTCCCTTTTCAGCTGCTCATTGTTTGGAACATATATTCGATTTCGAAATCTCAAAATTCCATCGTTTGGCAATGCGAACTCCTTTTCTTGGCCGAGGTTAACCCTCTCTTTAACCCTTTGGAGTTCGTCGTCCATTTCTTGTGCTTCTTTAATTCGCTCAAGTATCACGGGCTGAGCATGTAGTTGTGAAAACACAACTCCAAACTCCCGTTCTTTAGGTTTCCAACTTGAGATGTCTTCTAGCAATTTCCATTCTCGTGTCATTAAGCAGGCTAGACTGGCCTTCCTACTTAAAGCATCAGCTACGACATTCGCTTTACCCGGATGGTATAGAATGTCGCAATTAAAATCAGCTAGCAATTCTAACCATCTTCGTTGTCTCATATTCAACTCTTTTTGAGAGAATAAATACTTGAGACTTTTGTGGTCAGTAAATACTTCAAACGAAGTACCAAAAAGGTAATGTCTCCACTTCTTAAGAGCAAAGACAATGGCTGCCAGCTCTAGATCATGCGTTGGGTAGTTTTCTTCATAAGGTTTCAACTTCCTCGAAGCGTAAGCTACTACCCTTTTATTCTGCATAAGTACACAGCCTAGTCCTTCTTTGGACGCATCTGTGTAGACTACAAATCCTTCATTCCCCTGTGGCAGAGTTAATACAGGGGCGGTGACCAATCGATCCTTCAATTCTTGAAAGCTAGTTTCACAATGGTTATCCCAAATGAACCGCACTTTGGCTTGCGTTAGTCTGGTCAAGGGGCGAGCAATCTTGGAGAAATCCTTGATAAATCTCCGATAATACCCAGCCAAACCCAGAAAACTTCGCACCTCCGTGACAGTCATTGGTTGCTTCCATTCCACTATGGCTTTCACTTTTCCTGGATCAACTGCCATCCCATCCTTCGACACTATGTGTCCTAAAAAGGCCACCTGTGTCAGCCAGAATTCACACTTGCTGAATTTGGCATACAATTTCTCTTCCCTCAGCGTCTGAAGTACTATCCTCAAGTGCCTTTCGTGCTCTTCTTCCGACTCAGAGTAGACCAGTATGTCATCTATAAAGACAACTACAAATTGGTCTAGGTATGGTCGGAATATCCGGTTCATCAACTCCATGAACGTTGCCGGGGCACTCGTTACACCGAATGGCATCACCACAAACTCGTAGTGACCGTACCGAGTATTAAGGGCGGTCTTAGGGATATCTTCCTCTCGAATTCGTACTTGATGATATCCGGTTTTCAAATCCAGTTTTGAATAAACTGAAGCTCCTTGAAGCTGATCAAATAGCTCATCAATGTTCGGTAGAGGGTACTTATTCTTGATGGTAACTTGGTTAAGCGGACGATAGTCGATACATAACCTCCAAGTTCCATCTTTCTTCTTGACAAATAGTACCGGAGCTCCCCATGGTGATGTGCTCGGGCGGATAAACCCTTTATCGAGTAATTCTTGTAGTTGGGTCTTAAGCTCATTTAACTCAGCAGGGGCCATCCTATAAGGAGTCTTAGAGATCGGAGCTGTTCCAGGTAACAACTCGATTACAAACTCAATCTCCCGATGTGGAGGTAAGTCCTTCAAATCATCAGGGAAAACATCGGGGTACTCATTTACTATGGGCACCTCTTCAAGCATCTTCTTATCTTCCGACTTATTCATGATATGGGCTAGGAACGCATAATTGCCCTTCTGTAGCAGTCGATTGGCTTGTAGAGAAGAGATAATGGGTAATGCGGGTGTGGTTTTGTTCCCTACGATTTCAATGATAGGTTGATTCGGGAAACAGAGCCGCACAACTTTGTGATGACAGTCTACTTGAGCGTAGTGTGTTGCTAGCCAATCCATACCCAAAATAACATCAAAGTCATGAATGGGTAGTAATACTAGGTCAGCAGTCATCTTTTGGCCACCAATTTCTAATGCACAATCTCGATAAACTAAGTCCGTCTTCCATTTAGTTCCAAGGGGTGTTGTGATTTCTAATTCGTAAGGTAAGGCCTCAGGTTGCACTTGTAAGCTAGTAAAGAAACTAGTCGATATATATGAATGCGTAGAACCAGGATCCATTAACACTTTAGCAAAATAACGGTCGATGAGAAGCGTACCTTCCACGACCGCCGAATTCTAGACCTCAGCCTGGTTCATAGCAAAGACCTTCCCTTGAACTCGTGGCTTCTCCACTTGCTTCCCATTGCCCTTTGTATTCTTTCCAGTATTCGGGGTTGGCACTGGTTTGGACTGAGGGCAATTCAATACAAAATGCCCACGACCTCCACAAGCTTCCAAATCTTTCTTTTCTTAAGTTCAACAAAGTACATAGCCTCTACCTTTCCCAATTCTCAAGGTCCTTATCTCAGTACTAATTTTACCAAAAGATACGTTTTCGCAAACATATAATTCAACCTTATATAAAATCCATTAGATGCACTAGAGGTTTTAGCAACTTCACATATACTCGTGGTGACTCTCGAGTTGGTTCCTATAGGTTCAAGAGGTAGATTTTACACACGTCGAACTTAAGTCACATAATTTCACAAGTATTTACAACTATTACCCAAAAAAAATTCGCCTTATACTCAAATTAGTCAAGTATTTGCCATTCAGGGGAGCAAAGTATGCACTGGTCGGCCGCCCAGCCACACCCGCCACCCTGCATGTCAAACACATCTCAAGGAAATTCATTCCTACTTAACCTATTCGGATCAAGCCTATCTCCTTTCAATTCCAAAATCTTACGCCGAGGATCCTTACCCAGCATAGCTTAGGCGTAAACCCAAGCTCTGATACCACCTATGACGACCCCGAAATCCCTTTATTATTATTATTAGTCTTATGGCTATTATTAGATTAATACTATCATTATTGGCTACATACATGCATACATTTTTAATTACAACGTATAAGGTACATTACATAAGGGTACATCAACAAAAGAGAGTCTCGACTTGCTAGTTTACTATTGATACATAGCAAAAGCAAAAACCCAAAACAGGTACGCAGCGGAAAATCCTACATCCTTCTTCCTAATAAAATGCTTCAAAAGGTTCCTCCTCCTCACCATCATAAAAGCTATCTTCGGAAGCATCTAAAATATAATATAACATGGAATCAACATACGTTGAGTAGAAACACTTCTTTATACACCTAAGGTGCTCGGGTGTCAAGTGCACATTAGTTACATATAGCACATATATAATTTCACACTTTCTACCTTTCGTCACCTGACAGTGACCCTTATAACTACCCAGGCCGAAATAACAACCAGCACATTTCTCCCGCCAGCCTTATCCTCCAATGGTCGTATCCCGGGCATACGCCTTAGTATTGTTCTACGACCCTCTCTCTTGAGTAGATCCCTCCATCTACCCAAGGGAGGGATTAGGAGATGGAAGGGTGGTGAACTCTCCCGGCTACTCAATAGTATGTCCCGGTGGAACACCCCCCAGACCATTCCAGCACATATGGGCCCATCCACACAATTGCAATTTGTTCACATATGCACATAATCATAGTTTAGCAAAGTAAGCTCCACACTTATAAAA